>JAJTUV010000938.1:600000-867500 GCA_021653895.1 Mastomys natalensis
CAACATAATTCTTTACAAACATTCAAAGAATAATTCACAACTTTGTATGGAAAAACAAACATCCCAGGATAGCTAAAACAATCCTGTACATTATCACTATTCCTGACTTCAAGCTGTTCAACAAGCTGCATAACCAGCTGGGCAACAGTAATAAAACCTATTTTGTTTTGGTTTAGAAACAAATATAAGAACTAGAATCGAAATGAAAATACAGAAATAAACTCTCATACCTATGGACACTTAATTTTTGGCAAAGAAGTCAAAGCATACAATGGAAAGACGAAAGCATCTTTAATACATGGTGCTGGTCTAACTGGATGTTTGCATGAAGAAGAATGTAAATAGGTTGATAGTCATTGCAAATTTAAGCTTATAGACACTGAGGTTATCTGCATAGATCTACAAAATATTGTGCTTGTAAGCATTCTGTCATAGAGAATAATGCTTCATTATAGCCTATCCTTCTCTTAGTATGTATAGTGAGTTTATGGTTGCCAGCAGAAGAAGAGAGATGCTTTTCTCAATGGTGCAGTCACGGATAAATTACCCATTCTCCTTTACATAACCTCATCACAAAAATTTATTCAAGAAACCCTAATTGAAATTATTGCTCATCAAAAATAGAGGAAAATGATGGAAAACAAAAAAGAATTGAGACAAGAAGGGAGGGAATGGGAGGAAAGGAAGGAAGAGAGGGAGAAAGGGAGAAAGGAAAGCAAGAAGGAAGTGAGAGAGGGAGGAAAAATGGAAGATGGAAAGAGGGAGGGAGAAAGGGAAGAAGGAAAAAGAAAGGAAGGGAGGGAAGGAGGAAGGAAGGAAGAAGGAAAGATGGAAGGAAAGGAGGGAGGGAGGAGGGAGGGAGGGAAGGAGGAGGAGGGGAGGGAAGGAGGAGAAAGAGGGAGGGAGGGAGGAAGGGAGGGAGGGAGGGAGGGAGGGAGGGAGGGAGGGAGGGAGGGAGGAATGAACAGAGACAGGGGCAAACCACAATTAAAAGCTATTGGAAAGTGGTAGCCCCTGCTAGGTTGTAATGACGGCAAAGAGCAGGTGCCATATCCTAAAGATATTCAGAGCATCAAGTTATCAGAAGTCTGAGATGAAATGAATCAAAGGGATGAAAAAAGAAGTTGAGAGCAAACACTGTACACCAGGATGGCCATTTGTTATTTGTAAAACTTCCTATATTTGTTTTATTTCATTCTTACATCAAGGGGAAAATGGTAACTGTCCTGACTTGTTTTACAAAAAAGCAAAGAAAGATACACAGAGGTCAATCTAAGTAAGACTTAAGCAGCTGTTAATATTTGGAGGTTGTATTTGAACTAAGAAAGGCTTTCTTCTAGTACAGGATATTTCTGATAGACAATCCATTAATCTGACCTTGTATGAATAGCTTGGCCCTGAAATGGCCCTTGCATACAAACTGAGAACCTGAGAACTAATCTATCTACTTCAGTTCTAATCTCTCTGGGCAATGAGCCCAGTTGATTTGGCAAAAACTTCAAAGCAAAGTAAGGCAAAGCCATAAAGCACAAAGTACTTAAAAATAGAGGGTTGAGGAACAGGATAAAAAGGAAAAAAGGAAATGCGGAGCAATAGCTGGCCACACAATGATCTCCAGGACTCTCAAGTTTATATATGAAGCTCGTGTCACCAGAAGTTTTGGAATGATGACAGAAGCTAACTCCTCTCTAAGTTATCAAGTTCAATGCACCTTAGGTGTATGAGATGCTAAGTTAATTTTAAAGAACCATAACTCTCAGAGGTAGCTTTTATAGTCACCTTTGAAACAGAAATGGCATGAGCATAAGCTGATGCAGGTTGCACTACTTTGGTTCAATATCTCTCTGTCTACTTGAATATGCATTCACAGTGCTCCCATGCTGCTTGACATGGAGAGAAGGACAAAACAAACGCTATGAACAAATAGGAAGGAAGACAGATACTCCAGTGATACCAATTTTTTTCTTTTTTTTTTCCTTTTATTTTTCCATCTGCCTCAAAACCAATGAAAAAAATACCCAGTATCAGAAATAAATTTTGCCAATGTAAGTTTCCTAAGTTGGTTCACTTGTCATAGCATGCAAACTCTATTATCTTGACTTTTTTTATTCTCTTGGTTTTTTTTTTTCCACAATGATGATAACACACACACACACACACACACACACACACACATAATATATATATATCTTTTAAATGAATGAATTAGTATATTTTTCTGAGAACTATATTTAAAATTATGTGACAACATATACTATTTTGTAAATCACCTTTAAAGCACAGAGATTTCTTCACAATACTTCACCAAACTTTAATACAACTATATCCTGTAATACTGACTTTGGGAATTCTCCACCATATAGAAGACAACTCAAAGAAATATTATGCCTGAAAAACCAACTCCAACCAACCAGCTCTTGAGTACTATACAGCAATAGGTCCCAGCAAGTAAAGGGTTCAACTTAAATTAAGTCTAACTGACAAGGCCTAAGCTAGGACTGGAAATTATTGTTTGCCTCTTAATGGGATGCTGGGAGCTGTCCTAGGTTCTGCTTCAGAATAAACCTCCATCACCATTCCTGAGAAGAATTTGACCACTGAGTTCAGCTGCATTAATCCTCAACAACCACCATTATCCAATACTGTAGCAATAGTCATAGCACAAATCTCTACTACCTCAAATATTGTGTAATTATCTGCATATACACCTCTTAACTTCTCTGTCCTTAAATGTCTTTGATAATATGATCATTGCGTTTTTCATGTCAAGACACAAGCTTAGGAAAAATCAGCGATGGCACATGACTAACAGAGACCTAGCTCTGTGATAACTGTGCTCAATCTCAGCTTCAGTTTTTAGCTACCTTAACACTTTAATACCCATCCCCATAAAACAAGAGCTCCGGGATGATCCTTGCTATGACACCAGTCAAGTACTTTTAATATGCCAGGAACTGCCTGTCTTACTAAGAGTTTTAAAAATTAAGCTGTAGATGAGATTTCCATTCCATCTTCTAACATCATCTTTTGAGCCTGCTCTGCAATTTCATGATATTTTTGTGATAAAAGTGTTTCTCCTTTTTGGTTATAAATGAAATAAGTTTCCTAAATCCTGAGAGTACAATGTGGGTATATTATAGTTACTGTCTTTATGTTAATTTTCTTGACTCAACTTTACTATAAATGTCTTAAGTCTAAGAGTTTTTAGTAGATTGAATCAGGTTCATTAAGTATAGAATTATGTCATCTGCAAATAGAGAGTTTGATATTTTTTCTTTCCTATTTTTAGGATATATATTTTTGCTTAGAAACAGGGCCTAGCTAGTTGTCCATCAAGATATATATATATATACTATCTAACTCTAAAGAAAAGTAGAATCATCATAAAATTTGAAGAAAAATGAATGGACATTAACTATATAACATAAGCAAGACTACCCAAGCGTAGAAAGAATGCCCACACATAGTTTCCTTCATCTATGGCTCTTATAATGTGTATATCTATAAAGAGCTGTAACAGTAAATATGGTATAATATTTATACATGAAACAAATTGTTTTGTTCTTCCATTGGAAAGACTACATTTGCCAATTTCAAGTTTCCTTAGTTGCCTATAGTAATTTGTGGTATAGTCGAGGCCTCATTGATTATTCCTGTCTACCTGGGCATTTCCAATGTCAAACTCTCAATCCTGAAACATACATATAAGTAACATTATACTGCCAGTCTAGCTTATACTTCAGAATACATATGTCTGTATATACATATGTACATGTAACAAAATTAGATGAACATCTCTTTAGGTGCTTCTCGGACATTCGCATTTCCTCAGTTGAGAATTCTTTGTTTAGCTCGGTACCCCATTTTTTAATAGGGTTACTTGGTTGTCTAGAGTCTAATTTCTTGAATTTTTTGTATATATTGGATATTAGTCCTCTATCAGATGTGGGATTGGTAAAGATATTTTCCCAAACTGTTGGTTGCCGTTTTGTCCTATTGACAGTGTCCTTTGCCTTACAGAAATTTGCAATTTTAAGAAGTCCCATTTGTCAATTCTTGATCTTAGAGCATAAGCCATTGGTGGTCTGTTCAGGAACTTTTGCCCTGTGCCTAGGTATTCGAGGGTCTTCCCCACCTTCGTCATCAGGGAAATGCAAATCAAAACAACCCTGAGATTCCACCTCACACCAGTCAGAATGGTTAAGATCAAAAACTCAGGTGATAGTAAATGCTGGCAGGATGTGGAGAAAGAGGAACACTCCTCCATTGTTGGTGGGATTGTAAGCTGCTACAACAAATCTGGAAAACAGTCTGGCTGTTCCTCAGAAAATTGGACATACACTACTTGAGGACCCAGCTATACCACTCCTGGGCATATACCCAGAAGATGCTCTAACATATAACAAGGATATATGTTCCACTATATTCATAGCAGCTTTATTTATAATAGCCAGAAACTGGAAAGAACCCAGATGCCCTTCAACAGAGGAATGGATACAAAAAATGTGGTACATTTACACAATGGAATATTACTCAGCTATTAAAAATAATGAATTCGATAAATTCTTATTAAATGGTGGAACTAGAAAATATCATCCTGAGTGAAGTAATCAATCACAAAAGAAGACACATGGTATTCACTCACTGATTATTGGATTTTAGCCCAGAAGCTTGAAATACCCAAGATTCAACTCACAGACCACATGAAGCTCATGAAGAATGAAGACCAAGTTGGGTGGGGCTTCAGTCCTTCTTAGAAGGAGTAGCAAAATACTCAAGGGAGCAAATATGGATACAAAGTACAGGACAGAAACTGAAGGAGGGGCCATCTGCAGACCAGTCCACCTGGGTATCCATCCCATGTGCAGTCACCAAAGGTAGATGTTGATAGTTGATGTGGATGTCAGGAAGTACATGCTGACAGGAGCCTGATATAGCTGTCTCCTTAGAGGTCTGCAAGAGTCTGACATATTCGGAGGCAGATGCTCTCAGCTAACCATTAAACTGATCATGGGGTTCCCAATAGTGGAGTTAGAGTGAAGACTGAAGGAGTTGAAAGGATTTGCGACCCCATGAGGAGAACAACAATACCAACCAACCAGAGCCCCCAGAGTCTAAACCACCAGCCTGGGAGTGCTTAGGGAGGGACCCATGGCCCCAGCTATATATGCAAGGGTGTTATAGGTGGGAGAAGAGATCCTTGGTCCCATGAAGGCTGGACTCGTGGGGAGGGGAATGCGAGGGTGGAGAGGGGAGGGGGGAGGGGGACACCCTCATAGGAGGAGGGGGGATGGGATAGGGAGTTTCTGGGAGGGAGGGGGGAAATAGGGTAAGGGGAGAACAACTGAAATGTAAATAAAATTTCCAATAAAATGTAATAAATAAATAAATAAATAAATAAAAAATAAAATTAGATGAATAATAAGAGACCATGATCTTTAAAGAGAATGGGAAGTGGTATATAGAAAGGTTTAGAAGAAGGAAAGGGAAGAGATAAATGTCTTAAATATAGTACAGCTTCAGAAAAAATAAAAAATTCAAAACTAATAAAAGGTAATGTTTGGTGGTAAAGAAAAAGAATACAGGCAAATGAGTTGAGGAGGAATTTATAAAAATAATTGTTCTCTAGATTCAACTACGCCATAGTTTTTTTCTGTTTTGTGATGAGTCAATACACAACTGGTAGTTAAAATGTGAAACCCTCAGCAAATCCTACATCACAGTGGCTATCAAACAGTCTAGATGTTCACTATGGTATGCAGTGGTTAGGACTCATCAAGTGGTTTTTCTTTTTTTATGACTTTCTGGCTCTGTGGAGGTTTTTATTTATAAATTAATTACAATAAGGTTGAGTTTTATCTAAAAGTTAATGAGAATTAAAAGTATAAAGAGAGACGGGTCGGTTGTCAAATACTATATTTAAATCTAGATATTGATCCCTAGCTCACATCCCTAAATAATATGCCACACTGCCTTTTAAACATATTTGATTAGTGAATTTCATGTCTAATCTTGAATAAATACCTTTTATTAATAGATTATTATGTATAATCTATTTTTATTTTCAATTGTGTGGTGTGTGTGTTGTGTGTGTGTGTGTTGTGGTGGGGTAAGTGCTTGTGAGAGCAGGTGCCTGTGAAGACCAGGAGGTTGTCAGATCCCTTGGAGTTAGAGTTATAAAGTGGCTGTGAACCACCAGAAATGGATGCTGTGAAGTAAACATAGGTATTGGAAAGAGTATTGGAAAGAGCAGTATGCACTCTATTATCTGTCTTTTCAGATCCTACTTTGACATTTTAAAATGATAGTTGCATGTTTTATTGTTTTTTAAATTAACGTAGAAAGTACAATAGTTTGAATAACTTTGCAAGTGATTGAAATTATCTATAAATAGAGAAATACATTAACCTAAGCTAAATATTAAAACACTTTGCATGTGTTTAACAAACATAGTTTATGCACTGTTTGAAGCAAATTCGTAAAATCAAAAAGATAAATAAAACCATAGCAGAAGATTAGCCACATAATCTGGGTGTGTTCGTTTTATTCTAGATTTTACATTCTTTTTCATGACTTCAAAAATAAATTATTTTTAAAATAAATTCAAACAGAACATAAAATTAGGAGGTTTCACTCAGAGCACTGAGGGCCTGTCCTGATATTTCCCATTGCTCTCACTCTTAAACATCTTCAATCACTGCCATTGCTAGGCTCAGATTTTGCAACACTTTACAGGCAGCCGAATGAAAAGCCAGAAGCTTCATTTGAAACTGCAGCTATTTCAGCTCTAAAAGCAGCTGGAAAAGGTGCTCTCCCCTGAGACAGAAATGCATTCTCTCTCTCACGAACGTATGATCCCCTCAGGTTGTGGCCAGGGAAGAGTTGAGCATTTGAAGCTAGATGTTATTTTTTAATCAAAGGGCATCATTGTTATTCCATATGGCCTGTAGCACAATTTATCTAAGACAATATGGCACATCAGAAAAGTTAAACTACAATAATAACAACGCAGAAATAAAACCACGCCCATAAATAATACAGGAACCGGTATTGTTTCCAGTATCTTCATGACATGGGACTTCAGTATACATATTTCTTATGCGGTTTTATGCATGACTTCGTTTCTATGGTTTGCACTCCACTGCTTTGTATCAGTCTTCCAGTAAACCTATACATCATGCCAAGTGAAATATGTCCTTAGTCCCTTCACTGGATGGTAAAAGAGCAGTGTGGCTCAGAAGAGTGAGCACTAAGCCAGAAATCTGAGTTTGATTGCCAGCCCTGCCACATTTTGGCACCAGATGCTCGGTGAGTTGGACTTTCTCTCTGAAATTCAGTTCTCACCAGTAGGACACTTCTGTCTGTCGCTAGAACTCTTATGGAACACATGAGATAGGGCTTAAGGGAGAGCAGTTGGGAGAGGTGGGTAGTATAAGATTGCTTTTATTTTAGGAAGCTTGGCACTTTTCAGGTAAATAAGGAGAGTGTGACTTTTTCCTTTTTAAATTTAAAAGCTTTTGGTTTTCATGAATTTATTTACCAGCAATTTAGTTCATTGCTGATATTTCTTCATTGTTTCTTGTTATGTAAACTATTATATTTATTTGAAAATTGTAAACCATCATAGAGTTTCTTAGACTGTTATACTTTATAAGCAATAGGTATCAGTTGTATATAGTTAAGCTTGAATTGTGAATTCATTTTTCTCTAGTGAATTATAATTTTAGTCTTAAATACTGACTTTTAGGATCAAAAAAGAAAATTAAGATAAAATTGAAATAGGATATTAGCTAACATCTGTGGTATAATCCCTCATACTGTGGCTTGTCTAATTGATTTTGAATGCAAATCTAATTTACAAAATCATTATCTAACCTATTCCATTTGACCAATAATGCTTTCTTTGAGTAATGTAGACCATTCATTTTTATGTAATATTTGGACCTGTGCCTGTACGCTTGCTTTGATATTATTTAAGTCATAGTATATCTTCAACATAAGAGCTTTATTGTAGTAAACACTGAGATTTTTAATGTATTGTTTACTTATCCTCTCAACATTTTTTTTTATAAAATTAGAAATAGATAAAAGCATTCAGAACATATTCAGACTGCTAGAGCCTGAATATTTTCTAAGAACACAAGCATCACATGCCACATGCTAGTTGTAAATTAATGTCTACAGTGTTGCAGAAATCAGCCTTCCATATCACAGCTTTTCTCCCTGAATGAGGCAAGAGTCAGCTAGCAAATATATGTGGTAAACCTCAGATTTGCCTCACTGGGAGTTCACATGTATTTTTAACTGCCTTCAATTGTTAATGTATTCCTCAAATGAGATGCATCACCTTGAAGAATGACTTTTTGCCCTCTGGGAATAGGCCAAACAAGTATTTCATTCACTATGATAATCAGTTCTACCTTCAGCCACATATAAACCAAAATTTAATAGGCACCAGTGATTAGGTTTTAAGTCAATGAGTCATCACTGTCTACTCTGAAAATAATAAGAAAAATACAAATTATAATGAATTTGGCTTCAGGAAGCCTTGTTAGACATAATGGGACCATAACTGCTTCAGGAGATGGCGAAGAAATGTTTTTCCTACTCATTATAGATGTTTTTGAGTCACCAATTTTTAGTGATAAGAAATATTTCCTTTAACTTGTGCTATAGTTATCTTAGGTCATTTGTTCTGACCACTTATAGTGTACAGTTGAAAGCAAAAAAAAGCAAGGACCACTTAACATAGATTACTTGCTTAAATCCTTTAAAAATGCTTAAAACTACAGAGAGCTCTTCAACGATATACATAAATTTAATCTCAGCCAAACCTTCAGCTGTCAAAATCATCTGTGGTTTTTCTCCAACTTAAACTTTGCATTGGAATAAAAAAAGAATTGTACATGACATTATGGAAAATAACAAATCATTTCTTAAATCAGCAGCTAAGGCTGTGGACAGTAAATGATCCAGAGGTTCCACGTTCTTGGAACTGTGTAAGGGAAGAAAAT
Organism: Mastomys natalensis; assembly: GCA_021653895.1. Lineage (NCBI taxonomy): Eukaryota > Metazoa > Chordata > Mammalia > Rodentia > Muridae > Mastomys > Mastomys natalensis. The sequence goes on from JAJTUV010000938.1 coordinate 609,015, forward strand.
GAAGAAAGATACCACTGACAGGGCAGGGATTATGGGAACAGGCTCACATTATGAATGATATGCTAAGTGATTGGCTCCGATGGAATCATGGGATTGCTGCTGCCTTGTGCAGAAGCTGATTCTCATTCTTATTGTTCACCTCCTAAGACTCCAGAATATGGAAGGGGGAGGGAGGAGAGAAGCCATGAGCACATGTGTTTTATGTATATATACACAGCTAGAAATACTCTGAATGCTTACCCAGAAATGCAGAGTGAAGTGAGGAAAAGCCTAATGCCAAAAACACATATCTTGCAAGCAAAGTTTATTAGTTTTAATATTCACATATGTTTTCTGCATTCATTACTGTATCTTATTTGATAAGATTAAAGATGTACATATTCCTGACTGCAAAATAAATGAAATAATGATTCAATTCTACATAATAATATGTTGAAGGAAATAATAAAGACGTGTTTCTGGTTGTTTTGATGTGTTAAGAGATGCATTTTATACTTTTCTGTCTTCAAACCAGAAGAGAATGTTTGATTCATTTGGTTAGTCTGTTGGGGGGGAGGGGTATTGTCTGTGTGAAGGAAGGAAGATGGACCAACCATCAGAGGAAATTTTTGTTGTGTTATGCTAGATACTAGAAACATTTCATAAAATTTAGCACTATGCCAATGTCAAATTTTTCTTTAAATTTATTGTACTCCTACATAAAAGTAATTTCCTCAAAGCTTATTCAGATAGTAATTCTTTTGTGAACCAATCCTTAAATTTATAACGTGACTAATACTAAGTTCTATGTTACTGTGGATTTCTTTATCCAAACATTATGGGCAGCAATTCACTTTAACTTTATAAATTTCAAATTGAAATCACTAGTATGTCTACCTAAAATTAGTTTTAAGAGAAAAATATAAAAACTATCAGTAATCTACTACAAAAATCAAATAATTCAAGGTATAATTTTATAGACTAGCCATCAATGTTTACAATTGAATACATATGCATGGATAACTATGCTGATTGAAGAATAAAAGCATTTTATAGGTATGTAATCAATTTATATATAAAGTTTTAAGCCATGTATTTTTAATAAACTCTTTAGCAGTTATCCTAAGTAGGATATGAGTAATTTTGTAAGCAACAAATGTATAAACTTAAATATTACAAATTTTACTTGCAAAATTTGCAGAGAAGGCAAACCTGATAAGGTTGAAGAAAGGCTAGTTTAGTGGGTAATAAGTGGAGTGCTATAATTACTGTGCTTTCCGAATTGAAGATAAAGTTTACACTTGTTAGTATTAGGGGACTGAACAAATTTCATTTTCTAGGTTAGAGCCCAGCAGGCATTTTCTGCGAATCCCCCAATACCACTCAGCTCACCCCCTGAGGGAAATGCCACGTGCATTCAAATCAAACGTTTTCCTATCAAGTTCTCAACTATGGCTTTCCTAGGAGACCCAGGCCTGTCAGTCACCTACTGCTTATTTAGACATGTTAAAACAGAATGTGTTGTTTATTTGTATTTCATTGAAGTGAATCTGTTTTCTCATATTGAATTTGTATCCAAATCCCAGCTTGTCAATACTGCTTAGCTTAAGGCTTCTGTTTGTTTTGTTTTTGTCTGCATGCAATACAGAAAAATGAGACTGTTCATGTCTGTTTTGCCCTTTGTAAGTTTATGCACAGGGTAACAATTATTTAAATCACTAGTACAAATTTCAAGCCCTATAACACACATTTTACTGAAATCCATTTTTTCCAATTCATGATTTATCAACAGTCTTGCCAAGCTCAAGTTTGCATTTTAAATAAAGAGGAATATGATGTCTACCTTTAAAAAAAATGTGAGTGTCCTTTCAAATTTAATCATTTTCTTGGTGATTTTATTGCTGTAGAAAAACATAATGAAACAAAGTAATAAATTTGACCAGGCTGCTATGATCTTTCTTTGTAGAAAATAGTATATATATATATACATATACATGCTTATGTGTGTGTATGTGTGTACATGTGTGTATGTATGTATGTATGTGCACACAAAGAGACATATGTCTATTCCTGTACTTACAACCTCTGAGTTAGTTTACTTGTGTTTAAGACAAAAAGTACATATTAAGCTTTCCATAAAAACAAGAACTGTTATGTTTGATATACACTTCAAAAGCCTAAAAGGCCAATGAAAGCCCTTCCTTAATTATTGAAGAAGTGTCTGTAAAGAGAACATGAGCAAATAGCATTCATGCTTTCATCCCTAGTAACCTTTTATTGTCCTTTTCTTCAGATGGCCAAGTCAGTATATTTAATAAAGGCAGCAGCAGCCATCAAAGAAGGCAGGGCTCTAATAAATGGTCTTGATTAAAGGCCCTGACAGGGTATGAACTTTGCATAAATTTTCTTATGGTGTCAGGCCAGGATACTGATTGAAAACTCATTAACATAATCACACATTTAGAGGAAATGCTGTAATGTATCAAAAACATTTCCCTTAGTGTAATAATTTTAAGGACATTAAAATGCAAATGATAATAAGGATCTCTGTATTAGTGATGTTCTAAAAGCCTGATTATTCAAATATTTAGTACAAAGTATGGAACTGCATTCAGAAAGACATCTATATGATTTAAAATTTTTAATTTATATATAATCTTGAAATTCTTCATTGGTCTTTCCCACTTCTTTTATTTTTGATTCACAAGTAAACAAAATTAACCCACTACATTTGTCTTAAATATTACTGAGCAATGGAAAATTAGTTTCAAGTTCTTACACACACACACACACACACACACACACACACACACACACACACACACTAGATTCAAGCTGCCACCATCCATTTTTTTCAATGATTAGAATTTTTAAAAAGTAGTGAGTGTTTTTGTTTTTGTATGATTGTACTTTAAAAATGGACAGAAGCATTTCTGCATCTTTCTCTTTTGCTTTTGTGGAAGTGTTTATAAAGCAGCAAAGAATAAGGCAGGCCACAGCAGTACTCTCGCTTAATGCTAATTCTTACCAATAGAAGAAACACTGCCCTTCCCCCACACAAATAGCCATAATTATGTAAAAAATGACTGCTTCAGACTGATGACTTTCAATATGCTCAAGTCTAGCATACTGGTATAAGAGGCCAGAAAGGTCAACTGTAATTCATAACTGCTATAAAATTGTGTAGCATCCCAGGGCTCCTGCAGGATCCTGACATTATCGTGAGTCTTCTGCTGGTTTGTATATGTAAATGCATGATAGGAAGTGCACAGCTTTTACCGTATCACATGCAGAGCATCAATCAGGCAGTGGAATACATCGGAGTATTTTCATTATGCCTAGTTATTTACTGCATCAGAAGAAATTACCCTGGCAAGCCACACAGCCTTTTCTGAATAGCATGATATGACCAGCCAGACTTCAGCTTGCAAGTCTTGTAAACATTACAGGATTAATCTCACAATCACAATCATCAATCTTTGCTAGTCCTGCCTTGGTACAACTGTGAAGATTGGTAACCAGGCCATGTGGATTTAAATTTAACCCTGAACGTCAAAAACTGGATGTCAGACCCAAGCTGTGTACTGCAGAACACCTGTGTGTGTTTTCAATTTGCGTGGAAGACAGCATATGAAAACATACACAGAAGTACTTTACAATCTTATTTAATTTGTCACTTTCACTTGGGGTTCCTGATTGGGAATTACAGGGTATTTGTTTGGTTTCTGTTTTGTTTGTTTTGTCTAGTTTTTTTAAAGACTATTTAAAAATCCAGTTGTAAATGGGGAATGAAGGAGCACTTATTACCTTTCCATGTAAACAAATTTCCCATGTGTTCCTGTGGATCCAAGCAGGCTTTCCAGGATGTAAACGGGGAGCCTCTTGTGAAGTTAAAGACCAGATATGAATCTGCTTGTGGTTGGCCATCAGATGTTAAAAGCCCAGGAGTCATAGAATTATCCCCATAGCAAGATAGTGTTAAATGTGGCTTGCTGGCGTATAAGATGGCATTGGCATTGCTTTTGGAACAATTGCTTGTTTCACAGACTGCCAAAGTAAAAAACAATCTCCCCTTTCTTCTGTTCCAGCAAAGGAGGGGTAGGAGATGGAGGTAAGACAGACAGGCAGAATGAACACTAGGTCATTTTAACTTTAGAAACTGCACAGAACATAGCCTAGAAATTCTATTTAGATAATGAAAGAGATAATGTGCATTCATTGTTGGAAGTCATGTGAAAAACAGGCTGATGATCATTTTTCCATAGTCAAGAAACAATAAATATGTAATGAGCAGGCCATGTATAGACTGCCTGGCAGTTTAATTTGAACTGTGACCTTTTTTTTTTATTATTTTCTGTCCACAGCACTTTTTACTGAACATAGAGCATTGAGTCGATTCTTTTTCCTTCTCTCAATATCCTGCTGCCTCCCATTTTGAAATAAAAAAAAAATGTGATAACTATAAATGAATGTTTTCCCTTTTCATCCAGAAAGATTTTTAAATTGAGATCTTTGTACCCTTCTTATACACAGAAAGTAAATAATTCTTTCATATGCTTTAATCTCTGATGGAATCAGCACTATAGGTGCTTATCTGGTAAAACTGACTACAGTCTTAAAAAATTGTATATCATATATTGAGAATTTCAAAAGAGTTCCTCATCTCTATGTACATGATAGTTTTGAACAGTTTTATTGTGTCTATGAGGCTTAGTTTTTTTAAAAAATGTACTGAAGATTACAAATAATTTTTATTCAAATAAACCATATGACAATCAAAGAGCTGTTCATTCTAAGAAGATTGTGGTGTCTGAGATATGAAAGCACCTTGCTCGTGTCCCCCTGCTTTGCTGGGTGGTCTTGTCTTATTTGTTTATTTGTTTTTGGATATGTTGTCATTTATATCTATGGCACGCATTTTCATCAGAGACTCTCAGAGTGACATTGTGCTTCTGGAGTAAATTTATGACTTCTCTCCTTATCCTCTTTGGAGTCATGGTTCTGAATATGGGGTTCCAGGGACAGTTCTTTACATTTTTAAAAAAAAAATGTGAAAGAACATGCTTGCTTTTGATATTTGCAGTTGGTGAACCAAGTAGCTCTTCTATAATTCTTTTTGGGGAAGGTACATTACATGCAAGTAGCTACTTTGTACATTTCTTATGGTGTTGTTTGACAGCAAATCTGTGTTGTACATGACTGTGCTATGATTTCTACTACTTCCAAGGTTACTTATATGGACTTCTTTGAAATGTTTCTAGATATTCTACTGTGCTAAGGATTTGACACTAAAAACTGCATAGTTGTGATGAAAATTGTAGGTAGCAAAAGATTGGGAAAGAGACAAAAAAAAATGTAGAGTGGCAAAAGTCCCCTGAAATAGGAAGGCAGGTTGTAGTTGTGTTCCTCACAGAGCACACAGCAATAAAACCAAGGAATTTAGAGTTGGGAGACATGATTGTGATCTTCTAAACTACACCTTTCCTGATACACAACCTCAAACACATCATTTGACTCTTAGGTCTGAAGTTACATGGTTTTCCTTCATTTTAATGACAAACATTAATTAGCTCCCTGTGTTGTACTGATTATAAAAGAGGGGAGCCAAAAAGACAGTTAAAAAAAGAAATGAGCAACTGCCTATAACCATGTGGCCAGTATGTATGGGCTCTGGGTTCAATCCCCAGTATTGTAAAAAAATGTTCCTGGATGTCAAATGATAAAAGCAGCTAATGCATAGACCAGGCCAAAGTGGCACTTCATATGCTGAGTTTACTTAGGATGACACTTACCTTAGAGAATTAGTAAAAGCAAGATGGGGACACTAGACCTGAATAGGCTCAACCTAACTGTTGGAACCACTTATAATTAGATAGGTTATGGCAAAATTTAACATAAATTGAGAAACATATGTTGCTGTTTAATAAGAGATAAGATATAGTCCCAATTGTTACAGACACAATTTTAATATGAACATTACAGGGGTATTTTCACACTTCACCTTCAGCCTGAAACAGTTCCATGAGAATAGTTTGGAATTTCCCACTTGTATGTCACCCATAGACCAAAAGTAAACCAACAAACCAATAATCAACAAACAGGGGTGTTAATGAGTCTATATAAATAAAAACCTGCCAGGAATTCTCTACCAGTGTTATCTGAGTCAGCTCTACATGGCTTAATAGTGAATATTAAATAAGCAAAAGCCCAAGTAAGACATTTTCTACATACGAAAATCTCTGGACAGCACAAACCTGTTGTATACTTTAGTCATGGTCTATCTTTAATAATTCCTCAGGCATTTTATGGTGTACATTAATACTACACATAATACCTTATAAATGAAAACTCTCTCACTCTACGAGATTGCTAAACTCTACAACCTAAGGCTATCAGATTAAGAAAAAAACGAAAACAAGTAGTCAAAAAGTCTATCATCTCATCTTTGTTATTGTTTAATTATACAAAACAATGTCATATTTGAATAAACAAATGCAGTTCAGACAGAAAATTGATTTTATTCTTAATCTGGATCCAACACTAGGGCTTCATATGGTTGAGCTAACTCTCTCTCTCTCTCTCTCTCTCTCTCTCTTCTCTCCTCTCTTCTGTCTTTCTCTCTCTCCTTCTCTTTCTTTTTCTGATTTTATTTTTTGCATTTTTTACTTCTTCAAATTCAGTTAATAAAAGCTCTTAAACTAAACTTATTTATATGAGAATAAACCTGAATGTAGAACTGCTAGTTTAGCTATGAGTAATGCAAAAAATATTTTATAGCAGGATCTACAAGAAATAATCGGAGTATTTCAGTTTTAGTTAAATCCATTTTTTACAGAAATAAAATGAATAGTAGTAAAAAATATTCCCAATATTTACATATACTTTTCTGAATAAAATGGAAAATAATATTGTCTAATCACAAGTAAAATTTACACTTATAAAATGGTTGAGAGGAATTTACCCTTTTAAAAACCATGATTCCTTTCTTTTATTATTACTTTTATCTTCAAAAAGTCTGTTTGAAAAGTTATTTTTGACTGTCATGTAATTAACATAATTGAAACTTCCATTTCTTTCAATAGTTTCCAAATGACCTAAGTTCTGCCATACAATATGTAAAATCTATGCTTGTCATATTTAGGCATGTTTATACTTATCTGTGCTATGGCTATATTAATAGTTACATATGTCATGGTTTCCAGGTAGGCTATAAAAGAATTTTCCATCATGAAAAAGAGCTTGACATTAAGGAGAAAATGTGAGTCAATCCTTAACAAAGCTTATGCAGATATAAAAGCTCTGATGCTATGCATACACATATGATTAGTCACTGTGAGATGAATAATTAAACATGTGAGGTCAAAACTGTTCATTCTATTTAACTAATCTGAAGGTATTTTCTTAGAATGTTATAGTATTTGTAACTATCCTCCTTGAATGCAGTCTGGCTTTAATTTACTTTGATTTTTATAAAAGTACCAATCAGAAAAAACATTTTAGATATATCTGTGTTTACTACAGCCCCAGATAACTGCATATACACACTTAACACTCAATATCTAGTGATACTTAAATCCACTTAAACTATGGATTTGTTTATATAAACAAAGTCAGAAAAACAGAAAGATTTTTATTTTATTTTGCTTTACAGTGCAGACTATTTTGAAGATGAAAGACTTTTCTAATGTTTGGTTGTTTTTCTACTTTCAAATATAATATCAGCAATATAGATATATTGGAAGTGAAACAGAGACATTAAGTTCATGCTTATACTATTTTTATTTGTTGACAAACACTTGAAAAAATATGATTTGTAAAAATTAATCAAAAGTTTTCATAAAGATACAAAAACAAAGTAATTGTATTTGAGCTGGTAGATATGAATTATATTTTAAATGCAAATATAAAAACCATTCAACATTTCAGGAAGACATATGAATTTCTGACATTTTAGAGATTTAATTAATATTAAAATATACATTATTATAAAATGACATTGTAAGTTTATGTAGATTGATGATCCAATTATAGTTATTTAATAAATACCTTTATGGTTTATTTACCATCTGTAAATAAGCATCTGTACATGTACTAAAGTAACTACAATAATCATATGCCTTACTGAAAAACAATACAAATGATGAGATAAATTTTCAACAGTATTTCATTTTGTGTAGGTTATTACATAGCAGTGTTTCTTGTGTTTAGTTTCTGTACATTTCCAATATTATAGACACTCATGGGCATGGATTATTACAAACTGAATACATTGACATTGAAAGTTAGCCACCAACTATTCACGTATTAGACTGATATTGTGTCATAAGAAAAACTAAAATGAAAGGCACAGCAACAGCCTATTTAGTGAAATGTATGAAAATTTACAGATTATATAAAATGCTAGGAGTTAATTTTGGACTGCTTTCTCTGAGATGTCAGCTTGATTAAATTTGGAGTTCGGAGATGAATTGGCCTAAATTCGTTAGTGTTCCCTGGGTGCAGTCGTTGGTCAAGGTCAAGTGAAGCACATTGACTGTAATGTTAGAGAGGAAGGGATTCTAAAGAAGGGAGACTCTCAAAAGGTCTGGAGTTACAGCAAGAAACTTTGATAATTTTTAACTTAATAAATCTTGACAGCCTAATCATGGCTAAGCCTTTGCTGCATTATTGGTACAGATGGCAAAGCTAGACATATTTAAAGAGTAGATGGCAAAGCTAGACAAATTTAAAGAGATCTCAGGAGTGAATGTAGGAGAAGCTCTGAATCCAAATGCAGCATTGGGCTCCAGGAGAAAGAGAAAGAAAGGAGGATAAAAGGCTACATGGCATTTCATCTCCTGACATCTCCAACAGCCTCAGATACAAAATATGATAAGGCTCCTGCTGAGCTAATAAGCCCAACAAATGTCTGTGTCCGTGAAGTAGATGAAGTGGGATCAAGCAGAGGGGGCTGCTGTATGAAAATAAGCCAGCGCCCAGGGTATAATGGCACTAGAGAAAGCTCCAAGGTCAGACTGATGACAGAGACACCAGTTAAGTGGAGACCCCATCAATGAGGAAGATTTGCCTGCTTGGTCCAAGACATGACCATTAAAATGAAATGAAGTATCTATTCAAAAGAGGAAGAAAGGAGAAAAGAAATTCTGTGTGAGGAGTGTGTGTGTGTGTGTGTGTGTGTGTGTGTGTATGTGTGTTTATATGTATATGTGTGTGTATTTGTGTGTTTATTTGCAAGCAGCCTATAAGAATTTGGCTAGATAGAGAATTGAGAATAGATATGCTTTCCAAACTGTCCAAGCATCTGATATTCTATGATAAGTTTAATGAGTTCACAGTGTATACTAAGCAACATTTGTATAAAGTTCAGCATCTTGATGGAAAGAGTAATGTCCATTCCCTTGCAATCCACACATTTTTGAAAAGAAAAGGATAACTGAATATAACATATTCTTTAGTCTTTATCTTTTTCTGTTTCATTCATTTTTATTTTTAGCTGATATATTTTAGTATAATGAGGTGACTGCGTTTAAGAGTTACAAAATTGACAACAGCGAACTGATATAAGTGCAATAAAAGACAGCTTTGATGCCTAGATTCTGATAGCATGTATATCTCAGATGATGCTTCTCCCTGGTTTCCAGGAAATCTTGTGTTTAGTACTGGAAATTCTTTGGCCATGCATATTCCTCAGTGGTAACTGTCTTCCCATAATCAAATAATTTTTTAGCTTTAAAGCTGCCCCAAATCTGAAGTGTGTCTGGCTGAGTGAAAGAAGCAAAATATGTAGGGGAAAGGGGGAAAGATTTAGTCCATAGACAGAAAGGCTGGATTCAGGACAAATAACAATCATGGAAATCCAAATCATCCAGTCCGATTGTTACTTGGATCAAATTGGTTTCATTATTCCTAGAATTCTCCATTGCATCTTGAAGCCATTACTTCCTATCCCAACCCCTGTGCAAGCACACACACACACTTACTTGTTGACATAGTTGAACAAATAGATGATACATAAAAAAATGTGGTTCTTTATCATTTTTCTTAATCACTGGGGTCCAAAGTTGTCCTTAACATCAGTGCTGACAAAGCCGTTGACTGCTCACTTTACTCTGCACCTCATTTCCAAGCCAACAGACCCCCAACCAGGTAGAAACCAAGGACAAGGCCTTTATTAAGGTTTATGGAAATGAAACTCTGTTAAAGACTATTAATTAACAAATATCCTTTTTCAACTTTAGAAACTTCTTTTCATTAATCCGTGCTTTTCAAGTTAAATATTTAGGGTTTACTTGAAACTTCTAGAGTCTGTCAAATTGCTATACTTATTCTTAACAGATCATGTCAATTTCATAGTATCTGTGAAACCTCATTAAAAGGGTGAAAACTACTTAAATATCATGACAAGTACTTCATTATGCACGCAAGAAAGCTTGGAAATTCTGGCAATATTACCATGAAATAGCTGACTGGTTGGCTGTTGTTATTTTTGCAGATCTAAATTTAGTTTGAATTGTACACAAATGCAAATACAGTATTGATTCTGCCCCTTGGATCATATCGGGGGTATAGTTTTGAAACAATCACTGACATTACAAACTTTATTACTTCGGAATCACTATGATGAAGGCAAGAACAGCTTTTAACACTTTTAGAGATTTTTTTCCTTGCAGTATAATTAAAGTCTCCTAAAATACCTTGTGGGGATTTATATAATCCAAAGGAGATAAATACCACATTCACTCTCTTTCAGGTTATATTATTGCATAAAATGTTTTAAACACCAATAAATAGAACTGATTCAAATTACATAAAATCCCTGTTAAAACACATATTGACTTGAAAAAATGCTGGCTATCATAAAAAGAAGTTTCAAAATCCTGTTCACTAAAGCTTCTTTCAGTAATGCTGCCTGTATTGGCCCAGTGTAACTGGGTGTTATGTCAGATTTCCTCTCATCTGTGCAATTTCTGGTGCAGCTCCTGGAGGGCTATGTCTCAGATGAGACTTCTAATTTCTGGTAGATTTTTTTTTAAAGATTTATTTATTTTATGTGTGTAAATACACTGTTACTTTCCTCAGACACACCAGTAGAGGCTATGGGATCCCTTTACAGATAGTTGTGAACCACCATGTGGTTTCTGGGAATTGAACTCATGACCTCTGGAAGAGCAGTCAGTGCTCTTAACCCCTGAACCATCTCTTCAGCTCCTAAATGTTCTTATACTATCTTGTTCTCAGCAAATTTGTTCTCAGCAAAAGCAGCATTGGTTGTAAGATAAGAAAGGAAACAGTACCTTTTATAAGGATAAAGGGCAGATCTGTGCTGATATTACCAAAAGTAGTACTAAAATAAAGTCTTTAATAATTCAAATGTTTAATAAATAGAAAGCACCATGAAGATAGCACTATTAGTTTATTTTAGAGATGGTGTAGGAAAAACTGGTAAGCCAAGGCAATGACATTAAGACATGTCAGAGACTACACAGGTCAGAGACAATATAGAATATTAATTATGCATGGATAGTACATGGACTTTTATGATACAATATTCAGCTGAGAATTGATTAATCTTATAGTTTTTATTGTTTGTATGTTTTCTTATTTAAAAACAATTTTCTTGCAGTTATCAATATAATAAATTTGAGTAATTATTACATGAAGTATTCCATTTATTACATTGCAAGAGTCTAATAGACAAGCTGCAATTATTTTGCTATCAGGCTTATTAAGTTTGAGTTGAATTAAGAGATTTTGAAACATAGATATCTCCTCCAGTATTGTTTCCAGTAACAAAGACATAATGGGTATACAAATAAATTTAAGATGCAGAAGGTGCAAGAAATTTGGAAAACATACTACACATACACACACGGATAGATAGGTGACAGAGAGATAGATGATAGATAGATAGATAGATAGATAGATAGATAGATAGATAGATAGATGATAGATTTATATGTTAAAATTAAGGAATATTGATATCAGATAATAGCTTTGTAACTAGATTTTCTTAACAGTTCATTTAATACCAAATTTCAAATATCAAAAATGAGGAAAATAATAGTGCCTATTTTGGATATGTAAAATATATGTTAAAAGGAAGAAACTTTCTTGAAATAGGGGCCATCCAGGAGCAAATCTTGTTAACTGAAATGTAAGATAAACAAAAGGAAGACATTATGTACTGCATGGAAAAAAATCATACCTTGCCAAAATAAACTTTGGCAGTCATTGTTCTTTCTCCAGTTCTTCAAATATTTCAGCATTCCTAACTTTCTTATTTTTCTCATAGCAAAACAATTTCACTTGAGTTGATGAAGACTTTTGAATTCTTCCTACTTCATTCCTAGCTTTCAATTTCCCATCCTTTCTTCTCTTCGGCTTCTTTCCTCAGTAGTATTTCTTTCCTGAACATAGATTTGGAATTATATGTAGGCTATGAAAACAATCTTGTTCCCTTTTCTTCGATCTTAAATAAGTTAACAATTCTAACTACAGATTAGCCTTCAGTATCGGACATGAAAGTCAGTGATAGAAGCCATCTTGTCTAAAAACACGTTGGAGAGGGCAGGAGATGTGGCTCAGATGAGCAGAGCACTGGCTGCACTTCCAGAGGACCCATCTTCAAGTCTGAGTTCATCTTGGTAACTCCGGTACTAAGGAAATCTGACACCTTCTTTTGACCCCTGCAGTTACTGCATGCATATAGAACACAGACATACTTGCAGACAAAATATACGTATACATTAATGTAAAATAGTGGCAAAATAATTTAAACAATACATATGAAACTTGTTACTGTATTTCTTTTGAAGATTTCTTATTTAAGTAACATGAAATGTAATATTAATTATCTGAAATGTATAAAAAATTTACAATAAAAAATTTCCAATTTAAAAAAAAAAAAAGAATCTGACTGGTCACAGCTGTCTGTGTTGCTCAAAATTTTGTGATCTCTAAAAAAAAAAAAAAAAAAATTATTTCTTATCAAACTCCATATATAACTGTGCCTCTAATTAAAATGAATCACTTTCACAAAACTCATTTCTGAATGCAAGGCATAGACATTCATAGAAGTTACTGAGTTTTCTAATCACGTCTTTAATGGCCTTTGACACTATGTAAAATCAGAAGAAACAAATTTGAAAGCAACTTCTAATTTAGGGAGACTACTAGTGTAAATACAGTTTTATCCAAGAGAACTCTACTCTAATGGCAGTATTTAGCTAGATATACAAGTGTAAATATGTCAAAATTAAAAAAAAAAACAAAACAGAATAATGAACATAATGTATTTGGTTTTTTTATTGGATGTTTTATTTACATTTCAGATGATATTCCATTATCCCATCCCCCCCCCCTCAGGAAACCCCTATCCCATCCCCATTCCTCCTGCTTTAATGAGGTTGTGCCTGTTTATCTCAGGCTGTTTATCCTTTGAGTAAAGGAAGGCTACTGATTTGCTTGAGTTGATTTTTATATCCAGCCACTTTCCTGAGGCTGTTTAGCAGGTTTAGGAGTTCTCTGGTGGAGATTTTGGGGTCACTTAAGTATGCTATCATATCATGTGCAAGTAGTGATATTTTGACTTCTTTCTTTCCTCTTTGTATCCCTTTGATCCTCTTTTGTTATCTAATTGCTCTGACTAGGACTTCCAGTACTATATTGAATAATTAGGGAGAGACAGGACAGTATTGTCTAGTCATTAATGTTAGTGGAATTGCTTCAAGTTTCTCTCCATTGAGTTTGATGTTGCCTACTGGCTTGCTGTATATTGCTTTTACTATGTTTAGGTATGGGCCTTGAATTTCTGATCTTTGCAAGACTTTTATTATGAAGGGGTGTTGAATTTTGTGAAATGCTTTCTCAGCACCTAGTGAGATGATCACATGGTTTTTCTCTTTGAGTTTGTTTATATAGTGGATTACGTTTTAGATTCCATATATTGAACCATCCCTGCATTCCTGGGATAAAGCCTAGTTGATCATGATAGGTGATTATTGTGCTGATGTGTTCTTGAATTCAGTTTTCGAAAATTTTATTGAGTATTTTTGCATCGATATTCATAAGAGAGATTGGTCTGAAGTTCTCTTTCTTTGCTGTGTCTTTGTGTGGTTTAGGTATGAGCGGAATTGTGGCTTCATAGAACAAATTGGGTAGTGTTCCCTTTGTTTCTATTTTGTGTAATAGTTTGAAGAGAACTGGTTTTAGGTCTTCCTTGAAGGTCTGATAGAATTCTGCACTAAAACCATATGGATCTGGGATTATTTTGGTGGGGAGACTTTTAATGACTGCTGTTATTTTGTTAGATGTTATGAGACTGTTTAGATGGTTTATCTCCTCCTGATTTAACTTTGGTACCTGGTATCTGTCTTGAAAGCTGTCCATTTCATTCAGTTTTTACAGTTTTATTGAGTATAGGCTTTTGCAGTATGATCTGATGATTTTTTGAATTTCCTCAGTTTCTGTTGTTATGTCTCCCTTTTCAGTCCTGATTTTATTAATTTGGATACTGTCTCTGTGCCTCTGGTTAGTCTGCCTAAGGGTTTATATACCTTGTTGATTTTCTCAAAGAACCAGCTCCTGGTTTTGTTGGTACATTGTATAGTTCTTTTTGTTTCTACTTGGATGATTTCAGCCCTGAGTTTGATTATTTCCTGTTGTCTACTCCTCTTGGGTGCATTTGCTTCTTTTTGTTCTAGAGCTTTCATGTGTGCTGTCAAGCTGCTAGTGTGTGCTCTCTCCAGTTTCTTTTTGGTAGGCACTTAGAGCTATGGGTTTTCCTCTTAGCGCTGATTTCATTGAGTCTCATAAGTTTTGGCATGATGAACCTTCATTTTCACTAAATTCTAAAAAGTCTTTAATTTCTTTATTTCTTATTTGACCAAGTCATCATTGAGTAGAGTGCTGTTCAGTTTCCAAATTTATGTGGGCTTTCCATTGTTTTTATTATTATTGAAGACCAGCCTTAGTCCGTAGTGATCTGATAAGGTGCAAGGGATTATTTCAATCTTTTTTATATGTTGAGGCTTGTTTCGTGACCAATTATATGGTCTATTTTGGCGAAGATACTATGAGGTGCTGAGAAAAAGGTGTATTCTTTTGCTTTAGGATGAAATATTCTATAGATATTTGTTAAATCCATTTGGTTCATAACTTCTGTTAATTTCACTGTGTCTCTGTATAGTTTCTGTTTCCATTATCTGTCCATTGCTGAGAGTGGGTTGTTGAAATCCTCCACTATTATTGTGTGAGGTGCAATGTGTGCTTTGAACTTTAGTAAAGTTTCTTTTATAAATGTGGGTGCCCTTGCATTTGGAGCGTAGATGTTCACAATTGAGAGTTCATCTTAGTAGATTTTTCCTTTGACGAGTATGAAGTGGAATTCATTCCTTATCTTTTTGAAAACTTTTGGTCGAAAGTCGATTTTATTCAATATTAGAATGACTACTCGAGCCGGGCAGTGGTGGCGCACGCCTTTAATCCCAGCGCTTGGGAGGCAGAGGCAGGCGGATTTCTGAGTTCGAGGCCAGCCTGGTCTACAGAGTGAGTTCCAGGACAGCCCGGACTACACAGAGAAACCCTGTCTCGAAAAAACCAAAAAAAAAAAAAAAAAAAAAAGAATGACTACTCCAGCTTGTTACTTGAGACCATTAGCTTGGAAAATTGTTTTCCATCCTTTTACTCTGAAGTAGTGTCTGTCTTTTTCACTGAGGTATGTTTCCTGTATGCAGCAAAATTCTGGGTCCGGTTTATATATCCAGTCTGTTAGTCTACATCATTTTATTCAGAAATTGAGTCCATTGATGTTGAGATATTAAGGGAACAAATTTTTTCTTTCTGTTATTTCTGTTATTAGAGGTGGAATTATGTTTGTGTAGATATCTTCTTTTGGGTTTGTTGGAAGATTACTTTCTTGCTTTTTCTAGGTTGTAGTTTCCTTCCTTGTGTTGGAGTTTTCCATCTATTATCTTTTATAGGACTGCATTTGTGGGAAGATATTGTGTAAATTTGGTTTTGTCATGGAATATCTTGGTTTCTCCTTCTATAGTGATTGAGAGTTTTGCCTGGTATATTAGTCTGGGCTGGCATTTGTGTTCTCTTAGGGTCTCTATGATATCACTCCAGGATCTTCTGGCTTTTATAGTCTCTGGTGAGAAGTTTGGTATAATTCTTATAGGTCTAACTTTATATGTTACTTGACCTTTTTCCCTTAATGCTTTTAGTATTTTTATTTTGTTTTGTGCATTTGATGGTTTGATTATTATGTGTCAGGAAGAATTTGTTTTCTGGTTTTTTGGAGTTCTGTGGGCTTCTTGTATGTTCATGGGCATCTCTTTCTTTCGGTTAGGAAAGTTTTCCTCTATAATTTTGTTGAAGCTATTTACTGGCCCTTTAAGTTGGGGATCTTCACTCTTATCTATACCTTTATCCTTAGGTTTGGTCTTCTCATTGTGTCCTGGATTTCCATGTGTGCATGATTTTGGGTTAGGAGCTTTTTGCATTTTGCATTTTCTTTGACAGTTGTGTCAGTGTTTTCCATGGTATCTTCTGCACATGAGATTCTCTCTTCTATCTCTTATACTCTGTTGGTGATGCTTGCGTCTATGTCTCCTGATCTGTTTCCTAGGTTTTCTATCTTCAGGGTAGTCTCCTTTTGAGATTTCTTTATTGTTTCTACTTTCATTTTTAGATCCTGGATGTTTTTTTTTTTTTCAATTCCTTCACCTGTTTGGTTGTATTTTCTTTCAAATCTTTAAAAGATTTTTGTGTTTCCTCTTTAAGGGCTTCTACCTGTTTACCTGTGTTATCCTGTATTTCTTTAAGGGATTTATGTCCTTCTTTAAGTCCTCTGTCATCATCATGAGAAGTGATTTTAAATCTGAATCCTGCTTTTCCAGTAGGAAGGGGTGTCCAATACTTGCTATGGTGGGAGAACTGAATTCTGAAGATGCCAGTTATACTTTGGTTTCTGTTGCTTATGTTCTTGGGCTTGCCTTTTGCCATCTGGTTATCTCTAGTGCTACCTGCATTCACTGTCTCTGACTGGAGCCTGTCTTTCCAGTTATCTCGCTTGTGTCAGAACTCCTCAGAGTCCAGCTGCCTCTGTGATCCTGAGATCCTGGGTGGAAGAGCTCCTGAGACACAGTCTTCCTCTGGGATCCTGAAATTCTGCTGTTCTGAGTGCAGTGGTTCGTCTCCTGCTCTGAGTGCAGTAGGTCCTCTAGGATAGTTCAGGATATGGTGTCTTCATGGGAATAGAACAGCTAGGTGTCTGCCCCAGCCAAAAGGACCAAGTGAAGGCCATAAGGTTTTTATTTTGTGTTTAATATATAATATAGCACAATGTGATAGATAGTCTAATTACATGTGAATATACATGAACATTGTAGAATCTCCTGACTAGAAAGGCTGTGAAATATAAACTTGATTGTCAAATTTTTTATTTTTTCAATCTGCGAACTAAAAATAGAAAGGTGAGGTTACTACAGATAGTGTTGTCTCTTCTTTTAGAGTATGGTTAGACATAAAACACCATACTCTACCTGTCAATCACTTACTGTGATTCAAAGCAGACTTGGCTTTTTTTGGTCAAATAGTTTTAGTCCTCAAGTAATTCATTCATCATTTTATCATTCTGTGTACCTAAACTCAAGGAATAACTAGCGACATTTGACACACTAATAAGGAAGCAAGATTATTAAAGAATTTCTGGACATACAACCAAAATTTTTGACTTCTTTACTACAAATTTCAAAACTTCATCCTGATTCACTTTATTTTCCTCTTAACTAAAATTCTTCAGGAAAAAAAATGCACCATGCTTTTTACCTATGAAGAATAGTGTTTTAAAAGAAAAATCAATGTTAGCTATAGACTAAAACTTTTTAAACATAGCAATCATAAGAATGTTCTTCCTTGTAAAATTGTTTACAGACTAAAGAATCTTAATTGGATAGACTTTGAGAATGTAACTAGTAAGATTGTTCTATAATGTTGCAAGAGACTCAGTATAAAATACAGCAGATTTACAGGGTTCTTGGTAATCTGTTAGAGGTTTCTCAGCTTTTCTCATTTTATTTATCAAAGCATGGTACTAAGATAGTCAAAAGTTAAGAAGAAAATCAATAGTCTTTTTTCTCTTGCTCTCTGCTCCTAGGATAACCCTTGCTTGTGTTTTCTTTGTTTTAGCTGATTTTTTTGATTATTATAATGCTTCAAATAAAATGCTATAATGGTTTATTAATTTTACTCCTTATCCTCTAAATCTTTGTCTCTTAGTATAGCTATTTTGGGAAGGTAAGGATCCAGCTGGGGTTTGAATTATTGTAATTATGGAAGTATTAAAAGCCACAGTGGCAAGTAGTAAACTATTGCTGTGCTTCATTTCCAATACAGCTTCTTGCTATTTCTAGAATGAACTGATTTGCAATTTGCAGTCTAAGGCACATACAGCTCCTACAGCTTCCCTTTGGTCCTGTAGCCCTCGAACTTTGAAATTAGGTTGACAGTGCTAGTGCTTATGACTTAGATCACTGCTCATCACTTCTGAACAACAAATGTTCAATTCAGTAACTCCTGAGAAATAAGAAGAAATAGTATGTACATCTGCTACCTACATCTCCATTACTTAGCTCCTCATTCCAGAACAATATAAAGGCAGAGGCTGGAGCTGTCAACAAAGGTTAGGAAAGATCTCTGGGTCTAGATTATTACAGATTTGTTTAAATGCACCTAGCAGAGAAGAATTTACATTCAAACACTCTAATTTCAAGCCAAGGGTTTTGTTCAGTTTAATTGTGAATATGCTGCTAATTCCAAATTTAAATTCATGAAACTAAACAGTTTTCTGTTTTCTAAATTGATTATTAGTAGATTATAAATTCTTTCCATTTTCTCAAACTCTATAGAAAGTCTAACAGGTAATGTAAAAGCATGAATAGTCAGTATAAAAGCTGCATATTATATAAATTCTCAAAGTGGCATGATTTAGCCGTTAGTTTTCTATCAAATTATATTATATTTAAAGTTTTCCTGTGGGACATGATGTGGCATTATTTTCAGTATTTCTCATATTGTAAATTATGATTTAAAAAAACAATACTTTTCATAAGTATTGGGGATACTAATATCCCAAACAGACAATTTATTGGATTATTTTGACTTTAGTACTTTTTAAACTTCATAAATAATTTTTCAATGGAAATTATACTTCTATTTCTCTAATTCAGATGTCTGATAGGAAAACCGAAGATAAATAAGAGTTAATTTTATTTTACACAATAATTAAAAGAAAAGAGGCTTACATGGTGGAAAGAAAGAACATGGATATTACAAGTAGTTCTCTGACTGCTACATCCCCCTATAGCATTTGAACACACAGACAAACATGCACACATACACACAAACTCACACACACGGGGTTGGAGATGAGATAGAGGGCAGAGGACAGAGAGACAGAAAATGTATCAAAAAAATTAAATATAAAATTTCTGCTGACAGTAAGTTAAACTTCCTTATGCTGACACAATCTATAAATACAAATTTACCTGCCTAACTCCAGAGTTCCCAGCTTCTAATGTCTGGATTTCATTTCCTAGGCTTGCAGAGAGGGTAAACATTCAGTTCACTGAACTTAGCAACTATTATCTTTTATTACTTTCTATGGTTAAATGACTCTGTTCATTAAATTCTCGTCGTTATCTCATTTAAGTTCAACTTTGTACCACACCTTCACCTTTTCCAGGAGTATGCATTTGTTAGAACTTTTAGAAAATTGAGGGAGAAAATTCTAAAAGTCACAAGGTTTTCTACTTCCCAGTTGCTCTGCAGTCTGAAAGAGTTGACCCTACACAGATCCCTCTAACCCAAAGTTACTTAATCAGTTCCAGTGTCACTGTAGAGTTAAATGAGCCTGGCATGCTCCTTCACTCATTATAACTGTAGCATAATACGTCTCCCACAGCACTGAGAGAGAACTGTGATGGGCATGATGAAAATACTCAGACATATTTGACAGCTATTGTGGAAAATTCAAGAAATTACCAATAACTTTAGAGTCACAGGCAGAAGAAGAAAAATCATTGTGGTTTATAAAAATAATGTTTTTTAAAAGATCGTGTTACCCATTTGAAAAACGGAATCGAGTCACCTAATGCACCATAGAACTCGAGGGTTTAGTAGACAAGGTATGACAGGAAACCAGACATTTAGGCTTCATGGAGGAGCTGCTCACTTACACTTGGCATGTGCTTCTAGAATGCATTGTTACCAATAGAACAAACATTTGCAGACTTACTTGATTAAGATAGTATAGCAAAACACAGATAATGGTCTTTTTCATATGAATTTAGTGAAACAAGGAGCATGTTTTTGTTTGTTTGTTTGTTTAGGATCTTTTGCTCTTGATGGGTACTCTAGTTAGAGTACTGAGTATTTCGATTTGTAATTTTGGGGTTTCCTCTTTACATTTGCTTTCCTTACCTAATGTACAGTGAAAAGCAGTATACCTCCGATATTATACCGTTCTCCCCATACAGCTGAGCAACACTGTGATCATGAACCTTAGAGATGGGCTAATAAAATGTCTTTGTTTTGATTCTGGCACTTGGTTGATTAATGCAGACATATATGTCCATGCATGACTAAGCACTGTTATAAATACACAAATACATGTATAATTTTAGTGGTTGGATACATTTTAAAAATAAAATCTAGATTGAGGATTTGTTTCAGAACTTCTGATAACAGAACAGATTTTGTTAAAAAGTTAGATTTATGTATGTGTATTATGTGTGTGAGAGAGAAAGATGAGACGAGAGAAACAGAGAGAGATAGATACAGAGAGAAATAGAGAGAGAAAGAGGAGAAAGGAGAGAGAGACAGAGGGAGAATGAGAGAGACAAAGAGAACAGAGAGAGACAGAAAGACAGAGACACATAGGGAGACAGAGACCAGGCATTGAACATAGGGTTTCTCGTATGCCAAGCAATATCTCAACCATTAGATATCTCCCAGCATATTTTTATTTTCTGCGATTCACTCTCCACCATGCTGTCCAACCTCCATTGGGATATTTGGTTTGATTTGGTTTAGTTTGGTTTGGTTTTAGGATGAAGTCTCAAGTACCTTATTTTAGCCTTGAGTTCACTATATTGCCTTGACTGGTCTTGAATTTCTCATATTCTTAGTCCCTATTCCAAATGGTAGGATTATAGATGTGTGCTTCTGAACTTAACTTCTGCCTTCCTTCCAAAGTCAAAGTCATGCATAGCTTTATATGAAAGTCTGACAATGTGTGTGAGCAAATGATAGAATATTTATGAGGAAATGGTAAAATGAACACACCAACTGAATAAATATCTACAAGAGTAAGGTTACAGAGGCTTGCTGGGTGGCTCCAAGAGAAAGAAGGCTTATGTCCAATCCTTACAACATGAAATGGACTCCAGGTACTTACATAATAGGAAGAGAAAGCCTACTCCTGCAGGTTGTGTTCCGATTTCCAAACCTGTGATACAGCACATGGTCATGCATGCACATACACACTACACACGGCCACCACACACACAGACATATACACATGCACACCCACACACAGGGGCACACACACATGCATGCACACATGTAGCAGGATATTTTTCCTGCAAGTTGAGAGGAGCTAAAGTGGAAGGAGTAAGGAGAAGGAAGAGGAGAAGGAAGAGGAGAAGGTAGTGAAGAGGACAGAGAGAGGGGACATGGAAACAGACATGCACCTGTCTTAGCAGTCAAAGGTAGCTGATGTATCTAGGTTGGGTATTGGGTTACAGCTCTGATTGTGTGGGCATCTTGTTATTGAGCATTACCAAATACATAAAGCCTTGAGATAATCTAAGCATTAGAGTCTCATTCCTACCGCCCTCATGAATGGAGGGGTTGTCCGGGCACAGCCCAGCCTTGTGGAGAGAGTGTGGAAGACTGGCAGAGTCATCTCCCATTCTGGCGTCTCGTGGGTGGCAGGGTTGGTGTTTCTGGCTGGCCATTCCTAGCTGTGGCGTGTGTGTAGTCTCTGGCCATTTCTAGCTGCAGCGTGAACGTGGCCTCTGGCCAAGGAAAATGGTGAAATAGCTAAGCCACTGCTTAGAAAGTCGGCCCAAGAAAACGTCATTTTAAATGTACTATGAAGCTCCACAGCTTCCATTTTTTTTTTTTTTTTTTTTTTTTTTTTTTTTTTTTTTTTTTTGTTTTGTTTTGTTTTTAGAGACAGGGTTTCTCTGTATAGTCCTGGCTGTCCTGGAACTCACTCTGTAGACCAGGCTGGCCTCGAACTCAGAGATCTGCCTGCCTCTGCCTCCCGAGTACTGGGATTAAAGGCGTGTGCCACCACAGCCCGGCTGAAAACGCCATTTTAAATATCTCCCTAAACACACACACACACACCACACTATGCATGCACACACAAAGAGACAAATGACATGGGTGGAAAATAAAAAAATAAAGTAAAGAGACATTATTCTCTGGCTGATTTTGAAGGCGATCTTTGTGGATCAGTATAATGGAAGAGGAAATTCCAACCAGTTTTACCACCTCCCCGCACAGGTAGAGGAAGTTGGCTTTGCAGCATTGGTATTTCCATCTATTCACATGATTACTGAAATATGAGCAGTGCCGATCTGGTTCAGTGTAACCTGTCTATTACAGGCACTTTAAAAGTTTTGGGAACAGCTTTTGGATTTTTGAGAACCTGGGATTGCCAGATTTGTAACCTGAATCCAGGTGGATATCTAAAATGTTAAGAGTACATATGATTCATTTCTAAGGTTAGAATCCAAATCTACACGAATGTCAAACACCCAATAATTTGGAAAGAATTAAAAGCATCCAATGAGTAAAATACACCTGAACAATTTTCTTCAATTATAAGACATTTCTTCCTAAAATCACTCACAAAAATTTCACATCACTACGCTGTGTAGGCAGGGGATTATTGCATAAGCAAAATATCTTAAAATAATGATAAAGTTAGCACAGACTCACAGCTCATATCAGAAAGGAGGAGTGAGATTACACAATGTTAGGGTTACAGTGAACGCTAGTATTTCTCCCTTATATGTGTAGAGACCTAGGTTCATACCTCAGTCCTCCATGGGAACAGAAAGGTTCTGGAGCAGCATCTTCTCACTGCTTACGACATGCTATCGCTGTAGAGATTGACACTTTTTTTATAAAGTGATAGAATAGACTTAATCTTATTATTTTGGATTGGAGGTTTGTTGCTATTGTTTCCTGATTTTAAGACTTTTTAAGTCTTCTTGTTTATAGTCTGTAGTATTTTGGACTGGAGGCTTGTTGCTATTTTTTCCTGATTTTTAAGACTTTTTAAGTCTTGTCTAGAGTCTTTATTGACCTAGTACTTACTATATAACCCAGTTTAGCCTGAAATTCTAATAACTGTCTCACCTTCATGTATGTAATGCTTACAGGCTATGCTACCACTCCTGGATACTTTTTTTTCCTTGCTGTGTTAGGGAGGCAAATGCTCTGGTACTGAGTTAAAGTCCATCTTCAGCTGTGTTATTTTTAGCTGACACTCATGTCCATCAAGAAACTTCCTTATACCAAGATACTACTAAATTGTCATATATTCTCATGAACTTAACTCAGAGCAAATATTCATGACTTTATTTTACAGAAGAATAAATTTAACTCTGTAAATGCTTTTCCTTTCAAATTACATATTCAAAAACAGCATTTGCTCCCACAACTTTCTGCAAATTCCAGGGTATTTTTTACATAAAGAATTGTTGACCTAATGTGTGAGATCACCTGGACAAAATTAGTTAAGATATCTGTATAAGGAAAGATAATTCTGTACATGCAAATAAAAGTTCAGAGAAAAACCTCTAAAATTCTATATGGAATAATATCTTCAAATGTCTGCTTTCTTTCTTGAATTTATAATTTTAACCAGAGGTCCCTAGGTGTACAGCATTACTTTTCTTGTTCCCATATTACTACTTTTGAAGTAAATGAGTCACTTCCTTTTCTAGGTTATTCTATAGAATAACCTAGAAAGCTATACTTATCTCTAGGATACAAAAAGTAGAACTGAATGGGAGAAAAGCTACCTCATGAAAACCAAGACAACAAAATAACTGTTTGACTATGACATGGAACATGGAAAATCCAGGGAAAAGAAACATATACAATCAAAAACAGAATGTCCCCTTTTTTCATGTGCCTGTGATCATTGCAAAATAAGCACAGTAAAGCCTAGTGAGTTATTTGTGTGGGAACATTCCTCATCTGGGCAGGTGTGGTAAGTGAATAGAGGAAGTCATTCAGTATTCATAATTTTGGAAAATATGTCCTAAAGTTGGAACATGATAGCTTAGAAGGCAATTATTTCAAGTAGTTGGGACCACTGTAAATGTACCCTCACCCTTCTGAAAGTCACCAAGCCTCTTGTAGAAACATGAGCATCCCACTGCGTATGAGCACACTGCCGAATCTTCCAGGGTCTAGATCTAAGATCTCTCCACTTCCCTGGTTGTAAACAGTAGAGTGTGTGCTTACAATCCACCCAGGAAAAGGAATGAAATTAGACAGTGAGAAAACTTAAAAAAAAAAAAATCTTCCCAACAGGATCAAGAAGATTCAGAGTTCAGAGAGGGTTCGATGGTAAAGTATCGGAATCTGAGTTTAGATTCATAGAGCCAATGTTCAAAGCTGCACATGCCATGTGCTTGTAATCCCATATATGGAGAGGTGGGAAACACGATGTGGATCTCAGAACTGACTTGACAACTTTTCACTAATGCATCAAGGATATAAGGACAAGTCATCAAAGTTAAATGGAATCTTCTATAGTGTTTTGTACAAAAAAAAATTTATTCATCATTGTCTATTATTGAACTGTTTTGTAATCAGTAAATAGAAATACAAAGAAAGCAAGAAAAAGCTCATTAAAATAGTTATTCATATTTAACAAAGCACTTTCACAAGTATACATCATTAGATTCCACAACTATACTTAAATATCTATCTCAAGCTTTTGTTCCCCTTTCCTGATAAATATCATTGTCTTTCAAATCCTGTTTTCCATTAATGAACTTAATCTCAGTCAAAGATAAGTGTTCTGTACCAGTAGCTTCCAGATCAATAATAATTTGCAGTAGAAATTTCTTTAATTTCTTCTGTTTCTCTACTTGGTTAGTTTAGGACTCAGTTCACAACTAAAGGCATTCAACCCAAGATGAATCACTGAGATGAGAGAAAGGGTCTTGGGATAAGCTTATTGTCAACACATGGGTGTCTAGTCAGTAAAGATGTACTGTGACAGTATATCCAGGTCCCAAAAGCCCTTACTGCAGTTAGGCTTGGTATCTGCCCTAGAGTTTGCTTGGACTCTTTCTTCACTATGATTATCTTTGTCTGCCACTAGTTCAAAGAGATCAATTTGGATCGTTACAACCACATACAGTCTGGGCATGCTAGCAAGAACAGCCATATCACTGAGTTCCGTGTTTGATTTAAAAGACACTGTTTCAGGGTGGGGGAATGTTCAGGGTGCTCCAGCTGCTCAGGGACAAGGAGATGGGGGAGAAGGAAGGGTTGTGGGCTAGGATGACAAAGATGAGGGCAGTGCAAGGGATATACAGTGAGTAATAAAATAAAAAATTAAAAGGTGCTGCTCAATAACTACAAAAGAAGATGAGGGATAATTTTCAATATTAACATTTTGCCTTCACTGGTATATGTGTCATGCACTCCCACACAAAGAGCATCTACACTTAAACAAAAACATGCATCCTCAACACATACATGCCCCACATCTATGAGCAATACAAAAGGGGAAAGAATGATATAAACTGGGTCCTTCAATGAGATCACAACTAAATGGGTCATTGTCTTCCCAGGTAATTTCTTTTAACATTTGAGACAAATTACCATATCTACATTAGCCTATTAACATGACTACAGTTTTTTAAATTATCTTTAGTCTTTTCTTTACAGTCCAGTTTTCATCCTTTTCTGGTCTGGCCTCCGACAGGTCCTCATCCCATTCCTCTTCACCTTGTATCCAAGAGGATGTCCCGCCCACCCTACCCATCCCACTCCATAGGCCTCCCCACTCTCTGGGGTCTCAAGTCTTTCAAGGGTTAGGTGCATCTTCTTTCATTGAGCCAGCCAGGCAGTCCTCTGCTGTATATGTGTCAGGGCCTTGTACCAGCTAGATGACTACAATCTTAACCAGTTGATAATAACAACTGTTCACTGATCTGGTAGCTCCTTCCAGTCTGAACTGGATGTTTCTATTTAGTGGATTCCATCTCCTAGATTCAGGATTCATTTTATGATACATATTTTAGTTTAGTTTTCTATTTTTCAATTTTGAAAGAAAACCAGGACTCATTTGTACATATGAAGAAACTGTATAAGTCCCAAATCTTGTTTATCAGGCAAATTTGGTTGTACTTCCAAGTGAGTTTATTTCTATTTACCTTAATTTTCTTAGCTGAGAAAATAAAATTCTTATTCCAATATGAAATATATCAAGTTTTTAATAATTTTCATGAAAAGAACTTTCTAAGTTATCTTTTTATCAATAGTTTTGTTATGTTTTTAATTGGACTCCAAATCAAAGCCTCTAACTTCCGAGAATTGTAATGGCATTGAGTTAATTGAAAGGGACACAGAGGAGCCAGATATGGAAGACTGTCACCATTATAATTTAGTTTTATGATTAGATCATAGGAAAATATTGTAGAAGTCTGAAGAGAGTATCACCCCTTCTATTATGAAAGAGCACTCAATGCTGTCTTAAAATGTATTTGAGATTTCTAATTCTGTCAAAATTAGAAAGAAAATAACAGAGACTGTCATGCTAAACATACAGCCAACTCAACTAACAAACACACCACACTTCTTGCTGCATTGCATCAGTGGTAACAGACGACCTGGAGGGTCTTTTCTGTACACTGCATTACTAGATATACAAAGTGTAAACACTGCACTGAAATATTATTACACTTTAAGAAAGTTTCTTTATTGTTCATTTTTTCAGAGTTTGTTTTGTTTGCTTTTCAAAAATTCCCCAAAGAACAAAGAAAAGTATTTTTTTCAGCATGTGACTACTGGGGTGTAAAGTTGTACTGACAATGAAAAAAATTTCTCTCAGATCTGAGATGATGATGGTATTATCCGAATTTTCATGTGGTGGCAGTGCAAACAGCAATTATTCATTTACAAATATTTAGGAAAAACTCCACAAAGAGTTATATGTTATATCTTTTATATATTTTTCTCCCAAGTGCATGCAAATTTATATAATCTCAAAACACAGCATTTATAAAATAACAGTATCCTTTTCTGTATCAGTATGTCAATTCAACAATATATACTGAAATATCTACATACATATATGCTCGACAATGAAAATATATTGCTATAATTTTCCAAGTATGTTTTAGTGCAATTGATTCATGTCTATTTCATATTAAATTGTAATTACACTGGATGTGGTAGGCTATTTTACTGTATTTACAAAACCAATTCATAGTGCTATATTTTGGAAATTTGTAAGAAAATTGAGAGGGAAAGCCTGTCTTAAATTCACCACTCAACAGAGCTTGGTAGATGAGAGTGCAGCTTTTTATTTGATGGGATGAAAAAACTAATAATGTATGACAGTAAAAAGGCAGGGGCTTTTAACGCTTTTCTTAACCTTACAAAAAGGTCACCTCTGATCTGGAAATGAGAACAGCCAACACATGGGAGAGAAGGGCAAAAAGCCAAGCAGAAAGTGAGAAGGAGCTGGTGACAGATGTGCCGAGTATGGCAGGTCTCCGTCTATGCACGTGGACCCCAAGACTCGAAAGGTACCTCCAGTCATCCCTCAATTAATTTCAGTTTGCTTCACAGATTCAGAGGAGAGACAGCCGGGAGACTAGAAAAATTACCCGGAGCAGAAGAGGGGGTGATGTGTCCTGATTTAAACAGAGAGGAAAAAGGAACATTCTGTAACCGGCCTGCTAGTTTATTGCTTCTAACCCAGTGGTTGATACAAATATTAAAACAAAAACAAAAACAATAACAATGAAAACAAACAAACAAACATGTAGCTATGCTTGTTTAGTGTCTCTCTATGGCCATCACTGGCATAGAGCCTCATTTGACTTGTCTGATATTAGAGAAAAGAACTTGCTTAGATCAAACTGTTAATAAGTGCTGAATTAGATTAGAACTCAGAACTGCTGATTCCAGAGACTTGATCTTCTTACACCTAGAAACAAATCCTAGAAGTTTTTACTTCTGTTGGGGATTCATTTAATGATTCATTTAATCAGTCAACCTATTAGTACAATACTATAAGAAGTCCAGCACACTTAATGAAAACACAAATTGCCTCTTTTTGTGTTTGTCTTTTTAATTCCAAAGCTTGAATAATAAAGTATATATATATTCCCTTGGGGTAAGAGAATTCATCTAAATGAACTACCATGCTGTGTTAATAGATAAATGAGGAGAGAGAAAGAGAGAAAAGACAGGGTGAATTGGCCTCTGCTGTCATAGTACACAATAAGAGGAGAATTCTTGTCCTTGGCTTTTGCTATCTGGTCATCTTGGACACATGACCTGGTCTCTCTCAGTTTTTGCATTATTGTAAAATAAATGGAGATAATAGTGGTTCACAAGTGACAGGGCACTTAAAAAGATTAAATTATAAAACTAGTACAGGCAATGTTCTTAACACAGTGTCTACTAAGTTAGGTATTTTATAAATAACCCATATAATTACATGTGTGATTGTAAAATGAATCATAGAGAATAAAAGACACGGTCATCATTATCTACCTGATTGGCAGAGAGCAGTATATATTGTTGTGAGAGATACTTGGTTTCATTCAATAAGCATATTTTAAATATTTTACAATTATGTATTACTTCTGGGAGAGTGGGTTATATGTCTGGCATGGCTCACATGGAAATGAGACAAAAACCACAAATCAGACTGAAGCTCTGCATCTAGCATGTCCCAGGGATGAAACGTGGGCTCTCAGGCTTGATGACTGCCTTTACATGCTGAGTTACCTCCTTAGCACCCCCAAAATGGATTTTAAAATTGTTTTTGTTTTTTTCATTAATTTATTTTGTATTCACTTAAATCCCAATCATAGTCCACCGCCCTCCTTTCTTCCCAGTCCCACCCTCACAAGCCCTTCCCCCATTACCACTTCTCCTTCTCCTTAGAGAACCAACCTGCCCTGGCATATCAAGTCACAACAGGAATAGGCACATTATCTCCCACTGAGGCCAGCAAATACAGCACAGCTAGGGAAAGGGGATATAAAGGCAGGCAACAGCATCATAGACAGCCCCTACTCCAATTTTTACAGGACACACATGAAAACCAAGCTGCATACCTGCTACAAATGCATAGGAGGCCTAGTTCCAGCCTTTTCATGGTCTTTGGTTTGTGGTTCAGTCTCTTTTTTAATATTATAATCTACATTATTTCCCCTTCCTCTTCTCCCTCCAGGACCTCCCATATACCTCTCCTTACTTTCTTTCAGATTCATACCTCTTTTTTATTAATGCTGTTGTTTGCATATGTGTATATATACAACATATATTCCTAAATATAGCTATTTAATCTGTATATTGTTATATATATACATATTGTATTGTATATATTGTATTGTATATTATATGTATGTATATATATGTATGTATAGTGCATATATGTATATATATATATATATTCCAGTGCTGTCTTACACAAGATTTCTTTTACTGTGATGAAATACTATGACCAAAAAGCAATTTGGAAAGGAAAGTTTTTTGTTTGTTTGACTTTGTTTGGCATATGCTTCCAAATCACTGTTCATCATCAAGAAAGGAACTCAGGCAAGACAGAAACCTGGAGACGGGAGCTGATACAGAGGTGCTGTATAATGCTCCCTCTGGCTTGCTCAGCTTATTTTCTTAAACAGCTCAGTACTCCAAACCCAGGGTTGGCACCACTTCCAATGGGTTTAGACCCTCCACTATCAATCACTAATTGAGAAAATGCCTTACAGGCTCTCCTACAACTTGAAATTCTTTTTCTTTTTTAATTCATTACTGTTTTATTTACTTTATAGCCTAAGCACAATTTCCCTTCCTCCTCTCAGTCACCCTCTCCTACCTCCCTATTCTATCTTCTCGTCCTCTCTTTCTCTTCAGAAAAGCAGAGGCTTCCCATGAATATCAACCAGCCTTGCCATATCAAGTTGCAGTAAAACTAGGAACATCTTCTCCCACTGAGGCTAGACAAGGTACCCAGTAGGCAGGAAAGAGTTCCAAAGCTGGCAACACAGTCAGAGACAGCTCTGTTCCTGCTCTTAAGAGATATGCATGAAGACCAAGCTACACAACTATACCATATGTGAAGAGGGTCTAGGTCAGTCTCATGCATGTTCTCTGGTTGGCAGTTCAGACATTTTAGCCCCTACGAGTCCATGTTAGTTGATGCTATAAATTCACTTGTGGTGTCCTTGACCTCTCTGACTCCTAAGTTCTTTCTTCTCCCTCTTCTGCAGGATTACCCCATACCCACCTAATGTTTGACTGTGGTTCTCTCCATCTGTTTCCATTAGTTGCTGAGTGAATCCACTCGGATGACAGTTATGCTAGGCTTCTGTCTGCAAGTATTCAGAATCTTATTAGTAGTGTCAAGAGATGGGCATCTTTTCATGGCATGTGTCTCAAACAGGACCAGTCATTGGTTGGCCACTATCTCAACTTTTGCTCCACCTTTCCTCCTACACATTTTGTAGGCAGGGCAAATGTTTAATTGCAGTTCACTCCTCTCAGATGACCCGAGTTGACACAAATCAGTTGAGTGCAAGGGCTGACCATTTGGTATTGGATAACCAATTGGTATCCTAGCCCCCAGGAAAGATGATTTCTCTCACTCACAAAGTCCAAGGTTTCCTGTAGCACTCTGTGAAGGATTGAGGCATTGCCATCTTTCATCTGTCCAGGTCGGGCTCTCTGTTATGTTTGCTCAGCTCATGTCTAGGTGGCCATGTTAGACCACTTTATGGGTCTCGAGCCTGTACCGTGTATTTAAATTTCAACACAGTAGACACAATTCAATCTTCTGTAATGTGGAAGAGTTTCAGCTAGGACACTAACTTTTTTCCTAGAATCTTAGATCTTAGAGCAAGTTAGATACATACGTGCTGCCATGCTATCCTGTAACACAACTGTTTCTCTCTCACTCAACTTGGGAATGCTGCTTTTCCTTAGGCTATCACTTAGAATGCCAACACAGTGAAGCTGTGCTAGAAATGTCTTTTAATATCCAGTGACATTTTTTATTTTCACTGGAATTCCAATATTCCACCTCTAGCACATTGGGTGTCTGTCACTATTCCTATGACAAATATGGTACCAATCAGCCTACCTTAGAGGAACAAGGGCCTGAATCTAAAAGGCAAGATCTGATTATCTTCATTTAGAACCTCCCATGGCTCTGTTATTCAAAATAGAAAACCCAGATGCAATAACAAAGTGTGAAAGACCTTCGCGATCCTGTTTCTGATAAAGCTGCTGTATTTCTCATACGACAGAGTGTTTTCTGATTCTCTGTGCTGTTTTCCTGTTTACTCCTGCTCTGTTTAATCAGCAATATCTGCCTACCTTCACTGTTCAACTACAGTTGACCCTGAGAAGCTCACATTCAAATATGGCCCCTGCTGAGGAATCTCTCATATTTCCATATTCATGAGGAGTACAACCTGAAAGCCTCCCTTTACACTTTTCATCATGGTTGCTCATGATATTTCTGTAATTATATATGAGATTAATGTAAAGATACATCAAATATACCTACCTCTCAGAGGTTTATTCCCTTAGGTGGGTTTAATCACAAATTGGTAATGAAGATTAACTGACACAGGGTCATATTTAGGTCCTGGTTTAATCATTACTCACCTCTCTATTAGAATATAGCCATTGTGTCTTCTTTTTGATTACTACATTCTAGCATCCAAGAACATTTTGTAAACTGAACCTAAAGTTAATCATTATTTTATCCCAGCAAGTTAAATGATTTCTTATCAAAATCAATTGAGATCCTTAGCTATGTCAAATTTGTTTGTATTTATTGATAGAATGTATCCATTAAAACTATGAAAGGTTTAGAAATGATAAAAGCCAGACTTAAATATTTTAATCATTTTGTTCATCATTATTAGACAGTTTGACCAATTAAAATGATTGAATTAGAGAAATTGTTCACCAGTTAAAAGTGGTTTCTGCTCTTCCAAAGGGATCAGAATTTGGTCCTCATTATGATTTTCAGGTGTCTCACAGTAGTCTGTGAACTCCAACAACAGTGGATCCAAGACCACTGGCCTCTATGGCACCTGCACCCATGTACCCACATGCAGACAAACACATAAACATTATTTTTCTTCAGGGATGATTAAATATTTTAGGACGAAAAACAGGATGCTAACTGCTCCTCCTAATCTATCTCTTCCATCATAGTATATGAACATGGATAATTGGAAGGCAGCTCGCTGCCATGGATTGTATTCTTTTTATTCTCTCCCTGTGCTATGTGCTTCTGTGGCTTATGTCTAACCATTAGAAGATAAAGTGGGAGCCATTTTCTCAAATGAGTCCTCTTTTAGTTCTGTATCACTCATACATATGTATATACAGATATAGACTATCTATGACATTCTGAGTTTAAATTGATTTGGCTTAATATGATTTCCAGTTCTATCCATTCCCTGGAAAATGCTAGAATGTTTTTGTGGTTGAATAAAGTTCTATTGTGTATATAGCCCACACTTAGTTTATCTGCTAATCTGATGCTGGCCATTGACATTGATCCTACAACTTGAAATTTATGATTAGTGCATATATGAGAATGAAGCTATCTCTATGCACTGAAGAGTTTCAATAGTTCTATACTTAATCAGACAGCACATCTATTTCTACTGTAACTTGGTCTCCTCTTTAATACTATATTAAATTTCAGGTATAATTTACTGACCTCATAATTGGTCTTCTATTATTTCTTTTGTTTCCATCCTATACTCAAATAGAGTAATATACACACACATACACACAAACACACACACACACACAAACACACACACACACACACACACACACGCACGCACTCACGCACAGGCATGGTAGCAAATATGCAGTTTGAGGCTTTTTAAGAGTTCAAAACACCTGATTTTATGTGAACAATTCATAAACTTTATCAAATTCTTGTTGAAGGATATGTGTTTCACGTTTCTAGTGTTGTCTTATTTAATGTACTCTCATGCTCAATCAGAATAAGTTCACATACAAGGAACTTCCTGAACATCAAGTGAGCCCTTATGAACCTCACTGTACAATACCTATCTCCTATGGGATCTGAGGCGAGAGACCATGCCACACTCACAGCCAGGATTTTTGTCATTCTTTGTTTTCAATTCTTCAAGTGGGGTTGATAGTTTGGATTATAAAACCTGGCTCCCCAAACTCCATACATTCTCTCCCTACTTAGAGACATTTGTAACTGCAATACAATGAAGCCAGTCTTTATAACTGACTGTGTGTGGGTCTGTGTGTGTGTGCTCACATGTGCGTGTGCATGTGTAATACAAATTAAAATGAGTTTTGTTGTGCTATAGGACAGAATCATTCAGTTTGGCCTTTTGAAATTATTTGATTTTTAAAAAGACATGCAGAATGTGGAGAGTAAGGAGAAATGACAGTGGAAAAGAGATGTGGTTTAAAGCCATTGAAGAAAAGACATAGAAAATGTAAAGTAGAAGAAGCCATGGCAGATCCAGGATAGCTCTCTAGCTTGTAGTATCATTGTCAGAACTTCTACTTACCCCAAAACTAAATTAGATAATATAATATATGGAAAATTCTAGAACAACAATTCATAAATATGAAGGACATATTCTAAGTAATAAAATTTCAAGCTGTTTCGGGTGTCCTAGGTGGACAGGATTCTACAGTGTATTCAAAGTGTGTGTGTCACTCAGTTGTTACCCACTCTAGGTATCAGATAATCTGTAGTAGAATCACAGTGGCTGTGTTGATAAACTGTGTTTGTAGTTAATTGTTTGGTTGCTTTTGATATTTACTTTATCATTCCCAAAAATACAGATGCTGACAATTTGAATGTGGCAAGAAGAAACAATAAAAGATTTATTTTGTTTTATTTGTTTCTGTGTTTGTTTGTTTTAAGGAAGAAAACAAAAGTACTTTACTTAACAGAAAAAGAACATTTTTGTTTTAAGATAAAATCTATATTAAGAATAAATCTACTCATGAACTTATTAACAACAACAACAAAAAAATCTCAATGCAGGTTTGTTGATATACCCAATCTTTAAAATGTGAGTGCATGTTAAGTGTGTAGTTATAAAAGAAAGTACATTACCTTTGTGATTAGAAAACAAAATAGAAAATATACTTCCATAAATGGCAACATTTCACTTCAGAAAACATTGAGCCTATGTAAAGACTTTAGCAGGGAATCCTCTCACATGAAAGAAAATATTTATGGTAATTAAGGGATGGTTACATAGACTAAAATTTTGTTTAGATTTAAAACAATTATAAGAGAAGGAGTAATCAAGATCCTGGTGTGAAATTTACCATTAAAATCTACTACATTACAACATCCGGGAAACACTGGAAGGCAATCTTATCAGAAGAACCTAAGACAGGCTCAGTCTTGTTTATGAATTAAAAAAGGAGGAAATGTGGAGGGGTTTGGGGGAATGCTTGGCAGGATTCTGACATTGGCCAAGGACAAGGAAGTGGGCTTCAGGCAGGAATCTAACATTAGTCTAGAACAAAGAAATTTCAAGCAGGAATCTAAATCTTAGGCTAAAACACAGAAGTAATTTCATGCAGGAATCTAAATCTTAGGCTAGAACAAAGAAGTAAGCTTCAGACATGAAAATGACTATGGGCTAGGACAGGGAAGTTGGCTCAGATATTTTGTTCTTCCTGATAAGGCCTTAGAAACAGTGACCGTGGGAGTGATCATGGGACTTTGTTTATTGCCTTGCTTGTTCTTTGACTATTTATGTGTATTGTCTTCCTATTTCCTTGACTATTTACATCTCTTATATTGCTAGTTTCTCAACATAGAACTGACCTTAACGGATTTCTGAGACCAGCCTGGTCTACAGAGTGAGTTCCAGGACAGCCAGAACTACACAGAGAAACCCTGTCTCAACAAAAAAACAAAAAAAAAACAAAAAAAAAAAAAAAAAAAAAAAAGAACTGACCTTAATACTTGCATGCAATTAAAATGCTATAAAAGCAGATTTGGAATAAATAAAAGAATAAAAATTAAAAATAAATAAATAAATAAATACTTCTAATCATAATGTTCTTTTAAAAGATCTCAGCATAAAAATCTTTAACTGTGAATGATCCCAACCATTCAGATCAGTGGCTCTCAATGTGTGGGTGATGATCACTTTGGAAAACCTCTATCTCTAAAAATATTTATATTATGACTCATAACAGTAGTAAATTTACAGTTATGAAGAATGAATGAAAATAATTTATGGTTGGAGGTGACCAAAACATGAAGAGCTGTATTAATGGGTCATAGCACTAGAAAAGTTGAGAATCTGATCCCCACCACATGCTTCTGACATTCAACCAACCTCAGCATCCATCCAGGGTCACCTGATAATAATCATCATTCAGACATGACCTCAGAAAGTCATTATTACTGAACAGTGCATCCTGGGCCTCTCATATTCACCTCCTATCATCACTTTTTATAGACACATTATCCTTCATCGTCACAGTAAAAAATGTAAATACAGGGTAAAAAGCAGAAGTTAGATTCACAAAACATTTACTGCAAAAGTCATTATTGCTCCATTTTACTATTAATTATTGTTTTTATTCTCTTATTGTGACTACTTAATTAAGTTTCATCCAAAAATATGTAATAGAAAATAGAGCATATCATATTGCAGCTATATTATTGTCTTGCAGTTTCAAAACTGTGCTGTAGTAAGCATCATTGAGAGTGTTGGTAGAGAACTCATGCAGTTATGAATCACATAAGTTTTAAGGATGAAAACAAAAGCCCTTTACTTAATGGAAAAAGAAGAATATGTTTTGAGATGAGATTATAAGTAGATAAGAATGACTAACTATATTATTAGCTGGATAGGGACTGGCAGAAATGAGCAATGCGGTTGGAAATGAAACTCACAATGATACGACAGTGTGAGTAGGATAAGTGTATACTTCGCTAATGTGTACAGCATAACCTTCACAGACAAAGCACATCATTCCGTGCATTCTGAGCTTCAGAATAGGAGCAGGATGGTGTCATTGCAAAGCAACTAGAGGGACAGCAGCAGAAATAGAGTGGAAGTTTTCTCACTGAACCATTCATTGTACTAACAATAATGCATAGACTGAATACCTGCTAGAAAGTATGCAAAATTTAGAAACATACCTAAGAATACAGAAATAATCAAGGAGGATAGAGTGGTGGAAATATGTTCTGAATCTCAAGAAACTCACTGTCTATGGGTATGGGGTAAGAGAAAAAATGCATAGTGAATGAAATTAAATACTATGTAGCAAGTGTTTAGATATATTATTGATAAAAATATGAATCTATGTACCAAATAAAATTTGAAAGAAGAAAAGTAAACAAAAATTGGAGAGAACATGTTTAATTTGATACTTGCAGAAATTTAATTACCTGCATGAGTTTTGCATAGACCTAATTGTTGGTCTGTGGAACAGAAGTGAGCAGGGCTCCTAGACGAGGCATCTAGCTAGAAAGAAATTGTGAGTCTTTATTGAAGATATGGGGTGAATGAGACCAAGTTAATCAGAGTATAAATTAGTGTATGTATACTATTTGTTCAAAATAGTCACCACCAGGATTCAGTCTTGCCATACGTCTTTTATCAGATTACTTCTCAAGGGAAATTATAGTTTATTTCATGAAAGTAATCTTTGGCCTTGTGATTTTCTTGAGTCAATGAAACCTAAGAATCTAAGTAAAAATATTTAAAGCCCATTTCATTTTGTCATTTTTTTCAGCTGTGCCTCTATACCAGCAATGATTACCAGGGCAAAATTAAAAAAAAAAATGACTCAAGATGAAAAATTTGTGTATACAGTATAAGCTGAAAATAAATATACTTTGGAGGCTGCTACAATAAAATACTCATACAAAATGGATGAATTGAAGAAAAATAGAGATAGTATAGACTAGATGGCAGTCATTCTTGAACAGAGAAACTTCACAAGACTAGATTTACAAATTTTATTGGATTTTTGGTTTGGGAATTTTATTCATTTATTAATTATTATTATTTAATTTTTTTTACAGTCCAGTCATTGTTCCCCTCCCAGTCTGTCCTCAGTCTCTTTCTTATCTAATTCCTCCTCCCACAGCTCCAAGAGGATGTCCCAATCTCCCTACCCCCACCTCACCAAACCACCCTATTCCCTAGAGCCTCAAGTCTCTCTAGGGTTAAATGCTTCTTTCATTGAGGCCAGACCAAGCAGTACTCCACTGTATATGTGTCATGGGTCTTATATCATCTAGTGAATGCCCCTGGTTAGTGGCTCAGTTTCTGAGAGATCTTGGGGGTCCAGGTTAGTTGAGACTGCCAGTCTTCCTACAGGGTCGCCCTCCTCCTCAGCTTCTTCCAGCCCTTACCTAATACAATCACAGGAGTTCCCTGCTACTGTCCACTGGTTGGGTGTAAGTATCTGTATCTGACTCTTTCAGCTGCTTTTTGGGCCTCTTGAAGGGCAGCCATGCTAGGCTCCCGTCTGTAAGCACACCATAACCTAAGTAATAGTGTCAAGTCTTGGAGCCTCTCCTTGAGAAGGATCCAAAAAGTTGGACTGGTCACCGGACCTCCTTTCCGTCAGTCTCTTCTCCATTTTTTCCCTTCAGTTCTTTTAGGCAAGAATAATTCTGGGTCCGTAGTTTTGACTCTGTGATGGCTACCCCATTCCTCCACTTGATGCCCTATCTTTCAACTGTAGGTGGACACTGTTGGCATTTCATCTAAGGTCCCTCCCTTTGAGTCTTGAAAGTCTCTCACCTCCCAGGTTTCTGGTACATTCTAGAGGACCCCCAACCTTCTACCTCCCAAGGTTGCATATTTCCATTCAGTCTGCTGGCCCTCAAGGCTTCACTCCTATTTCTCCTCCCCCACAATCAATTCTTGAACATATTCCCCCTTTCCCTCCTCCCCCCAAACAGATCCCTCCTTCCCAGGTGACTTTTTCTTTTTCAAAGGAGGGAATGAAGCAGAAAGTTGAGTGAATAAGGAGGTGAAAAAAATCTGATTGAAACTGTGGAAAAGAAAAATATGATCAAAATATTGTATGAAAATATTTTAATTAAGAATGATAAGAAAACCCAAAAATGCCGGGCAGTGGTGGCACATGCCTTTAATCCCAGCACTTGGGAGGCAGAGGCAGGCAGATTTCTGAGTTCAAGGCCAGCCTGGTCTACAGAGTGAGTTCCAGGGCATCCAGGACTACACGGAGAAACCCTGTCTCGAAAAAACAAACAAACAAACAAAAACCAAAAACAAATAATTAGATTAAGTATCCAAGATGTAGAACATATGGAACTTTGATATATTTGAAATGTGAAGTTATAAATAACTCCAAAATGACTGATTTCACTGAGTGTGTTGAATGGTCAATTGTTGTAGGGCAGGAAAAAAACCGCAATTGCTTCTATTTCAACAGTAATATTCAATTTTGTTTTGTCACCAGAAAAAACAAAGCTGTAGACTTATAATATCAGGGATCAGCAACTGAGACAGCCCAGGGAAGCAAAATCCTGTCAGTTCCCCACTAAGGACAGGAATGTTGAAGAAGCTAATTTTTAAGGGTTGAAAAGCATATAAGAAGAATAGGAAGTAAATTTAATACTAGTAGAGATGGAAGAATGAAAGTCTCATGTGGAATAAGAAAGAACAGGGTCAACAGTAACTACAATTAGTAATAATAATAATAATAATAATAATAATAATGTTGTGAATAAAATGGGTTCTCTGTGTCTAAAATCTACATGAATATGCATATAAATCATTACTTATATAAATAAATTAAATATTGGAAGACAACTGAAATTATACTTGAGAACAACTCCTAACATCTGAAGCTCCAAATAAATATGTTCACTGACATTAACTTAATTTTAGTTTCATTTACTTCCCATGGATGCATATGGGAGCATGGAGGTAGAGTTAGGAGTGAATGTCTACATAAAGTTATATGAACCAAAAGAAAAGTGAAAGGGGTTCTTCCAGTTACAACTACAGAGGGCAAATCAAGACCAAAAGGGAAGGCAGTCCTTACTATTCTCCCTGTACCTGATCGGGAACATTAACACACTAAAGTCGGTGATCTCAAAAAGCTGGTAACAGACTTCAGAGCCTAAAAAGTAGAATGTCATCAAAATAGTGGAAGAAGGATATCAGCGTGACGAGGGCTTCACTGGGCACAACACTCGCCTGAAAGCAGGAATAACCCTCTCATGACTGTTGTTAGCCTAATGAGAGCAGCTAGGGTTAAGGGTGTCAGACTGACAAGACAGACACCCAATCTTTAGTTTGGCAGTTTTTATACCTGCCAATGATCAGCCAATGGGGAAAGAGAAACACTGTTGGATAAGACAAACTATGGTCCTTGTAAGTTTCTAAACCTTTCTTTCCCATGTCACTTTTGGTTGTCATGTTTTAAAACAGCAATAGAAAGCAAAAAAGATGCCACTGCCAGCAAGCACATTAAGAGGCAAAGTTCCCTCAAGAAGAAAAGCATGGTTCTATTGAGTAATGGCTTTAGATGAGTGGGACAACTTAGGGATTCAGGGATGAAAACACCATAACGAAAGCTAAGAAGCCTGAGCATACAATTTCTCTGGCTGAGAACTATAGATCTCACAACATACCTCCAGTGCATAGGTTGCCTTTTTCTTATGCCATTATTATGGGTCACAGGCTGGCCTGCAATTTCTGACAATCAATACTCAAATATTTTCTATTCTCTTTTGCTTTCTATTGCTGTTATGACAAAAATAACAACATGGAAAAGAGAATTTTAGTGACTTATAAGTCCCCATCACACTCTATCATAAAGGAAATTCAGAGATTTACCTTGACCCAAAAACTGAAGCAAAGACCGTGCAGGAGTCTTGCTTACTGATTTGCTCATGGTGGCTTGCCATACCAAGCTATTTATACAGTATAGGGGTAGCACCACATACAGTAACTTGGGACCTCCCACATCAATTGTTAATCAAGAGAATGCTCCCACACACTTACCTACAGGGTAGCCTAATAGGGGTATTTGCTAGTTGAAGGTTTGCCTTTTCCTCAGTGAGATGGGATTGTCTTGTGTTGGTCAAAGTAGTAACTGTCACAGATTCAATTTCCATTCTTCATCAAATCACCTCTTCAGCCTTATTAACTTGTAGCATAACTACATCATGGCCCTGTTCTTTATCGGGTCTGCTCCTACCTTTTCAAAGAACTTCTCTCATTGTAAAACAAACAAAACCTGCTTGTTGAGTGTCTACTATATATGAGGATATAGGTAAAATACTACATAGAGATTTTGGAGGTGTTTTTTCTCCCTTAAAAATTAATACATAATAATTTTCCTTTCTTATCTCAAACAACTTAGTACGTTCCCTGAAAGTATAGGATTCCACAGTTGTGAAGTCTAGAAGTGAGCATGATGATCATCCAAGCCTCCAGGCCTGCCTGTGTTTGGACATCCATTATGTTGGATGTTACTTCTTTTTCCTGTCTTTCTTTTCTTTTCTTTTTTTCTTTTCTTTTTCATTTAATTTTTCTTTTTTTTTCTTTTCTTTTACTTTATTTGAAATTTTAATATTTTTTCAATATTTTTCTATTTACATCCTGATCATGTCCACCTCTCTCCTCTCCTCCCAGTTCCACTCTTACAAATTCCTCTCCCTATTACCCCCTCCCCTTCTCCTCAGAAAGAGGACCTCCTTTAGGTACCACCCCATTCTGGGACATCTAGTCCAATCTGGACTAAGTGTATCCTCTGCCACTGAAGCCCAACCAGGCAGTCCAGATAGGAACAAGGGGATCCAACGGCAAGTACATATATGGAGGGAGCCCCCACTCACTTGTTAGAGGACCCACATGAAGACCAAGACATGCATTTACTACAAATCTCTAGGGGGCCTAGGTACAGCTCCAGAATGCTCCCTAGTTGGTGGCCCAGTCTCTGTGAGCCCCATATGGTCCCAGGTTAGCTGACTCTGTAGGTTTTCTTGTGGTATCCTTGATGCTTCTGACTAGCCCACTTCTATTTCCCATTCTGCACAAGACTCCTGAGTTCTGCCTGATGTTTGCCTGTAGATATTTACATCTGCCTCCATCTGCTGCTGTAGGAAGCCTCTCAGGAGACAGTTATGCTAGGTTCCTGTCTGCAGGCGTAGCAGAGTATCATTAATAGTGGCTCTCTCCCATGGGATGGGTCTCAAGTTGTGGCAATCATTGGCTGGTTGTTCCCTCATTCTCTGGTCCATCTTTATCCCTGGACATCTTATAGACAAGACAAATTTTGGGTTGAAGGTTTTATGGGTGGATCGATGCCTTCCCTCCTTCGGAAGTCTTACCTAGTTACAGGACGTGGTCACTTCAGTCTCTGTATCCTCCTCTGGTAGGAATCTCAGATAGGGTCACCTCCACAGACTTCTCATATCTTCTCTATCCCAGGCCTTCAGCAAATCACCAAAGATACCCCCCCACTGATAGATATCCATTCTCACTCTCAGTCCTCTCCTGTCCTCCCTCTCCTCACACCTGATCACCATCCCTGTTCCCCTCCTGGTCCCCTCTCCTACCCAGTTGTCTCCCTCAACCACCCCAGATGACTATTAAGTTTCCCCTTCTGAATGAGATTCACACATCCTCCCTTGAATCCTTATTACACAGTTTTGGGGGGTCTGTGGATTGTAGCATGGTTATCCTGTACTTTGTGGCTAATGTTCATCTAAGAGTGAGTACATACCATACCTGTCTTTCTGGTTCTGGGTTACTTCCCTCAGGATGTCTTTCTAAACCATCTTTTCTTGCAAGATTAAAATCTCAGGCTCCACCTTGTGAGCACTGCTCCCCACAAACACCTTCTTTGTTTTTCCTTCATATGTTTCCCAGAACAGCCTAATTCTGAGGCAAGCTGGTTACTTATAGTTCTCATCCCGATTTCCAGGCTGCTAAGTGTTGTTGGAGAAAATTAAATAGCTTTGCTGATTGTTTTCATTATATTGTCATGATGTCCAACCTCAGCTGGGCCTTTGCAAACACTGGCAATCCCTTTGCTCCTCTCTCGACAGCTAGTTCCTATTTCCCACAGCATCTGTTCCAAATCTGCAGAGTTTTCCTCAAGTCTACTTTAATTAAAAACATTCTTAACATGGCTTACGAGGCTCTCCAAACTTTGGCTCCTTCCCATCTTTCTAGTCTCCCCACGGGCCATGCTCTTTCTCGCTCTTCTAGGATCTGTCCAAAATGGTACTTGTAATTCCCTTTTTTGTGTCCCCTTTGGACAGTCTGCTCACTGAACTGTGAAGCCCCTCCCTTGTTTCTTTGTTTAATTCACTGCACATCTTTCATTGTGATATCACAGGATGAGTTTTCCCTGACACCCAAGACTAGCTCAGATCCTATCATTTTTAAGACAGTAAATATTTTTCTTGATTTATCTGAAGCCAGTATTTCTCTTTGGGTGACTATGTGCACCTAGAGACAGTATTGACTCACTCAACTAATGTGCCACTGACATGTCCCACAACACCTAATCTTTGGAAAGAGCTTAAAGTTACTTTTATATGTAAATGGAATCATAATTTTGATACAAATGATCATATATAATATCATTACTGAATGGAGAGGCCTGTAATACTTTCATCATGCACACAGACCATGAAG
This sequence comes from Mastomys natalensis, assembly GCA_021653895.1. NCBI lineage: Eukaryota > Metazoa > Chordata > Mammalia > Rodentia > Muridae > Mastomys > Mastomys natalensis. Next base: position 651,989 of record JAJTUV010000938.1, read on the forward strand.
CATACAAATATACACAATTTGGGTTTCCTCAGTTTGACAACAGGCAAAAGAGTTTCTAGTCTGAATCATACAATCCCTTCCCTCACTCCTTCCCCTTTAAGAGGATATCCTGCCACCCTGGCTCGTCAACTTTCTGCAGCATTAGGAGCAACAGGACAAGGCAGCCCTGTGGAGGAATGGATTTTAGTTGGGCTAGAACTTTAGGGACCATCCATGGACCAGTTGTTGGAGACCCACATGGAGACGGAGCTTTAGATCATACACACACACACACACACACACACACACACACACACACACACATACCAGGGGCTTCAGTCTAGCCATGCATGTTCTTTGGTTAGTGGCTCAGTCTCTGACAGCTTTTAGGGGTACAGGTTAATTGACTCTCTTGGTCTTCCTGTGGAGTACCTATCCCCTGTGTACTAGTTCCTTTTAAATTTTTGAAATCAGCTCATTTACTTTCTTTCTGTTGTGTTATATTCACCTCATAGCAGAGTAAAATATCTATAAATATTTGTGCACTCCTCCACTCCATAAAAAAGACCCACACATGACATTGCTTGGGTTACCAAGAACCGGATACTAGATAGTCCAGGTACCTAGGGTAAAACAAAACACAACCATCTAATACATATATACACATACACATACATCACATGCATATGTAAAATGTATCCAAATAAAATGATTCCTAATTATATTCTGCTATACTCATACATCTCTGCCTTATCCAGTCATCATTAGAGAGGCTTCCTTCTGCAGCCCATAGGAACAGAAGCAGACATTCATGACCAGACATTAAGCAGAGAGAGTCTAAATTGGACTCCATTAAATCCCTTCTCTCAATGCTTAAGGAACCAGGGAAGAGGAGATGGAAAGTTTGTAAGAACCAGAGGGGATAGAGAACACCAGGAAACAAGTCCTCCTAAATCAACTAAGCAAGGAATATATGAACTCACAGAGACTGAAACAGAAATCACAGGACCTCCATGCCTCCACACCAGGCCCTCTGCATATATATTATATCTGTTACCTTATTATTTTTATGCTATCTTTTACAAGAGTTCTCTGACTCTTGTACTTGCTCATGGGACTATTTTCCCTTGGATGTGTTCCATGTCAAACTTTGATATGATAGTTTTTATTTATCTTATTATATTTTATTTTGTCATGTTTGGTGACTATCTGTTAGAAGACATTTTTCCTAATGAGAGTCAGAAAAGGAGTGGATCCATAGGGAAGAGAAGGAGAGGAGGAACTGGGAGGACTAGATGGAGGAGAAACTACAATCAGGTTGTATTGTGCAAGAAAAGAATTTATATTCAATAAAAGAAAAAAGTTTAAAAAAATCAATAATTGATGCACTGATCATCCATTCTGGAGTCACTCTAGGTTAATCGAATATGAGTGAAATCAGCATGATGAGCTAGCAAGAAATCTAGCAGCACTGCTCAGTAGCATCTCTTCAAGTGTTCAAGGTCAGAATTCAAAGAAAACAAGACCTGTTCTTAAGCCTTCCTTGTTCACAGGCAAAGTTTATTGACCTAGCTGTGACTGACATCATCTGTTCCCAGAGATAGATGAAACTCTAGGCTAACAACTCAGTAATTTCTGGAAGTGTTTAGCAAAATATTTTGGAGTATTTGAGTCTGGCTTGAGTATACTAAAAGTTTATTTTCTGGAATATGTTGATTTCAATAGAAAGACAACAAATTATAATTGGCAGGGCCAATCAAATACAGGGCTCTTTATTGTTTTAGAGAATCGCAAATCCAGAGGAAGACTGTTGACTGGGAAAATAGACCGCTGCCTGGTTAAATGTAGAGGCTCAAATGATGTCACCAGGGTCTGTTCTACCTTACAGTCTCCAACTGTACACAGAGAGGTCCCGGTATATCCCAGAACCACATCATCCTTGCTGCTAGCAATCACAATGAGAAGAGTTATTTCTAGTCTCTGGTTTAAGGAAAGGATCAGATATGATTTTCAAAACTGAATCTATTGATGATCCTCATCAGAATCTTGAAATGTGATGAGTTCCTGAGTCCTGGCCAATATCCTGATCCTTTCTTATGAAGGTGGGTCAGATTTATATGAGATTAAGTTGGTGGAACTAGTTTATCAAACTGAAAAGAACTTGACTATGGAAAATATAAAAGATTTCCAAAATGGAGGTGTTCTAAGGGTGTGGTACACCAGGGTGAGATGCCAGACACTTTGATACATTCTCTGTATTATGTGTGACAAGGTCATGGTGGTAATGAGATCCAGAAAGCCATCCTTACTTCTCAAAACTAAATTCAGTGACTTAGTGGATCACTGATAGGAAGCATGACGCTGTCTTTGGGAACTGGACAGAGGGATCATAATTCTGTTGCCTACCTTCCTTTTACATTTTGTTATTAGAGTTGCTCCTGCCATTGAATTTTCTTCACCCAGTGAAACAGCAAAGGTGACTCTTTTGACTCATACTTCCACAGGTTCGTTAAAGCAAAAATTAATGACATTTCATTGTCATTTCTTGCTTGAAAAGTCAATATAAGCAACCTAATTTTTGGCAAGCTTCAATTCTTACCTTTTGACTGAATAGGAGAATCAAGTCTATTCCTAGAGATCTGGTGATTTGCCAGGTAAAGAATGTATTTATCATATTTATTCTTATACTGCTTGTATTATAGATATATTTGAAAGTCTTAAGGTAACCTCATGACTCCATAACAGCTTTAAGTTTTAAAAATAAGGTATATAAATTACTAAGGAAAACTATTATATATGGATTCAGTTAGTGACATGTTTTCAAAGTAAATGATGATATAGTAAAATATTTGCTTTATTAATAATTAGTTTAACATATAAGAAATGTTAACAGGCCTAACCATTTCTCCATACAAATTTCAAACTATAATAATCATAACTTGTATTTATCAAGTACATGATGCTATATGGAAATCTGTGGTTACTGTTAACTTTAAATTTACTATGTTCCTTTTGGTAAAATTAAGAATTTTATTTGTTGTTTGTTTTGAGACAAAGCCCTGACTATCCTAGAATTCACTATGTAGACAAGTATGGCACAAGAATATGCCTGCTTCAGCCTTGAGAGTGCCAGTTTTAAAGACATGGAGCACTGTACATGGTCTATGTGAAGTCAAGTTTTAATCAAATTATGCATTTAGTATAGAATTGATGATTAAGTAATAATTTCCAAATATTGTTATTCTGACACTCCAAATTCCTTCTTAGATCACATCAGGTCCATAGCTGCTCAACTATCAGGTCAAGGAAGTATGCATTTCAGATAATTTGCACTAGTCAGGCTTCGCTGGTGGGACATAACTTACACATAATTTATGGAGTTAACTTACTTTGAAATAGTCACAACAGCTGAGTCACACCTGAGAGGCTGAGAACCTGGTTGTCCTTCAGTTTACAAGGCTGGTGTCTCAGCAGCCCCAGTCTGGCACTGAAAACCTGGAGAATTCCTAGAGTGCTACAACAGTGGAAGTCTAGAAACACTGGTTCTTATATCAGCAAATAAATCAGCAGCAACAAGATAAATGAACTGTGTAGAGAGAGGAGAGGCCAAGTGAGCAATGGCGGGACTAAGCTTTCTTCTGTCCTGCCCTTCTTGATATTGGCTGCTATCTAGGGGCTCCCTACACTCCCTGTACTGAGTCTTTCTACATCAATTAAGGCAATTGAGAGTCTCTACAGGTGGTTATCATTTGTGGCAAGTTGACATTAAAACCAACAGTCACAGAATGCTAAAAGAGATGGACGTCAGAAACCTAGGTGCAGGTCAACTAATCTGGATTTTCCTCCTCTTCTTTTCCCCTTAATGCAGGATAACGAGATTTATTTATTTGCATATTTGTTTGTTCATTTAAATGTTTGTCCTGAGTATTAAGCAAGGACCTCCTTCAGTCTAGGCAAAAACTTCACTTTAGCTAGCTCCTTATCCCTTTTGTACTTTGTATTTGGAAAGAGTATTGAATCTTTTCCTGGGCATTTATACTCAAGGACTGAGATGTCCATTCATGGAAATAATTTCATAGGTTGGATAAAGAGCACAGTGAGGGTGTGTATGCTTGTCTGTTCAATGCCTTGTGTTTGACCTCCAATAAGACAAAAATATCATAAACCCAGTTTCCTTAATGTTATAGTAACCACATCTCTGGAAAAGATTATGTCATGACTCTTTCATTGGGATAGCTATTTGGATGTTGTTTGCCTCGAAATGAGATGAATTGTGACATAGTGCTTTGGAATAGGGGCTGTCATTAGAGCATAAGAGTCTTAAGTACATTGCAAGAGTAATGTTCTAATCCTTGAAGAGCAGAGTTTAATGGATTAAATAGTGGTTTTACTCTGGTGTAAGACACGTTCTTTTGTTGTTGTTGTTGTTCCTGCCTTTTCTTTTTTTTATTTTTATTTTTTAAATTTATTTAGTTATTTAAATCAAATCGTAATTTACTTATTCACACAGGTGTTATAAACACAAAAAGGCAGGATGTGGGGAAGGGAATGGCACCGGAGCATAGGTGTTCAGGGGGAGTACAGATACCTTTCAGAACAGGGTATCAGCTGGGTGAAGGTTCAGGGGACAGGTCACTATGACTCTGCCTAAAACATCTTCTTTCAATGAAAATCAGAAATGAGGAAAACAATCAAACGAATATTCAAATTAGAACTGTGCAGACAGAATTCAGATATGTAGAAATTGGCAAGGGTCAATTAGTAATCTCTAATTCAAGGATCCAATGACTTTGTTTTTAATTTTTGAGATTATAATATAGTTCATTCTATTCTTCTCATTCTTCTCTCCAGACTCCTCTATATACTCCATCTTCTCTTTCAAATCCATGGCTCTGCCTCTTTTTTTCCCATTAATTTTTGTTACATTCACACACACACACACACACACACACACCACACATACACTCACACACACACACACACACACTCACACACACACACACACACACACACATACACACACACGACACACACACACTCACACACACACACACACCACACATACACTCATACACACACACCACACATACACTCACACACACTCACACACACACACACCCCACACATACACACACACACACACCACACATACACACACACACACACACACACACCACAAACATACACACATCTTAGTCTGTACCATATTACTTGTATTACGTTTTCAGGGCTGAGTGTTTGACATTGGCACCCTTCCCTGGAGAAGACTGCCTCTCCCTCTGTCAGCATTCCTTACTTGCCTGTCAGTCTTTTTGTGGGTTTGAGGCCTCATGGTTTCCCTCAACTACTTTAACATGTTTATTGTTGGTACCCTTTTAAAATGTTTTTAAAACCACTCTTCTCGTTATTTTTTTTTTAACTATTTACTACACAAGTCTCTTCTTTAGCTGTACTTAAAGGAATCACAATAAATGTTTAAGTTTGAGAGAGAATTTTGTAGAGAATAAAATATATACCACTGGAAAGGGGTGCTCTTGACCAAACTGACTGGTTTATTCCCACGAATGAAGCAGGAATGAATGAAGGCTGTCTGGCCATCAAACCCTTGCCATACCTTCAGGTCTTTTCCCAGCTTCTGAATAGATTTAAATACAAAAGCATTTAGCAAAACATTAGTCTTATTATTGTGAACTCAGGTGAAGTCAGAGATAAGATATCAATTCCAAAGAAAACTGAGCAGTGATTAGCAGCCTGACATCACAAAATGGTTTACCAGATACTGTCTTGCTGCTGACCCATGAAATACCTATTACTGCATCCATTTTACAAGAAAGAAAACTAAAATTCTTAGAAGGTGAGTAATTTATTAGCCATCACATAGTAATGAGCATGAGATGCCCAGATGCCAAACTGAAAACCTGGAATCTGCCTTTTCTGCTATAAATCCTTTCAGGTGGGGGTGGGCACCAGTTCACTTGTTATCCACTGTGTATCACTATATATCCATTGGCAGGCTTCCCTCGGTCCCAGGAAATGTGCCAGTGGGAAAAACACAAGATACCATGAAAATCTTAGGAATCAACCTTATATGACATCCCAGCTTCTTATATGTCCTAGCTTGTTCTTCTCAAAGAAAATGTTAAAATGGTAATGAATAGCATAGGATAAAAGTCTAGAATTTTTTCAAGTCCTTACTTGTATGCATTTTCAAAAAGGATGACCATAAACATTGGCTTATGGTGAGATCAGAAAAGAATTATCTAGCACATCTCTAGCACCACACTGGGAATCGTAATAGGAAACATATGTAAAAGTATCAATTTTCACAAAACAAACGTTTGTCAGCAGGGAGTGGTGAAGAGAGAGAATTTAAGGTTTGTTTGTTGAAGCCCAGATGGATAGATAAATGAATATAAGGAGATACTGTGATCAGTTTAGACGATATTGGCACCATTCTAAAATTAATCTAGCCACCGAAACCTTCAACAAGGGTGACTATCATGTTGTTTTGTTTGTGTGCTTGGTTTTATTACAGTAGCAAATAACAAATTAATCTTATCACTGAAAATGATTGATTAGCAATTTTGTGAAACTTATTGCAAATGGCAGTGCTAATTAAGGAAAATAAAATTGTGTGTAGATCTTCTTTGGATTTGAATTTTGTTCAATTATAAGCAAATCTTTGGTTAAGTGTTATCCGATCACATTTAGTATTCTATGGACACCAAAATGTTTAAGACTGACAAAATATACAGTCTGTAACCTCTATTGGAAAGGCTTGATTACAATAAAATTACACAGAAATGTGTCACTAAAAGGCATTGGACAGACATAAAATCTAACCTTTTGAGCTGAAGAATACTTAATATTCTCTTCATGATCATGCAAGGGGAAATTCTTTGCTATGGAATAGCTATTTTGCTGTTAAGTAGGCTATTTCATCAATGATTTATTCACACAATGTAATAGGTCGTTTAAAACGGTGGTTTAAAAGTTGGCCCTTTTTGTTTAATTTTCTCACAGGCGGTTGGTAATTATCATGGCTCTGCAGTTTCTCTGGAATGCCATGGAGGGTCAAATGCCAATGAAACCCTGTTTTATAGGGTAATTAAGACAGTCGACATGGTTATTAAATACATCATGCTAAACTAAACTGGAATGCTGTGAAATAAAATCCAAAATCATAAATAAATCTTGGGTATTCCAACACAGGGAAATGTGTGAAAGGCAGAATGTGACCCTCTTCAAACTGCATGAAATAGCTCTTACCCACGAGGAATTACTAAAGTCTACCCCAGGAAAGCATCCTAAGGCTCACGGAATATGTGCAGTGGATTCTCCATGTATGCTGGTAATTCTTTTTCCTCCCATTTAACATTAGATAAAGCAAGACAGAATAGTAAGCCATTTCTTCTAATTCCCTTGTGGCAACAATCAAAAGGCTAAAAGACATAATGTTAAGTTTGATATGGTTAGCAAATGAGTATTAGGTAAGATTTAAAACACATAGACAGAAACACACATACACATACACACACACATACACACACCTCCTTTCTCAAAGTCTTTATAGTAACTAATCCTTAATATGGATTCCTGCTAGCTCACAGAATTCACCTGCAACCTGCACAAGATGAAGGTACGTGACTCTTTCAAAAAAAAAAAAAAATCAGGAATGTGCCATTTAAAAGTTTGTGAATACTGATAATTCTAACCAGTGATGATAGGTAAATACTGCCATTGGTAAAACTGTAAGCATTTCAAATATGTGTCTGTCTTGTGGCCATAAGCTTTAAAACCCAAGAGCCAAAGGCTTTGCTAATTTAATTTCTCTCCAGAAAATGTGATGAGTACACAAAAATGCTGGCAAAAGAGCTGGACAAAATGAGAACAGAATAAAATGCAATCTTTCCAACCTGTAATATGCTGCCTACAAGAGATTTTAAATTATCCTCCCCTGCATACTGCCTGGAAGTCTTTCTCTGTACGCATGTTTACAGGCAAATACATTGGTTTACTAGTCAAAGGAAAAGAACGGTCTTAAAAGCAGAAATAAATATTTCCATTTCTAGCTGTAAAACTAGAAGCCAAAATGTGTAGTTGACAGGCACTGAGCCAGCTAACTTCAGACCCCTAGCCTTTCCTTAAAAATAAGTCTTCCTATTTCCACATGGAACACATTTTAAGTTAACAATGTGTAGCTTGGCAAAGAAATTGTTTTTCTTTGGCATGAAACGGTTGTCTCATTTTGAAAAAAAAAAAAAATGTGTTTCAGCCTGCTTCTCTACACAGTATATATCCACGTTCTTTTGAACTTTAAAAACTGTTGTTACATCAGGAAAGTTTTTGATAATCACGTTATTTTTATTTAAATAGCAAAGTATATATTTAATATATTCAAATGCATATATATATATATATATATATATATATATATATATATATATATGTATATACTTTACATCATTCTGGATATTGCTCAAGGATGCCTTGAAATGTGTATTGAATGGTGACATAACTATATCATGTACTCTGGGAAAACAGGCCTCAGAGAGACATTTGAATTTGCTTTTGATGAGCATTTTTGCAGGGTTTATGGACAATGGACAATCTGAAAATGAATCCAGCCGTTTCCTTCTCATCTCTCTGTCAGGGTTTTCAAATTGAGTCATTCTCTCCACAATGTATTTATAGCCCTAAAAACAGCAGAATGGAAGGCTACCCATTCAGACCTTCTCAGTCTATTTCCCATTTCTGGCTTCTGCCAAAGAAAGCCCAGAAAAGCATAAATGCAAATTTTCAGACATTGGTTCCACATGAAATGAGACTGCGTGCTGCCCAGCTACTGCTGTGAGACCAGAAAGGGCCACCACTACCACACATAAAAAAGCCATCAAGGAGAAGTTGTTTATTTCTGCTTCTGCAGAAATCATAAACACCAACCTGAGCCTGACAGCCCAAGCTGTGCTGCAGTAAATTCTGGTACTTTGCTGGCCATTCTAAGCTGCCCAGTAAAAGTTACTATAGCTAAATCCCATATACATTTCAGGAAATAATCCTTCTCAGAAGATGGCATCATATTCATGCACACCAGGGTGTCCAAATGCCTATAAATCATGTGTTGAATCTGAAATATCTATTTTTTTCTTAAAAAAAAAAATCTGTGCTAATTTAACCATGAACCTTCTGCCAGACAATGGGCCTTCATGCATTTGCAGCTTGGCAGACATACAGGAATTTTGTTTGGATGTGATAGCTACTGTCTATGTAATATTTAGGACCTATTCATGAAGCATCTGGCAGAAAATAAAAGGGTTTCTGCACTAACATATGCTAAAGAAGGATGTGGCCCTGTGCCGGCTCCTCCTCTTCTGATTTTTTGCACATAGCACAACATAAGAGACGGTTGTTTCTGGCAGTCCTGCTGCATGTCATGGCTGCCAGGCAAAATCCTATGAATTATTGCTCTTCCAGATGTAAGAGATTTTCAGGAAGCCTTAAACTGCCTCTGGTTTGTGGTACTGGAGAGGAGAGAAATGAGATTAAACTTCATCTCATCAGTGCAATCTGAAAAAAATCACACAGAGGATAGGCAATCAGAGACTTCTCCTTCCAGAGCCAGACTGGAGTGCTGTGTGGTTTTGTTTCAAGGTGACGACACATTAAACTTATTGGAAGACCATGATTAAGGTTAAATAATATTTGAGGAAGATCAAAAATAAGAGAAAAAGTGTTCAGCTCTCTTCTGAAGCATCCTTATTGTGTTGGCTTAAAGTCTAAGAACTGATCTCACTGATATGAGAGATGGGAGTCATTAGTCTAGTGACACAAAAGCTGTTAGCCTTCCTCTACACAAGGTTATGTGAAAAAAATTAGAAATACTCCCACAAAAATTATAGCCCTGCTGTTTATTATAACTTCATCACCAGTAAAAAGTCTGGTATCAGTATTGTTATCTCTAAATGTTAATTTTGAAGCCTGTGTGTGTCTGTGTGTATGTGTCTGCCTGTCTGTCTGTCTAGGAACACTCCACACAGAGCTCACAAATTTTCATTTAAAACTCAGTGAGTGATAGTAAGATGTTTTGCTATACAGAGTTTTACAAATAATTTGGTGCAGCATTTCTCTCTAAAGTAGTCATATATATATATATATATATATATATATATATATATATATATATATAACATATCATCCATTTCAAAAGCCCATGTTACCAACATTTAACTAAAACTTTTCATAACTGTTCCCAGAATGACTCAGAAAATAAATCACACCCACTCCCATTATGTACAGTTAAAGTCCTCGGGGAATAAAGTTATAACTCATTACATTTCGATTTCCTTTGATCAAATACCATACACAGCACCTGGATATTGTAATTTCAAGTAACAGTTGTGACACAAACTAGGATAATGCTTAAAAATCCAAGAGTTGTAATATGGTTACTATTAGTCCTTATCGTTTATGGTGTAGGGAAATTGTGAATGGTCTTTGAGGCATTTGCTAGAGTTCCATTAGTAAAATATTAATTATAGATCAAGAAAACATGTTTTTGAAGAAACACCTGGAAGTAATCCACAAACATATATGTCTTAGATCAGAACATAATTGCCCCATTCCAACCTGTATAACTCCCCCCACACACACTTTTTTATTTTAGATGAAGCCTATTTAAGTAATGGGGTAGGCTACCAGATGTAAAACCTCCTGGGCCAGGTTTTCTTTCCATTTCAGCTAGGCACCTCACAAAGGTTCCCTAAAATGAAGGATCCCAGTGAAACCATGATGAAAACCACAGGTCCAAGTGGCTTACATGAAAGCATTTACTGCTTTTCATGGCTTTTCATGCAATGCATTTATAGTAGAGTTGTGTGTGTGGGGGGGGGGGGTGTCTTTGCATTCATTATTTGGCACCAGTTTGCCTCAAAGACATTTCTACTATGGATGCAAGTGAAGGATCACAGCTGAGAAAAGATCATCATACTTGAGGGAGGCTCACACAGTCCTTTCTTGTGTTCTGTGTGAAGTTGTCTTGAACCAAAACCCATGCTCCTGGAGGATTAAGGGATTGAGAGGTAAAGACTGAAGCTTCTGTAATTTAAACCCAGAGATTCTCAGGCACAAAGGTGCAAAATGGGCTAAGCCAGTCTGACTCTTTCCCTAGTCCATAAAGGAATGATTTTCCTTCAGGAAGTTTTACACTATTAACATTCCAACAATGTTATCATCTTTAAAGCAAGGGGTCTTCGACTGGCTTCACAGGCACTAAGTGCCTGCAGACTGGAGGAGTGGACAGTCTTATGTTACAGTTTATGAATCTGTCATCTCTACTTTATATATGGGAAACCTGCAAGCATTTTAGAGGAAAGTGCATAACGATTATCAGTGATTCCAGTTTTCTCTATGAAACTGGTATTTTATTCCTATAACTATTTCCAAGAAGTTCTAGCTTCTACTTTTTGATCTTTCATTCCATTTCTAGAAAAAATGCTTGTTTTCGAGTTGATGGATTATCTAAGTCAATGGCAGCAAAAAGTAATTTTAAAAACCTTCATTTTGAAGCAAAGCAAAACAACTCAGTGGTGGACATCTTACTTTTAGAGAAGAGAGAAATATGAAATGAAAAAGCTAGAGGAGCTTTATGCATTCACTGGTCCAATCTTATATTGAATAATTACATTTAAGCTCTTCTTTGAAATTCAATTAGCATTCAGGCTCGCTTGTGCTAAAAGAGAAAGAGTCTTGCCTTCTTATCTAGTCAATGATAGATACACTAAACTAATAAGTAAGTAGCTACTTAAATTACAGTCTGTAAAGAACATGTATTATAGAAAAAGGTCATGAGAATATGGAATTCACACAGATGTGAGTTTTGTAGCTCTTGTGGCAGCATAACTTTGGCATGAGGATATGTGGTTTACCCCTAGTAAAGGAACTTTAAAACCTTATTACTATAGTTTTGAGAAACAAACAAAAACTATAAGTGAAAGATTTAGTAAGGATGAAATTGTCTTGTTCTGGTGCTAGTGTTCTGGGTTTCTTGGTGTCCCGTGTTAAGTAGGGAAAACACTATAAGAAAATAATAAAACAGTTGACAAATGGGTGGCAGTAATTATATCTGTTCTCTGTTTCAAAAGTTACATGGTAAAAATGAATTGTCTTAAAAGATCTTAAAGTATAAAAGCAAAACGGTGACAGAAGCTGAAATCCAGCTGTCCATTGCCTCACACCAGAGTTCTGCTGAGCTTTGCCTCCAGCCTGCAGCTTTCCATTGCCTCACACCAGAGTTCTGCTGAGCTCTGCCTCCAGCCTGCAGCTCTGGCTTCCCTTCGGCAGACACAGAAGAGCATCCTTTTCCCTGCATTCAATTTTGATGATTCATGTATCATTTCCTGTCCCTTACCCCTTGAGCTGTGTGCTTCCTTCACAGTATTGTTTCTGTTCTGTTGATATATTTACAGTATCAGCAACGTATTCTATTTTGACCTTTTAAGAAATTCGAGAAGAATTTTGATCGTATTCAACTGCATACCACTTTTCCCAGATCCTGTCTCAGTCAGCATCCACACAATTTTGTGTTTCTTAATTTTTTTTTCACCCATTAAGTCCTATTTGTGTTCTCCATATATCCTTGGATGTGTGGTCCTTTGCTGCAGCCCAAATTATTTGTGACAACACTTAATTGTCTATAACACATTGACTCAGGGTAGAGCATTATACCTACTTCCCTCTCCAACCTAGGATTTAGTCTGGGCTAACTTGAACTTGTGGTTGATGTCATGATTATTGTGAGTTTATATGTGCAACTGTGCTAAGGCATATAGAAGGCACTGTTCCCAACCTCTGTATCTTAGATTCTTTCTGCCCCTCTTCCACAGTGATCCCATATCATTCAGAGGGATGAACGTGATACAGCTGTCAAATTTAGGGTTGATTATTTCACAGTCAATTTTCTGCTCTTAGCCAGCTGTTGATCTCTTTGTTAATCACCATCACTGTAAATAGAAGCTTCTTTGCTGAGCGAGAGGTGTGTTAATCTATGGGTATGATAAATTGGGAGCAGTTGGTTTAATGCTATATCTTTTTAGCAGAATAATAGCAGTAGCTTTTGCACTACAGTCTCAGGCTTATTTATCCATGGTTGTTGATACCAGTTATATATTTCATCATGTGAAATACACCTTAAATCCAATTTAAAAAGCAATTAGTTAACATCAATGCCACCATTATACCACTAGGCAGTTTTGAAGACCAGTTGTTATAATAACTAACATCATTCATAACTGGGCAAGGCACATGATTATATTTCTCCTCTAGTATCATGAACAGCGCTTTCCAGCACTGTGAAAGGTATCCAAAGGATAAAGCTTCCAAGTCAGTACTATGGTTAATATCACTGTGTTGTGTGACTCAAGTATATTGCATTACTGTAAATATGGGGTTACTGTAAATAAAGCAGTGAGGGTTACTGTAAAGTTCTATAGAGTAAACAGTAGCATTGATAAAGGTCTGTAAAGTTTAGAAGTCTATGATAACTCACTGCCCAGCAGCTACGAAAGAGATAATATATCATGGTACTGGGTTTTTATTTCCTAGATGATGCTGTCTAGTAGGGGCATTGTTATTCCATTATAAAATAGCTCCACTAAACTCATTGGTGTTTGTGTATGTTTCTGTGTATCTGTGTGGGAAGCTTCTACAGTTGTATGTGGATTTCTATATGATTTTATTGAGAAATCTTTGGTGTTATTTATCCTCCTCCTATTCCCTCCTCTATTTACAGTTAAGTATTTTTAAGGTGTTATTTCATGACCATGTTATTTGGACCATGTTCTACAGGATCATTACCAAGATCATCTATGACAAGATTTACTCTCATTTGCTTCTTCTTTTAAGTCACCCAATGCAATTTCTCTCATTTTCTTTCATGTTCCCAGCCTCTTCCAGCAACTATTTATGAAATTATCATTCTTCACCTCTGATGTGTTTTCCTCCTTTCAACATTCAAAACTTATTACTTACCACATAAAATTTCCATGTATTATTTTTCCAATGGCTAGTGGATTTAACAAGTTTTACATTTACAGATATAAATATATATATTTGGCAAGGGTATAGCTCAATGTTTGCACACTTATCTAACTATATGAGACTCTGAGTTTGGCCCACATAATTGAAAAAAATACAATAAATATAAGTTTTCATTTTAGATCACAAAATGAAGAAAATAGTATGAAAAAATCCAAGTGAAAACATTAAATAAGTACTTTTTGTCATTAAATGCATTGGTGTCTCAAATCATATGATCGTTTATGACTTATATGTAATTGGATATAATATAGTTTTTACTTTTATACAGTTAAAAGTTACGATTAAGTATAGTTTACTGATAATACTCAACTTTTGGTGTAAAAAATTAATCTCTACCATTGAAGTTATTAAAGTGTTGTTTGAATATTTGGGCATGAATCAATCAAAGCCCTACCCCACAGCCATTTTCTCTGTGTAACTGAAATAATTAGTTGATTGTGTCACTTGATGTGAATTATTAGTTCCCTCAATCCTTGCTAATGCTTTTCATCTACTGAACAATGTTACCTTAAGTAATTGACAATGAAAAATATAGAAAGTGGCAGCCACGCCCTCAAGCAACTTTCATATTCCTTTTTGTGATTGCGACTTTTATCATCAACGGAAACCTCCTTTAAGGCTGTATGAATAAACTTTTAGTAACAAATTGAAAAACGTGCCACATCTTTATATAAATTAAAATGCAGGACTTGTATACTATGGATATTTTTAACATATGTAGTTCCAACATTTGGCCCTTCTTCTACACCCTTCAAACCCTCCCTTATAACCCTACAAACTCTCCTTAAGTCCATGCCCTCTTTTCTTACTAATTGTTATTGCATGTATGGATATATTTCTAAATATAATATATACAATATACATAAGGTTGCTTATATGTGTTTCCAGGGTTTGCTGTGTGGCATTGGACAAACAAACCATATGCTTTTCTCTGAGGAAGACCACCTCTCCGGTGCTCACCTTCACTCAGCTGCCTGGAGTCTTTTGTGTAGGGTTAAGATCTGTGGGCTTTTCTTTGTCCAGCTTGGCATGTTCATTGGTGTATTCCCTGATCATCTCATACTTGGGTGATCATGTTGGTGAAACTCTGTGTGTGTAGCTTCTGATATTTTTATGTGGCACAATCTCACAGAAAACTCTCTGAAATTCCCTGGGATTATCATTGGATGTTGTCACTTCACTTCACAGTTGTCCTATTATTTTTAATGTTACAAACTAATGTATTTCATTTTTTTTTTACTTCTGCAAGATTATCAAAAAAGAAGTATTTTACAAATTGATGCACAGGATATTTCAAGTAAAAGCCAAATTTATGAATCCAGTAAGCCATACCAATATCTCAAATTTTTATATAATTTTAGGAATAGGCTTCGATTTTCACTCAAGATTACTTGTCAACTATGACCATTTACAATGCAGAATCTTATTTTGAAGGTCAGATACTATTCTCCATGAGTAGAAGTCAATTACTTTTCTACAGCCTATGAATCTTTTGAGAAGAGACCTATCAGTAATACACAAGTGGGTCAAAGATAGTGGGGAGTTCCTGTTCATTATACAGGCAGTTGACACAAAACTTCTCACTTGTCTGAGGTTTACTGTTACTGAATTTGGAGATGAAAGGTCAGTCCTTTATCCACCAAGATCCCTAGACATTCCAAAACCTCTAGTACATTTCAAATGTGAACAGTTTATGATCTCTTAAATAAAGGATCTCTTTTCTGAGAAAAGTATACAGTGTATATAGATACAGTGAAAAAGCAACATGGGAAAGGTTATAGCTTTGACCTTTTAACATAAATTGCTTTATTTATAGGTAGACATTTAGTCTATAGGGCTTTATATAAAAGCAAAGACAAGAAAAGGGACAAAGTATCTGGTAACTTTCTGATAGCTACCCAGTTGTCTAATATTTGTCTTTTGACTTGAGCTAAAAATAAAAATAAAAAATAAATAAAGTGACATATACTTTAAAGAATATTTTTCAATAATTTTAATTGAACACATTCTGTTTATTATAATAAAATATAAAATAAGTTCTCAGATTTTTAAGAAATGCTTTTCAGATGAATAATTTATTCATGAAAGACAAAGTAATGGGAGGTGATTTTTATTACTGTCTTTTCACCTGTTGGGTGTCTTACTAGAAAATAAATTATAAACCAAAGAATTAGAGCTTATATCAATCAACATGCTGTTTTCTGGATTGTAAGCATGCTAAGAAACTTGAAACTGAAACTGAACCCCCAAACAGAGTGAGTAATTTAACAGACTAGGAAGCCAAGAATGGGTAAGATTCTACATAGAGCCTTAGCAACCTAATAAGAAGTGCATTTCTTTGATAATATATATCCATAACAGGTAAGGAAGGCATTCTTGTCAGAATGACCTAAGACAGGTTCAGTCTTGTTTATGAAGTAAAAAGGGGAAATGTGCAGGGCTTTGGGGGCTGCTTGGCAGGAATATACATTGGCCAAGGACAAGTAAATGGGTTGCTTGGCAGAGATATGACATTGGTCAAGGACAAAGAAATGGGCTTTAGGCAGGAATTTGACATTTGGCTAGAACAAAGAAGTAATTCAGGAAGGAATCTAAATCTTAGGCTAGAGCAAAGAAGTAATTTCATGCAGGAATCTAAATCTTAAACTTGAACAAAGAAGTAGACTTCAGGCATGAAAATGACTTTGGGCTAGGACAGGGAAGCAGGCTCAGATATTTTGGTCATCCTGATAAGCCCTTAAACACAGTGATCGGGGAGTGATCAAGGGACTTTGTTTATTGCCATTCTTGTTCTTTGATTATTTGTGTTTATTGTCTTGCTTGTTCCTTGACTATTTGCATCTATTGATTGCTAGTTCCTCAACCTAGAACTGTACTTAATACTTGTATTTAATTAAAATGGTATAAAAGCAGATTGGGAAAAATAAAAAATTTAAATTAAAAAATAAAAAAAAAAAAAAAAAGAAAGAAACTTATCCAACAAGCCTCTGTGTGCTTCATTTTCTGTTTTCCATGCAGGTCACACACACCTTTAAGACAATACCACAAAGTACCTTGGCCCCAAACAGTGGGCTATAAGAGCAAGTGAAACAACCATGAAGACAGTGTAAGCTATTAGGCAATGAAGGCAACAGAGACAATGGCTCACCTTTAAGACAGTGTGGAAACATTGAAGCACAGCATTGGAACACAACAGACTGTTGTGGAGAGATAACTGTGGCAACTTAGCATTCTGTTCTTAAAGCAGAGAAGACAGATAGCTCTTATTTATCCATTCAGATAGTGGCATAATTCAAACCCAAGAAACTATCCTCTGAGCATGTGAGTGTGTGTGTGTGTGCATGTTTGTGTGGTGTGTGTGTGTGTGTGTGTGTGTGTGTGTGTATGTTGTGTGTGTGTGTGCAGGCCCACACTGTAATAAACCCATTACTTTGTATGCTAACCTAAAACAAAATTGAATAATAAAAATGCAAAATGGTTGGTTTCTCATTAGAAGGAATGTTTTGGTTTTATAAAGACTCCTAGCTAAGAAGTGGCCACGTTTCATTGCTGTGGTGGACTTTAGGCAGTTTTTTTACAACACTTTAGTTTAATTTAGGCTAAAATCATAAAACTAGCAGATAACATTTTCTTTTTAATTATATCTCTGAGTTTTTAAGGCATTCTTCCCAGATGACTAAATTGGCTAGTGTCAGCTTTTGTTACATGCATACAGATTATTCAAAGATGTCTGTCCACACTGCATTGTAACATATATAAACACTTGGGCTTTCATCTTTTGCTTACTGTATTTCTGCATTCTATCTTAGGTAACATTACAAAGTAACAGAGAAAATCTCTGAACAATGACCAGCAGAATCATTGAGCAAAGCACTCCTGGCTTTAGGTTTTTTGTGAAAAGATATCCATTTTACTATTAATATCTAACAGTTACTAAAATTCAAATGATGTTGAGGGTACATCATACAATGAGGGTGCTCTGGTTCAAAAGCAGGCAGACCTGGGGTCACAGACCAAACACATGGTTTCTGTTTTTTTTTCCAGTAGCTGAAAATCTTAATTTCCTTTTCTTAAAAATATGGGGAATGCAGAAAGTGAGATATAATAATGGTGACACTCTGATCTGACCATTATATATGTAACCAGGCTGATTTAGAACATGTTTGCTTAATTAATATTAGTTACACTGAATTTTTGTCATTTGTAAAATAAAATAAGATTTAATCAAGGTTACCAATATTTAGGCAATTCAATGTTCCAGAATATATAGTTGAAATTTAGGGATAGAGTTCAATAGAATGCTCACAGCCCAATGTTTGCCATAACATGAACCGGGTACACACCTGTCTTCCCAGAACAAGAAAACAAAGTAAGAAACAAGTAAGAAAATGAGAATGTCAAAGTAATTCTCATCTATTCTAGAAGTATAACTGGTAATAATATATGCATAGTTGGTGAACTTTTTAATTTACTTTACATATATCAAAATAAATATTTAATAATTCTGAACCATATGTGGAAAAGTGAAAATATACTATTGCCAGTAAATTTCATATCTGTAAATGACATCCCTTTTAAATGAAAAGGAGAAAAATTGCCCAAACAGATTTGTGACAGAAATATTTAAGAATAATGCTGACATTCTAACAGAGTAAGAAATGGTGTGGTTTCAGGTGACTCTTTCTTTCCTATTAAAGAAGGGGAGAGCCTTCTCTCTGGCTCCACTGAGACATGATCAGGAAGGCTGGCCCAGAGATAAACAGTACTGTATTTCCAGAGTTCATCTCACTTTCCTCGGGAGGAATATTTGCAGGCTCTGATTCTTGTCAGGTTTCCCTTGTCTTCCATTTCTCTTCCTTATTTATCAGTCTGATTATTGAATATATAGCATGCTCCTGACCCCACATTAGCCTTGAGCAGAGGACAACAGAATCAGGCTTAATTCCTACTGTGAATGGGTTTATAATCTTAATCAGAGATAAAAACAAGAAACTTTGATGAAACTACCATCACCTACAAACTATTATTTGTTTTTGTTGGTAGAAACAAAGGGATGTTTCTGTTCCAAATGTGGATTTTATGCAAGACAACAGAGGGGCATTTACTTTGATAACTGGAGGGGAACTTTTTTTAAATTTTTTTATTCTTTTTATTTATTTACATTTTAAATGTTATCCTCCTTCCCTGGTTCCCCTCTGCAAACCCCTTAACCTACCATCTCCCCCTGCTTCTATGAGGGTGCTCCCAGCCGACCCACCCACTCCTGCCTCTCTCTTAGCACTCCCCTATGCTGGGGCATCAAGCCTTCACAGGACCAAGGGCCTCATCTTTCATTGATGCCAGATAAGGCCATCATTTCTACATATGCAGTTGGACCATGGGTCCCCCCATGTGTATTTTTTTGGTTGTGGTTTAGTCGCTGGAGCTAGGGGGTTCTGGTTGGTTGATATTGTTGTTCTTCTATGGGGTTGTAAACCCCTTCAGCTCCTTCAGTCCTTCTCCTAATTCCTCCATTGGGGTCCCCATGCTCAGTCCAATGGTTGGCTGCAAACATCTGCATCTGTATTGGTAAGGCTCTGGTAGAGCCTCTCAGGAGACAACTATATCAAGCTCCTGTCAGCAAGCACTTCTTGGCATCAGCAATAGTGACTGGGTTTGGTGGCTGTATATGAGATGAATTCCTAAGTGGGGCAGTCTCTGGATGGCCTTTCCTTCAGCCTCTGCTCCACTCTTTGTCCTTGTATTTCCTTTAGAAGGGAGTAATTCTGGGTTAAAAGTTTTGGGAAGGGTGGGTGGCCCCATCCCTCAAACAGGGGCAATGCCTAACCTCTCCTTATGGTCTCTACAGGTTCTCTCTCCCTTTTGTTGTGTCTTTCAGCTAGCATCATCCCCACTGGGTCCTGGGATCCTCTTGCTTTCCTGGCATCTGGAACTTTCTGGTGGCTACCCATAGCTCCCCAACCCCAATTGCTACACACCTCTGTTCAATCTCCTATCTCTCTGAACATCTCCCCAATTCCTCCCACACCTGATATTGCCCTATTTTTTTTCCTCTCCCTCTCCTCTCTTCCTCCCAATTCCCTCCCACCCTCTACCTCTCATGATAATTTTGTTCCCCTTCTAAGTAGGACTGTAGCATCCACACTTTAGTCTTCCTTCTTCTTGAGCTTCATATGGTCTCTAAGTGGTACATGGGTATTCCAAGCTTTGTTCCTAATATCCATTTATCAATGAGTACTGTGTTTTCTTTTGTGACTGAGTTACTCACTCAGGATGTTATTTTCTAGATCCATCCATTTGCCTGTGAATTTCATAAAGGCATTGTTTTTAATTGCTGAGTAGTACTCCATTGTATGGATGTATCACATTTTTTGTACACGTTCCCCTGTTGAGAGACATCTGTGTCATTTTAGAGCTTGTTGTGGCCCTTATATTCTGTTTCTCAGAATGGGTGTAGGTTTCACAACTCTGTTCAGTTTGTAGTTTATTATAGTTTAAAATTACAAGAAATTTTCTCATAAATATTAATTTAAATTTAAATTTTTATAAAACATAATTTTTAAATTTCTCACAGGGCAAATATTTTACTAGTATTTCTGAGTCACAGTAAATACTTTTAAGTGTGATATATTTTACATTTATGAAGAAAAAAACTTAAAAACTCAAATGCCACATCTAAATGACCATGAGAACATCCTCCTACCTACAAACCAAATTTTAGATATTAATAAATGATTACTATCCCAAATCACCAGCTATGTTTCTATTGTAATAACTGTTTCCTATTCAAAGCTTCTAAATATATTTCCACATATGCAGAAATATTATATCCCCACATTCCGCCCCAAAGCCCTCTTTAACAGAAAGCTCAGGATACCAGTTGTTCTCAAATTTTCATAGGCATCTCTTACATATGAACCAATCAGAAGTTTAATCTGTGATGTCTCAAGTAAGCAGTGCAATTAATTGATCTCAAGATTAGAACCCAATTGACATTATGAGTGATTAACACTTGGTTCATTCAATAATACGTCACTTCCTTTCTTATTTATCAGACACATGTAGGTCTTAAATGATAGTAGAGGAGAAGATCTTTTCTGAACAATGTCTTGAACAAAACAAACAAAAATGATATCCTAACATATATGATCCATTACAGTGAGTTCAGACGCCTTTGTATGTTATATAAATGTTCTTTATGTCTTGTTCTGTACAATTCCTCTGCTTCATTTATTTTGTTTTCCTAGTGTGAACTTCACTCCAGGCACCAAGTACTGCATGGAGATCTCCAATGAGCCTTGGCATTCTGCCTCTGGGTTTTTTCCTTCTACTAAAAATTGTCTCCTCAGTGCAGCAAGCTGACCCTGACTCTGCTCTCTCTACATCAGATAGTTGACATCCCTTTGTAGACTCAACAGCATGCATGCAGACCTAACATTTGTCACTCTGTTTACTAACACTTCTCACTTCTTGTCATTTCTAGAAGCAGCTGCATGAAATAGTGCCTAGATTCTTTGTACACTTGAATTTGGCGTACAGCATCACTTGACTCTCAGCTTCATCATACAGCAACTATGTAAACTTGACAAATTACCATTTAGTCTGGGCTTTAGTTTCAAAATGAAGAATAACAATATTAATTCAAAGTCTCCATATGATTTATAAAAGTGAGTCTCAAAGATCATGACTCATTGAAGAGTATAAAACTTTGGTTATGAAAAATGATATACGTCTTCTATCACAAAGCACTATATCCTGCGTTAATGACACAGAAATTATTTTGGGTGCATGAATATTGAAAAACCTAAATGGTGCAATTTAAATTAGTTATTCTTCTTAGTTTACAAGTAGTTAGTTCTCATTCTATTCTTATAATATGGAAAGTAAGAAAAATACATATCTTTTCTTCTTCTTCTCTAGGGTCAACCACTGTATCTGATTACAGCATCATTTAGCATTAACTGTCTTCTAAAAACCACATTTCCAAATTTAGTCACTTTGAAGATTAGGCCTGAAGTATCTGGTATGGGAGACATGATTCAGTCCGTAGCGTGTACCTTCTTTGCCATAAATCTAGCTGCCATGTCCAAAATGTGAACCAACATATAGAAGTCATTGTTGTAACACATGAGGACAGAAAATCTCAGTCTGACCTGTTCAAAGATTTTAGGGATTTTGGCCATATTCCATTCCGTATTTTATTCTATTTTATTTTATAACCTATCCTTGAAGATTCCTGAACAGCCAAATTATAAATTAAAGGTCAATAAAACAACAACAGCAACATATTAACTATTATGCATCCAAAACTGACATTCTGAAGAAACAAACAATTGTAAATGGACCATTCTGGGTCATGAATTTTAAAACACCCAGTTCTACATGGTAGTCAATGATGGTGAGAAGCTTGAATTTAAAAAGAACAACTGAAATTGATGCTATAATTCCTAACCTATGGGAAGTATTGTATAGGAAACACTGTAAAACCTGATGAGCTGCTACAGAGAAAAGAAGTCTGGAGGACTGTTGAGACTCAGCCAAGCTAACAAATGAGCCAGCAGCAATGAGTCTTATGACTGTGAAGACCAAGTGACAAAATGTCACTGTTTCTAAATACCTCTTCATCCTCCACAGCACCCACTGCCCTTTAAATCCTTTTTAATACATCTCCAGAAACTTGAGAGGGATAGCTTCAAACATGGACTCATATTAGCCTACACAATGTATAAATCAGGAATGCCATGCTTAATAATCAGAAGCATAGGTATCTCTCTTAGTGAAAGGAAAGAGGAAGCATCTCTGGCAACCAATGGATGTTCTGGCAAAGTAAGCTGACATCAGCCTATAGGTTGATCTTAAAAATTACTTTAAAATAAGATGCTGAATT
This sequence comes from Mastomys natalensis, assembly GCA_021653895.1. Classification (NCBI taxonomy): domain Eukaryota; kingdom Metazoa; phylum Chordata; class Mammalia; order Rodentia; family Muridae; genus Mastomys; species Mastomys natalensis. The sequence goes on from JAJTUV010000938.1 coordinate 674,949, forward strand.
ATTTTCTAAGACAAGGTTTATATTGCCTTATTGTTTTTTTAAACTTACTTCAAAAATAGAAAGTGATGGGACCAAATACCAACAGATACCCTGAACTCTTCTACAAAAAATTTCAAGCATTAATTTTTGTGAAGATTTTGAAAAGATGTACAGAGGTTCACAGAATGAAATGACCATCCTATTGAAAGCAATCTCAATGAAAATCCTTATGCTATTTATCAGATAAAAGAAAAAAACAATCATAAAACAAAATAATAATAATAATACACAGATAGCCAAAGCAATTCTGAGTGAAAAGTGTAATGCGAGAGGCACTCCCATACCTAAACTCAAGTTATACTAAAGAGCCATAGCAATAAAAGCAGCCTGTTACTGGTCCAAACACAACATAAAAGATGCATATCTGATAGAATCAAAGATTCAGGTTAAATCTATGAAATTATCACCACCTCATAGCTTTTAAAATATATACTGATGAAAATACAGCCTCTTTATCACATAGTCTTGAAAACCTATATCTCTACACATGGAAGAGTAAAACTAGATCCATATCTTTCACTCTGCACAATGTCAACCCTAAAATATATCAAAAGCATCATCCTAAACCTGAAACTCTGAAAGTGTGAGAAGAGGAGGTCTAAAGTAAGTTCTAAGATACAGGAGTAATTAAGGACTTCCTAATTGGATTGCCATGACTGAGGAAACAAAACAGCAATTGAGAAATAGGACCTAATAAAACTAAATAGTTTCTGTACAGAAAAGAACAAAAGCAGTGGAGTGAAGAAGTAGCCTACAGAATGGAGGACGGTGTATCTGTATAATCTATACATCTGATTCAGTTTTATTATCCAGAGCACAAAAACTCAAGAAAACAAATAGCACAAAAATATTGACTATAACTCTTAACAGTTTAACGAGAGCCGTTCTCAAAGAAAAAAAAGAATAGCTAAGATTTTTTCTTTTATTATTATATTTTGAATTTTTTCTTACAATGTATTTTAATCATATCTTCCCTCCCCCAACTCCTCACAGATATCCCCCTCCATACCAATCCAACTTCATGTTCTTTTTATCTGTAAAACAAGAACAGCAACAAACAAAACCAACAAACAAAAAGGCACACAGAAGAATAAAAAATAAGACAGAATGAAACAAAATGGTGTCTGTTTTGTACTGTGCAGCTTCCTGACCCTTCTCAGGAGTATAGTAGATTACACAGTAAAGAAAATGGACTTTCCCTCTCCCAGCAGTTGACAATTATAAATAGTTTGGGGGAAGGAAGACTTTTTAAACAGATCCACTTCTCCTTGCAGGGATTTTGTCTGGCTCTTTACATGTTCATGTCTTGAATATGCTATCATAATATTCTGAGTTCATATGTGCATCACCACTGTTGTGTCTGGAAATCATTGTTTTGTTAGAATCACTTACCACTTATGGCTCTTACAATTTTTCTGCTTCCTCTTCTGCATAGGCCTCTGAACCTTGAAGGGAGGGGTATGACTTCAGTGTACCAGGTTAGAGGGCACAGTGCTGAGTGCAAAAGGCACATGGCTGGCTAAGGTACTGAGACTAAGAGTCTTATGGAGCACTTTGCTGTAAGCAAGGTATTTATAATACTCCCTCTGTGGGAGAAGCATAAAGATATAAGAACCAGAAGATGAAGTGAAAAGCTAAGAAAGGCTATCCTTGAGTCATGAAATACTATTGCAATCATAATACTTTAGTTACTATGCATGAGCCTGCACAAGACACAAGCTATTAGTCATATAAACATATGGTTAACTCCTATCACTACTGAACATTCAGTACATTCTGGGAAAAGGGCACACATTGTCTTCCGTTGCAAACCTATTGTAAGTTCAGGAGCCACTAGGATAGTTCCAAACCTATTCTTCTAGTTTGCATTTCTGTAGCTGTGATAAACACTATTACCTAAAGGAACTTAGGGAGGAAAGGGTTTGAGACATGCCCAATGACTAAGGTCTTGGAAGCAATCCCTCAACTGAGTTCTGCTCTTTCATTATGTAAAATTAACAAATAAGATTAGCTATCACATTTATAGTCACACAGGTGGCCCTGGTTAAACTCAGTGGATGACAAAACAAAACCAGAAAGAGATGAGTGAATATAGGATAGTTACTTGTAGAGAGGAGATAGATAGACAGACAGACAGGAAAGCATAGGCCTAATAGAAGGCAGACAGAAAAGGGATAAGAGTAATCAAAATCTCACTATATTGTCAAAGAACAAACTTAAACTTATTTTGTAACATGAAATATTCTATTAAATGAATATCACATATAAATTATTTACACACACCTTATAAAATCACATTTATATTATATAAATATTTACATATTATACAAAACCATAATTAGTTATAAATTATTTAAAATTTATTTAATATTTCATATCAATGAAAATGAACACACTAAAGCTTCATGTGTCATTGTGGAGTTTTAAAGATCTTACAAATGTAATTTTAAAAGCCTCAGAGCACAAAGTTTCATAAACTAACACTGAGTGAAAACATAAGACTACGCATTATATGATTCATTTGATAATGTTCAAAATCAAACAAGACTGATGGAGAAAATTAAATGCCAGAAGAATTAGTACAATGATTGGCTAGTGACTGTAAGGAAGTAAGGCTTAGGGTTTACTTTTCAGTTAATAAATGATAGCACACACATTTATGTGATAGCACACAATGTTTTTGCATGATGACTACACCCCGTGTTTAAATCGAGTAAAGCAAATTTCTTCAATATTTTGTAGTTTATTCAAAATCTTTTTTTTCTAGTTTTTGAAACATACATTGCATTGTCATCACACTTAGTCTTCTGGGCACAGAGACCTTAAATGAATTCCTCCTGTCTAATAATAAATTATATGCTGATTATAAATTAGCACCTGCTGACCAGCTTTTACTCTTCTGCATCTCTCCCTCTCCCCTGTCCCAGCTTCTGCTCACCAGCAACATCTACAGCATCAACGTTTGCATTTACAAATGAGTGAGATTATGAATGACTTCTCTTGATGTGCCTGGCTACTCTCATAGCCTGTGAGGATCTTCAGTGCTGTAAATGTGGCAGGTTAAAGAATGTCATCCACTTGGGCTCCATATTATCCCACTGTGTCTAATAAACACATTTTTTTATCTATTCATCAGCTGATTAGCATTTTGATATTTTTGAATGTTTAGTACTGTTGTAGTTTGGCTCTTGAGTTAATCCAAAAGCCTATGTGTTAAAGGTTCATCCCCTTATTTGATATAATTTGTGAGCGGTAGCTGTTTTACGTGAGACCTGGCAAAAGATTTAAAGTTAGATGTACTCTCAAAGGATTATGAGACCCTGGCCACTGCCATTGCTGGTCTGTTTCTTTCACACCCAGCAATGAGGTAATGTGGATTTGTGTCACCACATGCCTCCACCATGATGGGACTCCAATGGCCCAAATATTTAGTTACTTCAAAAAAACTTTCAGAGCCATGGCCCAAACAAAATGGACAACCAATAACTTGGGAGATGGGGGCCGCAGAGGTTTATCCTGGAGACTTCTAGGGGTGGGTCCCACATGCATGAGAAAGGTCTGGAAGCTTTGGCTGGAGCTGACTGCAGGCCCCAATGATACGAGGAAGTCCTTGATTCCAAAGGGTTTATTTTCATAGCGGTGGTGGATGGATCTGGATGTACCCCACCCCCAAAACCCAGGCAGACCTGAGTTAAATAGGGAGGGAGAAGGGGGAGGTTCTGGGGAAGGTTGCTTAATTGACTCTACCCTCTGACCTTCATTAGTATGTAAATCTCTTGGGCCTGTTACCTGTAGTCACACCCTCTACCTGTGCACTTTGGAAGGGGCTGTAATGGCCTATATGACTGAACAATGTAGGTCTATGGAGATTAGACTGCTCCTCAGGACCCTGGTTCTGGGGATGTGGCCGAACTCCTGCCATTTCTCCCTTGGAGTCTGGGGTTCAGGCCCATGCCCAGCCAAGAACCAGGATACCCTTACTCAGTCCCACAAATAATGTCCCAACTTAAGACACGTCCCTTAGGTAAGCACCAATCCCTGATACTATTAATGATACTCTGTCATGCTTGAGGACAGGAGTCTAGCAAGGCTATTCTCTGAGAGGATCCACATATCAGCTGACCATACAGATACAGACACCCACAACCAAACAATGGATGGAGCTTGGGGACTCTTGTGGAAGAATAGGAGGAAGAATTGTGGGCCCCAAAGTGGAGAGAATCTCTACAGGAAGATCAACAGAGTCAACCAACCTGGACTTTGTGCTCTCAGAAACTAAACCACCAACCAAAAAACATACAAGGGCTGGACCTTGAGTTCCCAGTACATATATAGCAGATGTCCAACTTTGTCTTCATGTGGGTTCCAAACAATTAGAGCAGGGGCTATTGCAAAGTGTTGCCTGAATATGGAATATGTTCTTGTAGCTAAGCTGCTTTGTCTGGAGTCAGGGAGAGGATGTGCCTAGCCTCCCAGAGACTTGGAGTGCCAGGGTGGAGGTGGGAGGATTCTCAGGGGGCTCCACCTGCTTAAAGGAAAAGGGGATAGGGGGATGGGAGTAGGATTGTGGGGGGGTGACAGGGAGAGAGCAGTGAGCAGGATGTAAAGTGAATAAATAAAAAAGAATTAAATTAAATTAAAATCACTACCATCAACAACAACAATCCTTTTTCCTTTTATCAGTTGGTTATCTCAGGCAATTGTTACTATAACTCAGACTGAACTAAAATCACCCTTGTGACCAGGGCTGCAGAGAACATGGACAAGCAGAAGTATCTTCCATGTGCCATTCCTTTCCTGTGGCAATTTTCTGAGGCTATTCCATACTGTTTTCCCTTATGAGCTATACTAACTTACATTCATAACCACAGTGCACTGAAGTGCCCTTTGCTACATGTCCATCCTGCATCTGCTATTGAGTATATAGTCTTACTGTAACCAGCTGTTTGAATTAGTTGAGTTTCTTTCTCATTGTACTTTGGATTTTTATTTTATTGACAATTAATGCTGCTTAACATATACATATATACCTCTGAGTGAGAAATTTTTTATTTATTTTATTCTTCCCATTTATTAATCAGACTCTGAGGGGCAGGGGTGTTGTTGAGTCTAATCCCTTAAACAATTTCTCTGTTACCTGCCTGGCAGGCACAAGGCTTGCAGAATCTCTGGCACCATTCAGGTTCTCACTTCACTCTGCTCCTGGCAGAGCTTTCTAGTTTGATAGAATCCTATTTGTCTGTCATTGCTTTCATTTCCTGTTGTTTGCACTTTACACACAAAAAATTGAGTTGGGCTTTTTGGTCTGTCTCTGCTTAGATGTCTTGGTTCACTCTAGCCAATTTATTAAAATGTATGCTTATAGTGTGTGCACTGCTTGGTATATTTCAATGAAAATATCTGAAGAATGAAAAACAATACCATTTCTTGGTACATAACTATTTAAAGCAGACAGAGAAAATACAGTCATTTCTATTGCAATACCATGTACAAACTCCAAAATTTGAAAACAATCACAATACTGATAGGCAAGTAGGCAGCCAGAAAAGTGAGGTAGTATGCATATTCCATAATGGACCATTCAAGTTTAAGAAGAAATGAAATTCTGATGTATGTACAAGGAAGATGGACCTTGAAGAGATTATGATGTGTTCCACAAACATGAGGTATCTGTAACAGTCTAATTCATGAAGCTAGACAGTAGATTATTTGGTACTTTGGGGAGTGAAAATGGTGAGGTATGTAGTTTCAATTATGATGATGAAAACATTCTAGAAGTGGATGGTGGAGACAGTTCTGTGATAATACAGATATGCTACATGCTACTGAGTTGTATCTAAAGACCAGTTCTGATGCTAGTGATATTTTATAGATATTTTACCATCAGACATTTGAAAAGAAATTAATAAAAGTGGAGTGTTTCTATCTTCTCTGAGGCACTGATATCTTGGTGACCTACCCATTGGAGCCTCAGACAGTGTACTTGGCTTCTTCCACCTGACCCACTCAGGATTCTGTTTCCATCCATGACCTTTAACCATTTTTGTTTACCTCCAAGCACATTGGACATTTTTTTCTGATCTGATTTCACTCAACCTTCTCAGTAGAAGAGGACATTTTCTAAAGCATCTAATTGGTAAATCAGAATTCTGAGTTAATGAACATCATTCTCAAACATCTTTAAAGTACCAAATCATAATCAGACCAATACTCTAAATTTTACTTTTCACTCCCTCCTGAGTGTGTGGTGTGAGTGTGTGTCTGTTTATGTGAATGGTGTAAGAGTGTATATGAATGAGTGTGTATGAGTATATGTGTATGAACATTTGTACATGCATGTGTGTGAGTGTGGACATGCATGCATGGGTTGTGCTTGCAAACACTTGTGAGAGTCTAAACATGGACAAATAATTCTTTATATTAAAAATAAGTAAAACTTTTGAAGAATTACTAGAACATTTTGAAATTTTTTGTTTTGTTTTAGGTCTGTAAGTTTACATGAGAACTTTATTTATGTGTACTTGTGTCTACACATGCATATATTACCACATTTCACTAAGTCTTCTAAAAAACATTGTAAAGAACAAATCAACAAAAAAGCTGCAGATGTGCTAGTAGGATGCTTGCTATATCATGTTTGAGCTCAGTTCAACACTGCAAAAACAGATCAGAGCAAAACAAAAAACAAAGACTGTCAGTTTACTCTGACATTTTCAAATTTGATCATTTTATATGCATTAAAAAGAGCAAAAAACTCCCTTTTCTTTGGATTCACTTTGACATTTAACTTATTAATGCAGACAAAAAAAAAAAGATTAAATTCTAAACTATTTCTTAGATGGTTTGAGGTCATTGATATAATTAAAATATTATTAACTAAAAGAAATATAATTGTGAAATGTGAGTTAAACATGGACTTGTAACCATAGAGGAAGTACAGCACTAGACATGATCCTTTCAATTCCTCTTAAACACGAAATTGCATACCCAACTTGTAGTATATAGAACTTATGAACGTTAGTAGAGGAAGAAGCGTAAAATAACAGCATTAATTGGAATGAGCTTTAAGAATTTGAACATATACAAAATTACTGTTGCTAAAATATATACATGTATAGGACTTTAAATAGAATTACCCGATAGTGGGTAAACAATGCTCCTCTCAAATACTATAGGCCATCAAATCTAAAGCCCAGGATCAAGTAAGGGCTACATCTTTTTTAAGTTGTGGATCAGTAGTGTTCTATAGACATAAACATTAATTTAATTAATTAAAGTATTAAGTGATACTGCCATTGCTATTGGTTGCACTCCAAAACTTAATAGTAAGATCCTATTGCTGATATCCCATATCCTTGAGTCATAGGACATAGAGAAATAAAGTTGCTATCATTCCAGAAGGTTTATAACTACTGGCTAGATTTCATAGTGTTATGTGTGCTTTGCATACTGCCTGATGAGAAAAGCAGTCAATAGTCTTACCTACCTATGAACTCTGTTTACTAAAATAGTGACTGTCCTGGAAAGATATAATCACTGGTGCAATATGGTATGAATGGTGTTAGAGAAACCAGACACTTTCTACTTGTATCTAAGCCCTGCTCCACAAGACATAACTCATGCCTTCTTCCAGTAACTGAGTCAAAAACCTGTAACTGGCTAGATCATAGGCTTAGAGGTGAACTTATGACTATTAGTCTATTATCCAGGTAAATGGACATAGTAATAAACTGTTCTCTACATTCTTATTTATATATCTATAGATTAGTGTATCTCTCAGCCACCAGCAGAGAAATGCATTTTTTTTTTTTTGCAGTAGATAAGGTTTGATGCAGAGAACAAATTGTGTAGTACTTTCTGGACAGACTTAAAAGTGCTATTTCACACATGAACCCACAAAGTATGACTACATAGCCAAAATTAACACAAATTCAGTCCTCCAAATCCCAGCATGCACTAGGAAAAGGCTCATGAAGCCCCAAACCTTGCTGAGGATATGCTGAATTTGATGGTTGGTGGAGGAAATGTCATTTTCGCTGAAATGACCCATGCCCAGTAAATAGATATATGTGCACATACCCAGCAGGTAACACTAAGTGGACTCAATGGATGAAAAACGAATCATTTCCAATCTGTGCCTGAACCTGGGGAAGTCCTAAGGTTTCAGCTCTGCACTCACCCCCAAAACCCAGAAGAGGCTGGATTCCAGGAGTTCTCAGAGGAGTGTAGGTGAGTAAGCTGTAACCCCACCCCCAAAAAAGGAGTAATTCAGGACCCAATGGAACCCAATAACTCCCTCAAGGCCAGTGGCACAGGACCTTTCCTGTCTGCGCCTGTGCCAGGATCAGCCCTAAGGCTTCAGCTCTGCACCCAATCCCCAAAACCCAAAGAGGCTGGAACCACAGGAGCTCAAGCACATAGAGACAAGGATAACAGGATCACAGAATATCAGGAGCTTGGGCACAGCAGGATTTCAGGAGCCCAGAAGCAGCCTGACTCCCAAGAGCTATCACAAGCCAAGGTCTCAGGATCACAGAATCACAGAGATAGCTGGACTCTGAATAGTTCTCACACAACCAATATAAGAGGAGAGACAGGTTGTAGTCAGAGACAGTGAGTGAAAGTAGCATTAGAAATAACCAGAGGGCAAAAGACAAGCAGAAGAACATAAGCAACAGAAACCAAGGTCACTTAGCATCATCAGAACCTAGTTTCCCTTCATAGAAAGTCCTGAATACCTGATGACATCAGAAAAGCAAGAGTCAAATTTAAAATCACTTCTCATGATGATGATAGAAGACATTAAGAAAGACATAAAGGAAATACAGGAGAACACAGGTAAGCCAATAGAAGTCCTTAAAGAGGAAACACAAAAATCCCATAAACAATTACAAGAAAACACAAATAACCAGGTGAAGGAATTGAACAAAACTATTCAGGACATCAAAATGGAAGTAGAAACAATAAAGAAATCAAAAAGGGAGACTACCGAGGAGATAGAAAACCTAGGAAAGAGATCAGGAGTCATAGATGCAAGCATCACAACAGAATACAAGAGATAGAAGAGAGAATCTCACGTGCAGAAGATACCATAGAAAACATTGACATAACTGTTAAAGAAAATATAAAATGCAAAAAACACCTAACCCAAAACATTCAGGAAATCCAGGACACAAAGAGAAGACCAAAGGATAATAGTTATACAAGAAAGCAAAATTCCCAACTTAAAGGGCCAGTAAATATCTTCAACAAAATTATAGAGGAAAACTTCCCTAACCTAACGAGATGCCTATGAACATACAAGAAGCATCAGAATTCCAAATAGAACTAGATCAGAAAAGAAATTCCCACCATTGCATAATAATCAAAACACCAAATGTATAAAACAAAGAAAGAATATTAAAAACAGTAATGAAACAATATCAAGTAAAGTATTAAGACAGACCTATCAGTATTACACCAAACATCTCACCAGAGACTATAAAAGCCTGAAGATCAGGTACAGATGTCATTCAGACCCTAAGAACACAAATGCCAGCCCAAGCTACTATACACAGCAAGTCTTAATTACACAGATGGAGAAACCAAGATATTCCATGACAAAACCAAAATTTACAGAACATCTTTGCAGAAATCCAGCGTACAAAGGATAAGAGATGGAAACTTTCAACAAAAGGAGGGAAATTATGCCCAAGAAAAAGCAAGAAAGTAATCTTCTTCCAACAGACCTAAAAGAAGATAGCCACACAAACATAACTCCACCTCTAATAACAAAATACAACAAGAAGCAACAATTCTTCTCCTTAAGATCTCTTAACATCAATGGACTCAATTCCCCAATAAAAAGACATAGACTAATGGGCTAGATAAAGTAAACAGGACCCAACATTTTGCTCATACAGAACACTCACCTCAGTACAAGACAGTCACCTACTCAGGTAAAAGCTGGAAAACAATTTTCCAAGCATTGGTCCCAAGAACAAGCTGGAGTAGCCATTCTAATATTGAATTAATGTTGACTTTCTTTTTTTTTTTTGGATTTTTTTATTGGAAATTTTATTTACATTTCAGATGTCCCCCTTCCCCCATTTCCCCCTCCCTCCCAGAACTCCCTATCCCTTCCCCCCTCCTCCTCTATGGGGTTCCCCCACTTACCCACCGCCCCTGCAACTCCCCCCCACCCTCGAATACCCCCCCCCCGACGATGTCCAGCCTTCTAGGACCCAAGGATCTCTTCTGCCACCTTTACCTCCCTTGTATTTGTGGAGTCATGGGTCCTTCCCTAAGCACTCCAGGCTGGTGTTAGACCCTGGGGGCTCTGGTGGTTGTATTGTTTCTCCTCATGGGTCACAAATCCTTTCAACTCCTTCAGTCTTCACTCTAATCCTCTATTGGAACCCCATGATCAGTTTAATGGTTAGCTGTGAGCATCTGCTCTGAATATGTCAGACTCTTGCAGACCTCTAGGAGACAGCTATATCAGGCTCCTGTCAGCATGCACCTCCGACATCCACATCATGTCTACCTTTGGTGACTGCACATGGATGGATACCCAGGTGGAATGGTCTGCAAACGGCCCCTCCTTCAGTTTCTGTCCTGTACTTTGTATCCATATTTGCTCCCTTAAGTATTATGCTACTCCTTCTGAGAAGGACTGAAGCCCCCCCCACATACACTTGGTCTTCATTCTTCATGAGCTTTATGTGGTCTGTGAGTTGAAACTTGGGTATTTCAAGCTTCTAGGCTAAAATCCAATAATCAGTGAGTGAATACCATGTGTGTTCTTTTGTGATTGGGTTACTTCACTCAGGATGATATTTTCTACTTCCATTCATTTAAAATTGACTTTCAATGAAAAGTTATCAAGAAAGATAAGAATGGACACTTCATACTCATCAAAGGAAGAATCAACTGAGTTGAAATCTGAATTCTGAACATCTAAATACCAAATACAAGGGCACCCACATTCATAAAAGAAAATTTACTAAAGCTCAAAGCATATATTGCACCTCACACAATAATAGTGGGAGACTTCAATACCCCACTCTCATCAATGGACAGAAACTAGATAGGGATACAGTAAGCTAAGACATGGTACAACCCAAATGGATTGAGCAGATATTTATAGAATATTTCATCCTAAAAAAAATGCTCTAAGATCAAGAATTGACAAATGGGCCCTCATAAAATTGCAAAGCTTCTGTAACACAAAGGAAACTGTCAATAGCACAAAATGTCCAACAACAAATTGGAAAAGATCCTTACCAATCCTACATCTAATATAGGGCTAATATCCAAAATTTACTAAGAACTCAAGAAATTAGACTCCAGTCAATCAAATAACCCTATTAAAAATGGGATACAAAACCTAACAATAAATTGTCAACTGAGGTATATCAAATGCCCATGAAGCACATAAAGAAATGTTGAACATCTTTAGTCATCAGGGAAAATCAAATCAAAACAACCATGAGATTCTACCTCACACTAGTCAGAATGGCTAAGATTAAAAACTCGGATAATAGCAGATGCTCGTGAGGATGTGGAGAAAGAGGAACACTCCTCCATTGTTGGTGCGATTGTAAGCTGGTACAACCACTCTGGAAATCAGACTGGTGGTTCCTCAAAATTTGGACATAGTACCTGAGGATCCAACTATACCACTCCTTGGCATATACCCAAAAGGTGCTCCAAAATATAATAAGAACACATGTTTCACTATGTTCATAGCAGCCTCATTTATAATAGCCAAAAGCTGGAATGAACCCAGATGTCCTTCAACAGAGGAATGGATACAGAAAATGTGGTACATTTACAAAATGAGCTACTACTCAGTTATTAAAATCAATGAATTCATGAAATTCATAGGCAAATGGATGGAACTAGAAAATATCATCCTATGTGAGGTAACCCGATCACAAAAGAACACACAAGACATGCACTCACTGATAAGTAGATATTAGCCCAAAAGCTGACAATACCCAAGACATAACTCACAGACTACATGAAGCCCAAGAAAAAGAAAGACCAAAGTGTGGATGCTTTGGTCCTTCTTAGAAGGAGTAACAAAATACTCACAGGAGCAAATATGAGACAATGTGCTGGGTAGAAACTGGAGGTGAGACCATCCAGAGACTGCCTCACCTGGAGATCCCCTCCAGATGTAATCACCATATGCAAACACTTTTGTGGATGTCCAGAATTACATGCTGACAGGAGCCAGATATACCTGTCTTCTGTGAGGCACTGTCAGAGCCTGACATAGACAGAGGCTGATGTTCATAGCTAACCATCAAACTGATCACAGGGTCCCTAGTGGAAGAATTAGAAGACTGATGGAGTTGAAGGGACTTGCAGCCCCATGAGGAGAGTGACAACACCAACCAACTAGAGCTCCCTGGTCAAAGCAGTTAGCCTGGGGACACACATAGAGGAATCCATGTCTCTTGCTGTATTTGTAGAGGAGGATGACTTGTCTGGAATTAGTGGGAGAGGAGGGCCTTGGTTCCTTGAAGGCTGGATGCCTCAGAGAAAAGGAATTCGAGGACAGGGGTGTGGGAGTGGGTGGATGGATGGGGGCATACCTTCATAGAAATAGGAGGAGGGAGGATAGGTTAAGGGGTTTCTGGGGGTGAGGGAAGTGGAAAGGGATAAATTCTAAAATGTAGATAAATAAAGTACCCAATGATAAAAAAAAAATACAGATAATGAAAATGCCTATGGCGTTTGAACATTTGAGACTTTTTAGCAACAATTTAACATTACCCATCTTATGGGGATTCCTTATAATTTTCAAGGACAAGAGACTGTGGAATGGGCTGATGGAACATTAATACAATATCTTCATAAATAAAAAGGGGAGACATATTCTTGTACACCACAAATTTATTTAAATCATGTTCTTTTTAATTTTTATTTTAAATTTTTATAAAAAATTTGGATGCCAAGAAACTCTCTGCTGAGTGGCACTCTACAAGTAGGCATACTTGTGCACAGGTGAAAGGGAAGGATCCACTTATGGGCATAAGACATGATCCGATGATCAGGTATTAAATATGGGGAAGATGGCATGTTTGTGTTTTTTCTGTAGGATGCTGAAGGAGCATGGTAACCACCAGAGTGATGGTTAAGACATGCTGATGCCAGGAAAAGAATGATGCTGACCCAAGTGCTTACTGAATGCCCTGACAATGGTGACTAGGAAGCTGTATTGGACATATGTTCCCGATCAATCATTGCTTACCTATACCCCTGATGGGACAAGCTGCCTTATCTCAAGTTTTTAAACCTTGTGGAACAGAGAATCAAAAGGAGAAGATATAATGCCTCTTGTATTGTTATTAAATGTGACCAGTTATTCAGACCAATCATGGAGTGGTCAAGAAATCAATTCAATATTGGGAATAACAGTCTTCTTTTGGACATCTGGTTCTGGATATTTCAGAGACATATATGGAAATTAGCTGCAGTTCTCTATGATTTTATATTAGCAAGAGAAAAGTTGGGGCAGGATGTGGATTTCAAACAGGTTAGCGCATATGTTAAGGCTTTTTTAATTGTCAAGTTAAAAATACTTTTGTTTCTTCTACAGTTTTTAATGTAAGTTGCATTGATTTTACACCTTCAAATTGTGTTTGCGTTTTGAAATCCAGCATGTCATTTATGGAGGTCTATCAACCAGCTTTTGTTTTAGTGCCGTAAGTATCACAGCACTTGGTATTCTAAAAATAGCTTGCAAGTACTGAAGAAATGAGTCAGGATTTAAGCAGAAACAAGTGGGTATGGGCTTGATTATTGCTGTATAACAGCTTTAATTATATAATTGCTAGCACCACTGCTTCTGCAACTGCTGTGACACAAGAGTTAAGAAGCTACTTTGTTAATATTTGCAAAATGTTTCAAATGTGTTGAATCTACAAGAAGTTTAGATAGCATTGAAGAACAGATGATGTCTTATCCTATTCAAATTATTGGAAGGAGGTTAAATCAGAAGCCTCTCAATGCATGTCAAATACTGTTGGATTCTATTAGTTCTAAACATTTAGTGATAATCATTATAATTGGAAAAATTTAAAACACTGTGCCAGTTATGGGCATAATTAACACCTCTTGGCAATGGTTGTAATGGAAATCATAGGTAGCTATGATATTTTATGGAATGGTGCTCTCTGTGCATGATGTTGTACATATCAGATAAAATTACCATGGCCTGAGGTCAATATTTCCATTTTGGTCAAGCTTCAAGATGGCATATATAGCTTGATCAGGCTAGCCCTTTTTGTCCTAGGAATACTTTTATTCCTGCCATCATGTTAAAACTTGTCTTTAACAATATCAACATGTTGGCAGCCAAAGTACATGGCTTGAATCTGAAAACATGGACACCCAACAGAATTGTTAAATTAACAGGATGGCAAGTCAAGGATGGGTAAAATTCTGCACTGAGCCCTACCAACCTAAGATAGAAGTGTATTGCTTTGATAATGCATATTCCACAATGGGTAATGAAGGCATTATTGTCAGAATGACCTAAGACTGTCTCAGTCTTGTTTATTAAATAAAAAAGGGGAGAGATGGAGAGCTTTTGGCTTCTTAGGGAAGAATCTGACATTGCTCAAGGACAAGGAAGTAGGCTTCAGGCAGGAATCTGACATTAGGCTTGAACAAAGAAGTAATTTCAGGCAGGAATCTAAATCTTAGGCTAGAACAAAGAAATAATTTAGGAAGGAATCTAATATTAGGCTAGAACAAAGAAGTAATTCAGGCAGGAACCTAAATTTAGGCTAGAACAAGTAAGTAGCTTCAGACATGAAAATGAGTTTGGGCTAGGACAGGGAATTTGGCTCAGATAGTTTGGTCATCCTGATAAGCCTTCAGAAACAGTGATCATGGGAGTGTTTATGGAATTTTGTTTATTGCCTTGCTTGTTCACTAACTATTTGTATCTATTGTATTGCTAGACCCTCAACCTAGACCTGATGCAAGTCTTGATACTTGCATGCAATTAAAATGGTATAAAAGCAAAAGGAGGAGGGGCTATGGGATGGAGGTTTCTAGGGAGGGGAAATGGGGAAAGGGGATGGCATCTGAAATGTAAATAAATAAAATATCCAATAAAAAAAAAGAAAGAAAATCCTAATCTTTCCAGAACTGTGTTTTCTCTGGTGGAGCTTTGATCTTTTCTCCTCAAAACCATTTCCTCAAAGTACTTTGAAGCAAGTACTTACTAATTAAGAAACCTCATTTGAACTCAATTATAATGTCAGAGAATGGTTCAAAAGTGCCAATGCAGTATCATCCTACACCACTGGTTACCAAAGGAGCAGATCAATTGGCTTACAAATGTAAGAATTAGGGCTGCAGAGATGACACTGCTGTTAAGAGCAATGGCTGTTCTTGTAGAAAACAGGGGTTCAATTCACATGGTGGTTCATAATCATCTATAACTTCAGTTCTAGCCAGATCAGTGGCCTGCTTCTAGCATCCTTTGGCCAAGCACACATGTGGTGACAGTTATGTATATGTGGGAAAACATACACAAACACACATAAAATTAAGTTAAATTTAAAAAAAAAAAACCTGTGATAATTTAGGCCGTGATTATAATCATTTTCTTTATTTGTCAAAACCAACATGAAAAAAAAGTTAATTTCTGTTTTGATATGTCTACTTTCTATTCTAGATAATTACCTTAATGCATATTACTAATGGAAATTTTGAAATTATTGTCATATGTAAATGACATGTGTTTGCCATGTAAATGAATAAAAATTATCTATGTTTTAGAAAAAAATCTATTTTAATAAGATGTTTTTGATTCCTTCTTAATGGAAAATATTTAAATGACACAAAATCAAATTATAAATTACAGTCAATTAGGTGACAAAAAGTCATAATTTTTCTATACTAATGAAGAAAATGCTTCATTTCAAAATTCTGTTAGGTGTTGGTGGATTTTAGTCACCTCGGATCAGGTTATAAACATGCCTTAGGTAGTTTTATGGTTTAAAATGCAACAGTCTCCTTTTCTAATAGTATGTCCTGCATGGCCCAGATCTTAGTCCTCTCTTCACTCAAGGATCAGCATGAATCTAAAGTCAGTTAGATTCCTTCCTGCTTTGCTGTAATAGTTAACCCTTCCTTCTGCCCTCTCTGTTGAAATATACTTAAATTTCACTAAATTCAGTATTGTTTGTGGGAGCCCTTTTTGATCGCTTACTTTTTTGTTTTGAGACAGGTCTACCACAAAGAGAGATCATGAAATACGGGAATACAAAAGTGTCCCCTATACCCAACTTCCACCTTGGTACCATGTGCTATCTCAAATGTACAAAGGGAAAGAATTAGAGTTCTGCTTTACTGTTCCTGCTCTTGGTGACAAAAAAAGAGCAGGTACATAGTTGAGATTTTAACTAATATATAATTATCATTAGAAGTAGCATAAGCTAGCTGCAGGATGGCTGACCCTAAGCCCTCTAATGGGTAATTGCTGGCTGGCAACCTTTTCTAAACAAAGCATGAAATACAAGTGTCAGAAGAGACCCCCGGGTTAGCCACTTTAGTTACCCCTTTGATCCTGGAATTTCTCCAAGCTTCCCTACACAGGACCTTGGTTTTCTTTTCTACTTAACCCCCTCCATCTTGACAAAGAACTCGGTAACTCCCTATAAGCACATTTTACTTGGAAACTGTCAGTTCAACCTGTGGTCACCATTATATTTGGAAACATTTCAGATTTCTGAAATTTTGATGACAAGTTTTATCTGTCTCTTCTCTCCTGAGCCATACAACCCTGGGCCCAGAATCCACTTCTCTCAAAATATTTGGTAGGATTTTACTTACTCTGGTTTCAGTTAAGTTTCTCTGTAACATTTAAATATGACATGCAGATCCAGAAGAGAGGAAGCATCTTCCAAAGAGCCGACTTTCCGTCATGGTCAGCAGTTCCATCTTCACAGGCTCCTCTTTCTGGTGACACATATTGATGCTCTTTATAATCTACACCATACTAGCTCTCTCTCATCCATATCAAATGGCCCAATGATAATGTCAATAGTTTTTGTTGTTAATTAACCTCCATTTTTAATCTAATGATACTTAGTGTTATATTTTTAACTTTATAAGAATGTCTTAAGGTATAATGATAAAATTTGAATTTTAAACTTACTAACTTCAATTTGCATCAAATGCAAACTACTTTAGCTCTGTCTCCTTCAGAATGCTACTTAACTTCTTTCTAGAAGAGTGTTTCAATATTTACTAAAAACTATGTATGCAGTATGCTCTAGAGATTTGCTGGTGTTTTGAGACTTAAATGTAGCAAAGGGTGAAAATAAAAAACAAAAGAATAGTAACAAAAGAAGCCTTGTGGAAAGAACAGATTCCTTCTTTTGTTTGCACCATGCTGTCTTGGTCTGTGTTACAGCCCATTAGTGTTTCTCTATACGAATGTCACAACCCAGTGAATTAGCCCTTTTTCCCAGGCTCTTCTTATCTAGGAATTTTTTTCATGCTTTCAAATTTTTATACATTATTGATAATAACATTAAAAAGACAAAGTGAATTCAATGTTTTCTAATAATAAACCTTCCAGGTTTATGTTCATCAGTCTTTTTTCCAGAATTGTTAAAGCAACAGAAATAAAACAAGTGAAAATTAGCAGGACATAAATACTCTCTCTCTCATTATAGAACTGTCATAGAAAAGCCAAAGAATTGAAGTAGATTTTTCCTATTTATTACTTCATACTTATATTGACCAATTATAGAATATCATGGACTCCATTTTACAGATGAATTTAAAGTTGATATAAATAACAAATAATTATATAATAAATAATGATAAATAAATAATAGATAATGAATAATTCACACAGTATCTTCAATAACCATAAAACTTATTTCAAATATGAATGTTAGTGTTTGAACACCTCATTGTTTTATTGTAGTTTTTCCACATAGCAATTATGTAATTATTTTATTCAATGAATATTTTTTCATTATGTGAATGACATCTGACACTATCTTTCACATAGAAAAGAGTACCAAAGGTTTTGCTTCCATATATACTACCAGACAAAAGACAAATGATGAACAAATAAATGGCTGGATGAGTTATGCTCCATGCTAAGAACAAAGGATTCTAGTGTGTGGTGACACAAGTGACTGGACAGTAGCTTTAGGTAAGAGTGGCTGGTGGAATATTCTGGAAAACTGCCATAAGCCCAAGGAAGCAGGGTTCAGTGAGGGCTGGGAGATCAGGGAGTTCTAATGTGCTCTGGTCAAACTCTGTTAAGTTTGCTTAGAACCTGGGAATAGAATGATTGTCAGGGCAGGGAATCTAGAAGAAGGAGAGTCAAAGTGGTGGGGACAATTTCTTGTAGGTGTTTCATGCAGGAGACAGATAATCAGCCATTGGAGGTCACTGGGGCAGAGGAATTGCATGATCTAAACTATAGTTTCAAAAGATGGTTGGAGTAGATGGCAATTATTACAGAGACCCAGCTGGTAAACCTGAATCAAGTAAGAGAATGTGTATGGCACAACTCTAATAGAACATCTAAATCACCCTCCTCCCTGGACAGCACAAGGATCTCTGTGGAAGAGGGAGTATATGGACCATAATGACTAAGGATATGATACGCTATGTCTTTATCAAAACAATATTTGTGGAATATGATAGTGGCTTTGCACACATGGACTCAAAGCAGTTGTGACAATATTCATAAGAATTATACAATCTCAAGCAAGGGAAAACCCTCAGTGAGGCTCATGAAGTCCCTCCCCAGCTGAGTAAATATCAGAAATTGATGCCAACGAGGAGAAGAAAAATTGGATTTCTTTAGGATACAGCTCTCCGAAGGTTCCATGATCCTGTTGATGGTCCCTCACTGATTCAGATACTGGCAGCAGTAAGTAAAGTAAACAAACTCAATTAATTCTTTATTTTCAAAGGTAAATATAGTTGACAGGAAAAAGAGAGATCTTTGACAGGGGAGAAATTTGAGGAGAAGGAATGGAGCTCATGGATTTGAGCATAATATATTTTGTATACTATGAAATTCTCAACAATGAAAAATAAAAAGGCACCTAAGCACTACCCTGCGGCCCCATGGAGTGCCACTATGATGAGCAAAAGTGTGAGGAGAAAAAGGAAAGAGAGTAGTATGGAGAGATGGGAAAGGAAACACTAGTAGTGGTTCTTATGCTGTGAAGGGAAGTGAACGGTGAAGAACAGTCTGATATGGGGAGCCCTCCAGGGACTGGGGCCATGATGATGCTGGGAATGGGGTGGAATGGCACATGTCTAGTCCATGGCTCTATCAGAACCCAGTTTGTGATGATGTCTATGTCCTGTGTTGCTTGCAACCAAAGGTCATCTGGGTGTCAGTGGTCTGGGCTGCTGAATGAGATCATGTTGATGACCCAGAGACTTACTGATATCAAGGGACAAACTGATCTGGATGGGTCAAGTGATATCCTACTGAAGTCCATGATCCTACTGTAGCTGAGATCTCTGTCAATTTTGATGACCCAAGTTACTACCAAAGGTCATGCAGATATCCAGTCTGGGATGCCACTGAGACCATGTGGATGTCTGAGAATTTTGCTGCTACTGGGAGACATACTGACCTGAGTGGCTTGCACTGCATCCTGAGGCCATGGTAGCATTAGGCCCATGCTGGCACAAGGACCTTATTGGGCCCCATGAGTCTATCACAGTTGGGACCTGTATTATATGTCTAAGGCTCATGTTACAATCAAAGGCCATGTGGATTTCCCTTATCTGAACTGCTGCCTGGGCCATGTTATCTGAGAATTGAGCTGAACTGGCCCTGCACCTCATCTGAGCAGCATGGGATACCTGCCCTATTCAGGCGGTGTGGGTTAGTAGTCCTCAAGGGCGTGAGACCAGGAGACCTGTCTCTGCCCCTCACAGGCTGCAGTACATAGAAGAGCATACCCATACCTTGTCTAGGCAGCACAGAAGAGCGGCCTGGTGGTGAAGACATGGTTGAGCTGGCCCTAAAGTTGTGAGCAAGGGAGATCTGATGGTGCCCCTCATCTTCTGAGTGGTGACATGAAAAGGAGAGAACAATCCCTACCTCTTTCTCACTCTCCTCTTCCTCAACACTCACCCCTGTGTCACAAAGGAGAGCTGGACCAGAGATTCTAAGAGTTGGTCTTGCCACTTGCTAGCTGCAGCACTCAAGAAAGTGGTCCCTGACAGATCTCTAATCAAAATGAACCTTAATACAGAAATGGTTGTAACGTCAATTCTGTGGACTTCTGATGTTAAGGTTCATTTTGATTAGAGACCTGTCTGCTCCTGACAGCTTCCTGTCTTGGATTCTAGGAAGAAATTGAGCATCTTTGAAGTTACTCCAGTTGTGATGAGACAGCCACTAGGCAAGAGTTGCCTCTTTTCATCTACAGACAAATTACTGTCCAGAAAAGGACACTGTCAGATGATCCTGGGCCAGAAGGCTGAAGAACGGATACTCCAACATTTTGTAGTATAGGGACTGCCCAGTTGTTCAATGGTCTCTATAAATTGACTAAGTTTTAGAAGCTATGCTTTGTGCTCCTCATAATCTCAATTAATTCAGTCATTCTGGATTTCTGACAGAGTTGAAGACTTATAGTCTCACAGCCAATCCTGGCTATTTGCTTTGAGAGAAAAGATTTGAAAGAATGGTTTTCAGCTGACATTCATTCTAAAGCCAAGAAAAAAGCCAGGTTCAGAACTAAGTCTTTTAGTTAAGAGAGATGACAGAGGTTCTGGTTAGTCAGCAAAATGATGGACTGGGTGTTAGATCTATCTCGTACCTTACTGATACAAATTGGAATAGCTTTTGCTCTAATCATATTTTGAGAGAAAAGTTTTATCTTATCAGGAAGGGTGATATGTAGTAGGAGCTAAGGTAGGAGAAGTAAGGAGAAGAAGAGGAGGAGTAAGGAGAGGAGGAGGAGAAGGAGAGGAAGAGCTAGGAGATGAGAAAGAGATGGGGGGAGGGGAACATGGAGGCAGATGTTCGCGTGTCTCCACTAGTCAAAGATAGTTGGTATATCTAGGTTGGGTATTGGGTTTCACTTTTGATTGTATGGGCATCTTGCTATTGAGTATTACCAAATTTATAAAGCCTTTGATTAACATGTTTTTTAAAAAGTTACTAATAAAATAAAAACACTTAAGAAAGGAAGAAAAGAAGAAAGAAAAGGAAGAAAGGAAGAAAGGAAGAAAGGAAGAAAGGAAAGAAAGAAAAGAAAGAAAGAAAAAAAGAAAGAAAGAAGAAAGAAAGAAAGAAAGAAAGAAAGAAAGAAAGGAAAGAAAGAGATCCCTGTGTAACATAGTGGAACTGGCCCTCAAAGTGTAGTAGTGGGATAGCTGGCCCCACCTCTCACCTGGGTAAAGCAAGAAGGTTGGTCCTGGCGCATGAGCACAGAAGAGCTGGCTCGCTGACCAACTCAGCTTTCCACTCAGATCCAGTTCCAGGGCTTTGAGCTGGCATAATCCCACATTTATCCCATCTATGAACTGCTGGTGCAAATGAAGAGGACAATCCTACAGATCCAAAGCTGCAGGATCTCCACGACACAGGGCAGCAACAGGATAGCAAAGAGGATTCCCAGTGTGGATCCAGTATTGATAGTGTAGCAGAAGCTAGAGGCCTCTAACCACACCAATGACTTTTTGTAATGAACATTTATTTGCAAGTAAAGTTGCTTGGACAAAAGAGTTAGTTTGTGAAGCACTGACACACGCTGCTTCCCTGGTGAGATGTTTTGTTTTATTCCATTTCTTTTGGGTTCAGTTTTGTTGTTGTCTTGTTTTCTGGAGAGTTTGCAAGGATAGAGGGTGGCTATGAAGGGACAGAGAGATGAGTTTGTTTACGGTGCATGATGTGGATGTTTGAGTGCCTGTTATCTGTCTACGTTTGGGAATGACAGTGTCTCTGCATGCCGTCTTAAATACAAATGCACAGTACTCCAAGACGACAGAAGAAAAAACAAAGAATGTTTAAGCAAAATAAGCAGTGAGTAAACACACTTGCTATGAAAGCTTGAAGCCCTGAGTTTGGTCATCGGAACCCCAGGTAAAAGGAGTGAGCTAATTCCCTGAAGTTGCTTTTTGACCTCCATAATCAAGCTACATTTTAGTTTCTCTACACCAATGATAATAATAAATAGCTATGATTAAAAAAAAAAAAGGATGCTATTCTGGCTATAGGAGGACATTCAGTCCAAGACAATTTAATGAAAGAGTATAGTGCTCAGAACCATTTACTCAGGAAGATGAGAACAATCCAAACAAGGAGACTGAGATGGAGTGGCCCATCAGACAAAAATCAAAATAAAAAAATATTCTAAATGTTAAAAGTTTATTTCTCAATAGGTCAGAGAGTGGTTCTTTGTTTTTTTTATTTTTGTTTTGAGCTAATACATCTAGAAACCAAACTCAAAATATTTGAAGTCACCCTATCTTTAGATTAGTCACCATCTTGAAGCAACAGAAAGATTGTCATGAAAAGAAGACCAGAGCCTTTGTGTCACGGCCCAGAATCCTCAACTTTGGACTCTTCTTTCATATTAAACTTGATATAGCTAAAGGCCAATTTGTATTCCTCAGATCTACCCCTCACACCAATGTAGCAGAGAAAGCCCTGGAATTCCCAGGAGACAAAACACGAGAATAAAGAAAACAGTCTATAAGTTTATAATCAGCCAATTTTTCTGTTACAGGCCAAGCATACCTAAATAAGTATCATCACACTGATCTGTGTTTGCCCATCGTATTTTATATAACCCTGACCAACAAAGCCAACAAATGGAAAACACATGGGTATAAGGTCAGTTCAAAGGTTCGACAAAGGGCTCAGAAGCACATAATCAGCAGATAGCACAGTTCACATGTTGCTAAGATACATTAATCTGGGGAAAGAATCAGAATTAAGTTTTTGTTAAGAGGTTTATCATTCCCTACCCTGATCCATCGATACAGATAGTCTTTAGGAATCTTAGCTTTGCAATTATATGACTGAAGTAATTGGAGAAGAGATAGCAAAAAGGTTTGAACAAGAAAGATGATAGCTTAAGAATTTGCTAAGTCACTTGGGTAGAATCATCCTGAAATTGCTTTAGGCAAATATAACAGGCTTAGGAGATTTTCTGCTTGAAAGAAAAAAAAAAACTCTTAAGCACTACTGTGCAGCTTTGTTCCTGGTGGACTAATAGTGATCCAATAACATAGTTATAAAATCCATGTAAAGGAAAAGAGCATTGATGTCATCTGTCCTTTGAAAAACATCTGCCTCTGCACACTGTACACATAGATGTTTTCCCAAGTATCAACGAGGCTAACCCTGCTTAGCTTCCTTGTTTGGGGTAACATGGACAGAAAAGATCTTCTTCTTCCTTTGTCTTACTTACTTTTGACCTTTCACCAACCAGAGATCTGTTCCTGGATGGCATATTGTCTGTCCACAAAGATTTCCAATGTTTCCTTTCATGGAGAGTACTTCTTCACACTTTGTGATATATGTTTCTGAAAATAATATGAACCCTTGCCCTTGTTGTGTTTTTGTTTTGTTTTTTCTGTCATGAAGTAGGGTCTCACGTAGCTGAGGGATGGCCTTGGATTCCTAGATCTTCTTTCTTCACATCCCAAGTGTTGGATAACAGGTGATAGGCCACAGTTTTTAATAAAAGCAGAGAGATCTTTAAATATATGCCATATTAACATATGAGTTTGGGTAGATTGAGGCTCTGCCTAATGTGACAGAAAAAAAGCAGTAGCTTCCCCATAGTGAGTACACATCTAGCATCCAAATCGTGGCTCCTAAGTACCACTACTCACCACAAATAAGCAAAGGTTTTCAAAGAAATGGCTGACTACTGTGTAGAAGCTGACAGTCTGTTGGAAACATAGCAATAAACAAGAAATTGCTAAATTACAAAAGATAGTTGCAGATTTATATGGGCATTAGAAAGAATTATATACTAAGAGAGAGATCACTATTTAATATAGTATTTAAGGAAAGACCCAAAATCAGAGTCATTCAAACTATAACTCAAAGGAGGAAAAGCTAGCCCAGTGAGGGACATAGAGAATGAGACTCAATGGAGGGAAAGTTTAAAATCTCTCGATGTCAGAATGCTCAGTCATCACAGAAAGAGGAAAATGTTCTAACACTGTCCAGTGCTAGTGGGGTGCCAGGGTGGTCAAGCAGAGTGTAAA
The DNA here is from genome assembly GCA_021653895.1 of Mastomys natalensis. Taxonomy (NCBI): domain Eukaryota; kingdom Metazoa; phylum Chordata; class Mammalia; order Rodentia; family Muridae; genus Mastomys; species Mastomys natalensis. Next base: position 699,225 of record JAJTUV010000938.1, read on the forward strand.
TGGACACCACACAAGATTGGGATGGCAGCAGGAGCTCATAAGCCAGGTGATTCGGATTTTATTTTAGGTAGAATCGAAAAGCCAGGCAAAAGTTCACATAGGTAGTGACATGATCTGACTCCATGTTCAAAAGCACACTCAGGCTGCTTTGTGAAAAATAAATTAGAGGCTGTGTGAGAGGGAAAGGAAAGACAGATAGGAGAGGATTAGGAAAGCCAAGGCAAGGAATAACAGTAGCCTGAGTGAGGGTGCTGTCAACAGAGATAAAAATATATAGGTGGATTCAGATTACATTTCAGAGTTATGAATGCCAGGATTTATATGAGATTAAATGTGCGATGCGTGAGGGAAGGAGAGGGTTAAAGATAATGTACAGGTTTCTAATTTGGGATTAGGTTAACAGACCAAAATCAACAGCTTTACTCTGGGCTTTGATAGCTTTGGTGAGGGTTTTAGATACTAAAACAACTATCAAATAAATGCAGAAATTGTCATAATTCTTAAGACACTGCTTCTGTCATAGCATTCCTTACAATATAAGGATATAATATTTAGGTGAAAGAATCTGTGCCACCCTTCTTAAAATGGAGTATTAAAGGAAACCATGGTTATCCATAAATTTAAATAGCAGATTATGCTCTTAGGAAAGATGAAATCCTTAGATCAATTACAATGCTATATGAGAAATTATAAGAAAATTTTATTTTTAAGACAGTCAAAAGTCTCAGTTAAATAAAAGAGAATATAAGATAGACTTTAGAAATAACTTTGGAGCAGTAGAATAGGGAACAAAATAAACAGAGATAAAGAGAGATGGAAGAGGAGGGAGAGAGGAGGGAGGGAGGGAGGGGAGGGAGGGAGGAGAGAGGAGGGAGGAGGGAGAGGAGGGAGGTACCTGAGAAGGAAGAGAGGAGGGGGAGAGAAAAAAGTGAGATCAGGAACAGGTACTGGAAGCGGCAGGAGAGAAGTACAGAAGATCAAGAAATTGAATAGAAACAAAGAGGGAAGGGGAACTGGGGTTAGCCACTAGAAAGTCCCAGACTCCAGAGAAGGGAGAGGCTCACAGAACTCAACGCTATATGATTTTAGCTGGAAATACACAATGAAGGGGAGATAGAACCTGTAGAGATGACCTCCAATAGATAAGTATGGCCCCCAGTTGAAGGATGGGGCCACCCACACATCTCAAAATTTCTAACCCAGAAATGTTCCTGTCCAAAGGAAAAAAGACAGGGACAAAAAATGGAACAGAGGCTGAAGAAAAGGCCATCCAAAGACCACCCCACCTAGGACTTCATCCTATCTGTCACCAAACCCCCACACTATTGCTGATGCCAAAAAAGCACTCGATGATAGAAACCTGATACGGTTGTTTCCGGAGAAGGTCTACCAGCACCTGACCATTACACAGATGCAGATGTCACAGCCAACCATTGAACTGAGACGGGGCGGGGGGTGGGGTGGGGGGTGGAATCCCAAGAGAAGAGCTAAGGGAAGGACTGAAAGAGCTGAAGGGGATTGCAATTCCATATGAAGAACAAATCAACTAACTGAACAACTCAGAGCTCACAGGATGGCCTTACCTGACATCAATGGGAGGGGAAGGAGGTTTGATGCCCCAGTATATGGGGATAGTAGAGGGGTGTGGTGGGAGTGGATGAGTGGCGTGGTGGAGCAACCTCATAGAGGCAAAGGGTAGGGGGAAGAAGGGGTTTAAATGAGGGGGTTGTGGAGGGGTAACAGGGAAGGGAATATCATTTGAAATGTAAATGAATGAAAGGATTAATAAAGAATATCTCTTAAGGTATTCTCTTTAAACTGGGACATTAAAAATGAAATTGTATAAAGCCTAGTGTAAAAGAAAGAAAAGCATATTATAGAGGAGATGTAATAAATGTTCTGATTATGTTTTATATGTGACTAATGCTTATAGAGCCAAGTCCAGGGAGCACAGTACTTTATTTTTTCAGACTGCCCTCTCTACAATTTCTTACAAATGGTGGAAATGAGGATAAATGGCCAGCATAATTTTTTAAATGCCATTTCTGGAAGTTTAATCAAACTAAGCTAAAAGTACTAAGGATCACAGCTCACAATAAATAAATAAATAAACAAAAACAAACAAATAAATAAAAATAAATAATTGCAGATTGTCCAGCAAAGACAGAGGAAAACTGGATTACCAGTTTCTTTAGGGAAAAAGAAGAATATCTAGCTCTACTTGAGTGAAGAAGAAAGAGACATTAGAAGAAAATTAAATAGCATTTGGATGGATGATATTGAAGATATAAATAAATAATTTGATTGTCATTACAAATGGCTTATTTCAAAACAAACTTAGTTATAGGCAAATATACTTTTTTTTATTGGAACTTTTATTTACATTTCAGGTGGCAAATATACTTTTTTTCAAATCTGAGACATTATCCAGTTTTAAGGTGAAATCTTGAAATTATGTTTTTAAGAACTTAGCTGTTATAGAAAAGATATTTGGGAGAAATTATATTCTAAATAGAGAATATTGGTAATCTTTATTTAGTGTACATAGGAATTTTAAAAATGGATCTCCACAGAAAGGATTTCACTATACATTCCCCCACCCCCAAAAAATTACAAAAACATTTAAGAAATTATCTCCATGAAAATGGTTTTAACTATAGCATTTCCATGAAGCCAGTGATTTTAGTTAAAAGTAGGTGTGATAATTTATATACTGATAATTCAATTTATTTTTGACAATATATTGAATCTAGGAATTGAAGTATTTGTATGATTGTGCAGTATTTCTCCTCTATAAACTGTGAGAGCTTTTAAATGCCATAGGAAACACATGAGAAAAATCAATGCAAAAATGAATAGGTGAATGATCCTCACTGGGCTGAATAGGTCGGCATCATGACTGTAAAGAAATTCTTGGGTTACTCAATCTAATGTGCATGGTCTCCATTAAGAATAGAAATTACATTTAGTGCTTATATTTGCATAGTGCATTAAAGAACCAGAATGTGGACACTAGAAAACATGAAGTACAGGAAGAAAGAATCAACAAACAGTAAGATAATCCAGTGACAATGGGGACCTTTGCAAAGCTGCAATTCCATTATACTCTTAAGAACCTCAGAAAACTGCCCCATTGCTGAGGAAACACAGGCCTCTCAAATAAAACAAGACATAAAAGCCAGAACAACCAATAATGACACTTGAGAGGACTTCTATGACACATGCTTATAAAAGAAAGCTCTACACATAGAGTGAGACATGCCACCTTGATGTGGTGCAGAGCTGCTTAAGCTATGTACTGGAGACCCCTTTTCACCCTACAAACTTTTACACAGTGGCCTTTATACAGCTATATACAATAGACAAACACAGAAAATATTTGCAGACAATAAATCACAAATTATTCTTTAAATAGTTCTTTAGCACTATGTAAATTAATGATTTATTTTTATAAAAGCAAATTTATGTATCATTAAGACAGGTGTGCTTGTTTATTTTTGCATAAAGAGAACTTCCCTGTATATATGACGCTCTAAGGTCAGATTTTTTCTTCAGAGTTACTCAAAATTTCTTTTGATAAAACACCACTCTGCATAAACAGGAAATGGCAGATGTATTTTCAGGACCACCTCAGAATTGGTTGAAAGGATTCTGCTAACCCCAGATGAAATTCTCTTCTACAATTTTTTATGAAACTCAAGTCAAAGAACACTGTCACAAATCAAACGTTCTGACACAAATAATGCAAAGATACATTAATTTGATACAGGCTCAGGAATGATGGCAGGAAAATATCAATGCTCTTTGTTTTATGTAATTAAACAACCATATTTCTGTTAGAAAAGGCAACATTGTATATACAATGAAACAGTGCAGTGAACCAATGATCTGAACTGTGTGCAGAGTTCATAGGTGTAGGCAGTGTGACAGCTGGCTCAGTTTATAGTACACATTGTCTGTGCACAGCTAAGGGTGCAATAAATTTCAATGTGCATCGTGGGTTAACACCTCCAAATTACTAAGATTTTGTTATGTGTTCTCTTTTGAATTAATTTTCTCATAATAGTGCATTTAAAACATTTACTTTTGAGAACTCTTATGTGTGTGTGTGTGTGTGTGTGTGTGTGTGTGTGTGTGCGTGTGATTGTGTGTGTGTGTGAGTGAGGAGAGAGAGAGAGGAGAGAGAGACTCCTACTTTGAATTATGCCGCCATAAATAAGGCTGCCACTCACAGTTTAAGAAACCAGAGTTTCACATACAACTCTTAATACTATCCAAAAGTAATTCTCTATTAGCCTTCATTTATATCCAAAGCAAGATGTGTACTGTTTCACCCCAGCCCTTGCCAAGGGTGGACTGCAGAATTCTCTCCTGTTTTGTTACATCCACAGAAGGCAGAGTGACAGATGTGAGTGTTGCTCTTTGTTTTAAATCTGGTCATACTATGGAGCTCTCCATTATGAAATTATATTTTCTTTGAAGTTGTTTCTGTTTTCAAAAATAAAGAGAAATTAAGAGTATAATTAGTGTTATAGTAATGCAAAACTCACTTTACCATAAAGTATTATCCTGAGGATCACAGTATGTTGGGTTGTAGTGTAGGTCCCAGACCAGTTAAACGTAGTTAAAATGTGTCCTGCATCTGTCTTACCACAGGACTAGGACCACTCATGGATAAAGAGGCACAGGAAGTTTGACTGTACTCTCTCCACGCTGGTGCCAGGCAGGCGTTGAAGCTGAGGGACACTGATCCTGGGTTGGAGGAGCACAATCTGAGGTACCCAGGGAATGCTGAAGTTGGCTTGGGGTCCCCAGGCCAAAAGGCAGCCAGGGACTGGCTGGTTCTCAGGCACTTGGACCTCCAGTTGCCACTGGGAGCCTCAGTACTGCTGAGAGCAAAGTGGGGACATACTGACTGGATTGACCTGCAGCTGAAGGGGAGAAAAGAAGAGAAGCTCTGGCTGTGTCCCACAGGGATGAGAGTTCTTGGCTTGGTTATGGCAGCTTGCTTGGCTTGGTTGGGTTGGTGGTCATTGTGACTGGGAATGCAGAGAGGTCTTCTGGGGGAGATTAGACTGTGGTTCTGCAGATGAAGGCCTGCTCCACTGTTCTCCACAGTGGATCCCTATGAAGGAGAAATGATCCATGGTTTTAAGATGTTTATTGTCATGTGGAAAGTAGATGAGAAATTGTACTCCAGTTTTCTCAGGTGGGCCTGAGGTTAAATACCTTTTGCAGAGAGAAGGGTCTGAGAAGGAATGCTTAATTGGCTACACACCTCTGGTCTTTAGGTACCTCATTAATATGAAAGTCTGTCTTGAGGATCTGTGGCCTATAGTCATGCCCTCTGCTTATGGAGGGGCTAGTAGGGGCATTGCCGTACATGACTAAAGAACACAAATCTATGGAGGACTGCAGCCTCTTGTCAGAAGCCTGGAGTCTGGAAGCATGGTGAATGTACACCATCCCTTGTAGGAGACCCTGCAGGGTCACCTGTTGGGTCACTAGGGTTTCAAACCTCAAGGTCCTACAACAGTACAGGCAGCTTTTGCTGACAATAAGAAGAAAAAGTAGGAAGACATGCAAGTTCATAGTCAGCCTGAAATAGTTATTGAATATGAGGATTACATGGCTCTATTTAGTGACACTGTGACTCAAAAATACAGGAATTCAAAGACTAGTTAAGAGATTACTAATGATAATTATCAGGAAGATATAATCCTGCTTATTATAAAAGATTCTTGACAACTTCTGCCTATTTCTCCATTGATGGCTAACAACACAACACACCACAGACTGTTCCTCAATTCTCCAACCAAAAACGGTCTCATTTGCCTTCACCAACAGAATAACTATCATAGCAGACATCCCATGCTAATGACTGTCCCATGATCTGCTCCAAGGTGTATCCCATTCCGTAAATGCACTAAGCATTGCCCAGGTTATTATCTAACTTGAGTACTCAGTGCCTTTTTACAGTGAATTAAATATATTTAAAAAATCTTAGGTTAAAACAAAGAAGTAATTTCAGGCAGGAATCTAAATATTAAGCTACAACAAAGAAGTAATTTCAGGCAAGAATCTAAATCTAGGCTAGAACAGGAAAGTAGGCTTCAGACATGAAAATGACTTTGGTCTAGGACAGGGCAGTTGTCTCAGATATTTTGTTCATCCTGATAAGCCCTTAGAGTGATCATGGGAGTGTTCACCAATTGAAGTTCTTCATTTCATTGATGATTTATTGAGTTTGTTTCAAATTGAAATAACTCAGTTCCATTTTATAAGATATTCATGTAGACATTTTTCCTATAGTTTTTTGTATACATTCCATCTACAAGGTACCTCCAGAATCTGAGGTCAACTGTAAATCTGAATGGCATCCCTTTGCAGTTTCTATTGAATAGATCAAAGCAAAGGTGATATCTCTGCAACCTCACACCTGCAATCCTAGCACTGGGAAGGCAGAGGTAAAAAGAATAAGGTCTGTCTGAATAACAGAGGGAGACTGTCCCCCAAAAAGCAGAAAGGGTGGAAGGATGGAAAAGGAAAGAGAAGAAAGAGGCTCGGAGATAGGAAGAGAGAGAGGGAGACAGAGAAGGAGGGACAGAAGAGACAAAGATGGTAGAGGACAAAAAATGAACAGAGAGGGTGGAGGAAAAATTGAAAATATTTTAGCCTGCATTTTCAAAATCAGCTCTATCTGAAGTGTTTAATCTGTGTTATACTTGGACTCTGTTTCTAAATCACAAAATACTGTGCAGTGTCACCTCTATCAGTGAAAATAAAAAGGAGGCCTATAGACATTAGCATGGTGTCTTTTGGATTCTCCCTTAATAAGAAAACAATTTCAATAAGTAACCTCAAGAAAGTGAGGAAAATTTTTGACATCTGATTAAAATGTATTTTAAAAGATAATGTAATGTTACATTTAAGAACATTTTCAAACTTTCAAAGAAATTTTCTCTATCTCTAAAGAAAACACTTCTATTTGAATAAATTAGATTTATATGTTACAAAAGTAATTATATGAGCTTTCTAGTATGTGAGTTTTTAAAATAAAAATATAAAAGTAATATTTTTGTTATTAGAAGTAGAGTTATGTTTGTGTAGCTATGCTCTTTTGGGTTTGTTGGAAGATTACTTTCTTGCTTTTTCTAGGTTGTAGTTTCCCTCCTTGTGTTGGAGTTTTCCATCTATTATCCTTTGTAGTGCTGGATTTGTGGAAGATATTGTATAAATTTGGTTTTATCATGGAATATTTTGGTTTCTCCACCTATAGTGATTGAGAGTTTTGCTGGGTATAGTAGTCTAGACTGGCATTTGTGTTCTCTTATGGTCTGTATGGTATCAATCCTGATTCTTCTGGCTTTTATAGTCTCTGGTGAGAAGTCTGGTGTAATACTTATAGGTCTGCCTTTATATGTTACTTGGCCTTTTTCCCATACTGCTTTTAGTATTTTTTCTTTGTTTTGTGCATTTGATGTTTTGATTACTATGTGACAGGAAGAATTTCTTTTCTGGTCTAGTCTATTTGGAGTTCTGTAGGTTTCTTGTATGATCATGGGCCTCTCTTTCTTTAGGTTAGGAAAGTTTTCCTCTATAATTTTGTTGAAGATATTTACTGGCTCTTTTAATTGAGATTCTTTACTCTCATGTATACTTATTATCTTTAGGTTTGGTCTTCTCATTGTATCCTGGGTTTTCTGGATGTTTTGGGAAAAGAGGTTTTTTCATTTTGTATTCTTTTTGACAGTTGTGTCAATGTTTTCCATGGTATCTTCTGCACATGAAATTCTCTCTTCTATCTCTTGTATTCTGTTGGTGATGCTTGCATCTATGACTCTTGATCTCTTTTCTAGGTTTTCTATCTACAGGGTAGTCTCCCTTTTGAGATTTCTTTATTGTTTCTACTTCGATTTTTAGATCCTAGATGGTTTTGTTCAATTACTTCACCTGTTTGTCTGTGTTTTCTTGTAGATCCTTAAGGGACTTTTGTGTTTCCTCTTTTAGGGCTTCTACCTGTTTACCTGTGTTCTCGTGTATTGTTTTAAAGAAGTTATTGATATCCTTCTTAAAGTCCTCTATCATCATCATAACAAGTGATTTTAATTCTGAATCCTGCTTTTCCAATGTGAAGGGGTGTCCAAGACTTGCTATGGTTGGAGAACTGGGTTCTGATGATGAAAGGTAACTTTGGTTTCTGTTGCTTATGTTCTTGTGCTTGCCTTTTGCCATCTGGTTATCCCTAGTGCTACTTGTACTCATTGTCTCTGACTGGAGTCTGTCTTTCCAGTTATTTTGCTTGTGTCAGAACTCTTCAGAATTCAGATGTCTCTGTGATCCTGTTATCCTGAGTTCCTGAATCAAAGAGCTCCAGGGACTCAAGTTGCCTCTGGGATCCTGAAATACTGCTGCTCTGAGTGCAGTGGTTACTCTAGGATGGCACAGGATATGGTGTCCTCACTGGAGCAGACCAGCTCTGTGTCTGCCCCAGCCAAAAAGACCATGCAAGTGGTATGGGAAGAGCAACAATACCAACCATCCAGAGCTCTCAGAGTCTAAATCACCAGCCTGGGAGCACATAGGGAGGAACCCATGGCTCCAGCTGTAAATGTAGGGGAGGGTGACCTTGTTGGGCATAGGTGGGAGAAGAGGTCCTTGGTTCCATGAAGGCTGGATGCCCCAGTGTGGGGAAATTCGAGAGTGAGGAGGTGGGAGTGGGTTAGAACTCATATATACAGGAGGAGGGGGGATGGGATAGGGGGTTCCTGGGTGGGGGAAATAGAGAAAGAGGATAATATCTGAAAGGTAAATAAAATATCCAATAAAAAGTTATAATACTGTTTAAAATTAAGTATTTTGTGTTAAACCATTTTAGCTTAAACATAGTTCATTTATTTTTACCTTGAATACTTATGTTGGAGTAAAATCTATAAGGAAAAATTAAATAAGTCATAAAAATATAAAATCAGACTTAACTTATAATCTTAAACAACTTAGCCCTGAGCAGACCATGGGCACCAACTCTGTAACTAATTCCACAACACCCAGAGGAGGCTGGACTCTCAGGAGCTATAACATGCCCAGGATCATAGTTGAGGAGGCCATGACACCTTCCTCAAAACAGGAGTAACTGGGACACCCAGGTACCCAGGAACTCCTGCTCAGACAGTGGCACAGACTCCTTCCGGTCTCCACAGTGCCCTGGACAGACCTTGGGTAACAGGTTTGAAATCAATCCCACAACAACCAGAGGAAGCTGGACTCCCAGGAGCTCTAACATGCCCAGGATCATAACTCTGAACCCAGTACCACAACACTCAGAGCAAACTAGACTCCCAGAAGTTCTAACACACCTAGGAACATAGGATGATAAAATCACAGGACCTAAGAAATTTGATCAGACCAGGATTTCAAGATCACAGAGGCAGCTGGGCTTCCATGAGCTCTTACACAAAGAATTTCAGGATCACAGTATCACAGTATCACAGAAACAGCTGGACTCTGAGGAATTCTGACACAACCAGGATAACAAGAAAGAAAAGCTCCAGTCAGAGAGAGTGAGTACAGGTAGCACTAGAGATAACCAGATAGCAAAAGGCAAGCACAAGAAAATAAGCAACCGAAACCAAGGTTACTAGGCATCATCAGAACCTAGTTCACCCACCACAGCAAGTACTGAGGAACCAATGACACCAGATAAGCAAAATTCAGATTTAAAATCACTTCTCATGATGATGATAAAGAACCTTAAGAAGGACATAAATACTTATCTCAAAGAAATGCAGATGAACACAGGTAAACAGGTAGAAGCCCTAAAAGAGGAAACACAAAAATCCCTTAAGGAACTACAAGAAAACAAAGCCAAACAGGTGAAGTAATTGAACAAAACCATCCAGGACATAAAAATGGAAGTAGAAACAAAAAAGAAATCTCAAAAGGAGACTACCCTGGAGATAGAAAACGTAGGAGTATTAGGAGTCACAGATGCAAGCATCACCAGCAGAATAAAAGATATAGAAGAGAGAATCTCAAGTGCAGAAGACACCATAGAAAACATTGACACAACTGTCAAAGAAAACGCAAAATGAAAAAACTTCTCACCCAAAACATTCAGGAAATCCAGTACACAATGAGAAACCGAAACATAAAGATAATAGGTATTGAAGACAGCAAAGATTCCCAACTTAAGGGCCAGTAAATATCTTCAACAAAATTATAGAGGAAAACTTTCCTAACCTAAAGAAAGAGAGGCCCATGATCATACAAGAAGCCTACAGAACTCCAAATAGACTAGACCAGAAAAGAAATTCCTCCTGTCACATAGTAATCAAAACATCAAATGCACAAAACAAAGGAAAAATACTAAAAGCAGTAAGGGAAAAAGGTCAAGTACCATATAAAGGCAGACCTATAAGTATTACACCAGACTTCTCACCAGAGACTATAAAAGCCAGAAGAATCAGGACTGATACATACAGACCCTAAGAGAACACAAATGCCAGTCTAGACTACTATACCCAGCAAAACTCTCAATCACTATAGGTGGAGAAACCAAAATATTCCATGATAAAACCAAATTTATACAATATCTTCCCACAAATCCAGCACTACAAAGGATAATAGATGGAAAACTCCAACACAAGGAGGGAAACTACAACCTAGAAAAAGCAAGAAAGTAATCTTCCAACAAACCCAAAACAAGACAGCTACACAAACAAAATTCCAACTCTAATATCAAAAATAACAGGAACAACAATCATTTTTCCTTAATATCTCTTAACATCAATGGACTCAATTCCCAAATAAAAAGACATAGACTATCAGACTGAATACATAAACAGAACCTAGAATTTTGCTGCATACAGGAAATGTACCTCAGTGACAAAGACGTAGACACTACCTCAGAGTAAAAGGATGGAAAACAATTTTCCAAGCAAATGGTCCCAAGAAACAAGTATCAAATGCACAACACAAAGAAAGAGTATCAAAAGCAATAACAGCACAAAATCAAGTAACTTATGAAGGCAGACATATCAAAATTACACCAAACTTTTCACTAGAGACTATAAAGGCCAGAAGATACTGAACAGATGTCATACAGTCTCTTAGAGAACACAAATAGCAGCACAGGCAACTATACCCAGAAAAGCTCTCAATTACTATAGATAGAGGAACCAAGATATTCAATGATACAACCAAATTTACACAATTTCTTTCCACAAACCCAGCCCTACAAAGGATAATAGAGGGAAAACTCTAACACACGAAGAGAAATTACAACCTAGAAAAAGCAAGAAAGTAATCTTCTTCCACAACAAACTCAAAAGAAATAGCTACTCAAACACAATTCCACCTCTAATAACATAAATAACAGGAAGCAACAATCAATTTTCCTTTTTATCTCTTAACATCAATGGACTCAATTCCACAAAAAAGGACATAAACTAACACACTAGATACATAAACCAGACCCAGCATTTTGCTGCATACAAAAACTGCACCTCAGTGATAAAGACAGACACTACTCAGAATAAAAGGCTAGAAAAAATTTTTCCAAGCAAATGGCCCAAGAAAGAAGCTGGAGTAGCCATTCTAATATCAAATAAAATCAACTTTCAACCAAAAGTCATCAACAAAGATAAGAAAGGACACTTCATACTCATCAAAGGAAAAATCTACCAAGATGAACTCTCAATTCTGAATATCTATGCTCCAAATTCAAGGGCAGGCACATAGGTAAAAGAAAATTTAGCAAAGCTCAAGCACACATTGCCCCTCACACAATAATACTTGGAGACTTCAACACCCCACTCTCAACAATGGACAGATCATGGAAACAGAAACTAAATAGAGACAGAGTGAAACTAAAAGAAGTTATGAACCAAATGGATTTAACCTTTATCTATAGAACATTTCATCCTAAAACAAAAGAATATACCTTCTTCCCAGAACCACACGGATCCTTCTCCAAAACTGACCTTATAATTGGTCTCAAAACAAGCCTCAACAGATACAAAAAGATTGATATAATCCCTTGCATTCTTTCAGATCACCACAGAAAATACAATGGAAAGTCTAAATTCACATGGAATCTGAAAATCGCTCTACTAAATGATAACTTGCACAAGAAAGAAATAAAGCAATCTACAAATACAATGCAATCCCCATCAAAATTCCAACTCAATTCTTCATAAAGATAGAAAGAGCAATTTGTAAATTCCTTTGGAATAACAAACAAACAACAACAACAACAAAAAACCAGGATAGTGAGAACTACTCCAAACAATAAAAGAACTTCTGGCAAAATCACCATCCCTTACCTCAAGCAATAGTGATAAAAAATAAAATAAAATAAAATAAAATAAAATAAATAAAATAAAATAAAAAATAAAATAAAATAAAAATAAAAACTGCATAGAAGTGGTACAGAGACAGGCAGGAAGATCAATGGAATAGAACTGAAGACCAGTCACTTGATCATTGACAAAGAAGCTAAAACCATCCGTGGAAAAAGGACAGCATGTTTAACAAATGGTGCTGGTTCAACTGGAGGTCATGATGTAGAAGAATGCAAATCGACTCATTCTTATCTCCTTGTACAAAACTCAAGTCCAAGTGGATAAAGAACTTTCACATAAAACCAGATACACTGAAACTAACAGAAGAGAATGTGAGGAAGAGCCTATACATGGGCACAGGGAAAAGTTCCTGAACAGAACACCAATGGCTTATGCTCTAAGATCAAGAATTGACAAATGAGACCTCATAAAATTGCAAAGCTTCTGTACAGCAAAGGATACTGTCAATAGGACAAAACAGCAACCAACAGATTGAGAAAAGACCTTTACCAATCCTACCTGATAGAGGGCTAATATTCAATATATACAAAGAATTCAAGAAATTATACTCCAGACAATCAAATAACTCTATTAAAAATGGGATATAGAGCTAAAAGAGAATTCTCAACTCAGGAAACTCAAATGGTGGTAAATCACCTAAAGAAATGTTCAACATCCTTAGTCATCAGGAAAATGCAAATCAAAACAACCTTGAGATTCCACCTCACACCAGTCAGAATGACTACGTTCAAAAACTCAGGTGATAGCAGATGCTGGTGAGGATGTGAAGAAAGAGGAACACTTCCCCCACTATTGGTGGGATTTTAAGCTGGTAAAACAACTCTGGAAATCAGTCTGGCAGTTCCTCAGAAAATTGGACATATCACTACCTGAGGACAGTCCTGGGCATATACCCAAAAGATTCTCTAACAGATAATAAGGACACATGCTCCCCTATGTTCATAGAAGCCTTATTTATAATAGCCAGAGGTTGGAAAAAAACCAGATGTCCTTCAACAGATGAATGGATACAGAAAATGTGGTACATTTACACAATGGAGTACTTCTCAGCTATTAAAAGCAATGAATTCATGAAATTCTTAGGCAAATGGATGGAACTAGCAAATATCATCCTGAGTGAGATAACCCAATCAAAAAAGAACACACATGGTATACACTAATTGATAAGTGGATATTAGCCCTGAGCTCAGACTACCCAAGACCAACTCTCAGACCATATGAGGTTCAAGAGAAGGAAGACCAAAGTTGGGTTGCTTCAGTCCTTGTTAGAAGGATTAACAAAATGCTCACTGGAGAAAATATGGAGACAAACTGTTGAACAGAGAGTGAAGGAGGGGCTCTGTGGAGACTGTTCCACAATGGAATTCTGTCCATGTGCAGTCACCAAATGCAGACATTGTTGTAAATGCCAGGAAGTGCATGCTGACAGGAGCCTGATATAGCTGTCTCCTGAGAGGCTTTGCCAGAATCTGACATATACAGAGGCAGATGCTCTTAGCCAACCATTGAACTGATCACAGGATTCTCCAATGGAGCAGTTAGAGACAGGGCAGAAGTAGCTGAAAGAGTTTGTGGCCCCATAGGGAGAATGACAATACCAACCAACCAGTGCACCCAGGGTCTAAATAGTCAGCCTGGTAACACACATGGAGAGACCCATGGCTCCCGCCATATATGTAGGGGAGGATGGCCTTGTTGAGTATCGGTGGGAGAGGAGGCCCTTTGTCCCGTGAAGGCTGGATGCCCCAGTGTGGGGGAATGGGATGGCAGGGAGGCAGGAATGGGTGAGTGGGTGGGTCGGGGAACACTCTCATAGAAGCAGGAGGAGGGGAGATGGGATAGGGGATTCCAAGGGGGGAGTGAGGAAACAGGATAATATCTGAAGTGTAAATAAACAAAATATCCATGTTTTTAAAAAGTAAACAATGCTGAAAATTCAAGCATTTAATTTGTATACTGATAGCCAATATGTAGCTCATGGTTTACAATTACTTGAAATTGTTCCTTTTTTAGATACTACTAATTCTCAAATTTTACAATTACTTATGCAAATACAACTCAATTTAAGAGAACATAATGTTCCTTAACTTTATAGGACATTTAAGATCTCATTCTGGATTGCTTGGACCCCTTAGGGCAATGCCACAGACAGATTATAGGCCTTACAGAGGCACGTTAGCCTAACTATCTCATTCTTTACATCGGCAAAATAGTAATAGCTTGAGACAACAATTTGGTATTTCTAGAGAATGTGCATATCAAATTGTAAAGACTTGTCCTGTATGTCCTCAATTTCTACCTGGACCACGTAATGGTGCTAATCCTCAAGGACTCATACCTAATCAATTATAGCGAATGGATGTTACTCATAGTTCTGATTTTGGATAATTAAAATATGTACACATGACTATTGACAGCCTCTCAGCCTTTCTAGTTGCAACTGCTTTAACATAAGAAGCAACTAAAAATATAATTAGTTATTGCTTACATTGTTTTTCTATGCTGGCTGTACCAAATCAGATTAAAACAGATAATGGAACTTGCTATTGCAGTTGAGCATTTGACACTTTTGTCAACAATTTAATATTACCCATATTACTGGGATTCCTTATAATCCTCAAGAACAAGGTATTGTATAATGGGTCCATGAAACCTTAAAACAATATCTTCATAAAATAAAAAAAAAATGGGGGAGATATATCCCCGTACACCACAAATTTATTTAAATCACATTCATTTATTTTAAATTTTTTAAAATTTGGAAGCCAAGGAACATTCTGCTGAGTGTCTATGGCACCCTACAAATAGGCATACTTATGCATAAGTGAAAAGGAAAGATCCACTTACTGGCATATAGCATGGTCTCAATCAAGTTTTTAATATGGGGAAGAGGGCAAATTTGTGGGTTTTTTGTTTTGTTTTGGGGGGTATTTTTTGTTTTGGGTTTTTTTTGTTTGTTTGTTTTGTTTTTGTTTTTGTTTTTGTTTTTTGCAGGATGCTGAAGGAGGATGGTGGCTGTCAGAGTGATTGCTGAGACATTTTTATGCTGGGACAAAGAATAATGCTGACCTGTGAGCTTGCTGAGTGCCCTGACAACGGTGATTGGGAAGCTGTATTGGACATATGTTCCTGACCCACCTTTGCTTGCCTATATTCCAGATGGGACAAGCTGCCTTGCCTCCAGGTTTTAGACCTTGTGAGACAGAGAATCAAAAAGAGAAGTTATAATGACTCTTGTATTTTTCTTAAATGTGAAACAGTGAATTGATCTCAATCATCGCCTTGTCCAGAAGTCACTCCAATATTGGAATTAACAGTCTTCATTTGGAATGCTGGTTCTGGATTTTTCAAAGACATACTTGGAAGTTAGCTGAAGTTCTCTATGATGTTATGTTAACAAGAAATAAAATTGGGACAGGATCTGGATTTCAAACATGTGTTAAGGCTCTTTTAATTGTCAAGTTAAAATTACTTTTGTTTCTTGACAGTATTTAATGTAAGTCGCATTGATTGTACACTTTCTAATTGTGTTAGTGTGTTGAAACCCAGCATGTCAGTTATGGAGGTCTATCAATGTGCTTTTGTTTTATTGCCCTGAGTATTACAGAACCTTGGTCTTCTGAATAAACCTTGCAAGTACTAGAACAAGTGAGTCAGGCTTTAAGCAGAAGCAAGAGGTTAGGGGCTTGATTATTGCTGGTATAACAGCTTTAATTACATTAATTGCTAGCACCACTGCTTCTGCAATTGCTTTGACACAAGAAGTTAAGATAACTACTTTTGTTAATCATTTAGAAAAAAGAAAATGTTACTAATGTGTTGAATATACAAGAGGATTTATATAGGCATTTGGAAGAACCAATTGATACTCTTTATCCTATTCAAATTACTGGAAGGAAGTTCAGAGTTTAAGAGTTATGATCCATCTCATGTGTCATGCCAAATACCAATGGATTTGTGTTATTTCTAAAATTTACAATGATAGTCATTATAATTAGGAAAAAGTTTAAAGACACTTGCAGTGTATTTGGCATAATTCTACCACCTCTTTGGATGTTTTAACTTTGCATAGTGAGCTTATAAATTTCAAAAATGCTGCTCTGCTGAGCTTTGATGCTGCAGATACTACTGATAAAATTATACATGGCCTGAAGTCAGTATTTCCGTTTTGGTCAAGCTTCAAGATTGGCATATATAGCTTCTTGTCCTGGGAATAGTTTTATTCCTGCCCATCATGTTAAAGCTTGTCTTTAAAAACATCAACACTTTAGCAGCCAAAGTACATGGCTTGAACCTGAAAATGGATACCCAGGCAGAGTTATTAAATTAACAGGCTGTCAAGCCAAGCACAGGTAAGAGTCTTACCAACCTAAGGCATAATGCATATTTGATAATGCATATTACATGACAGGTAAGGAAGGCATTCTTGTCAGAATGACCTAGGACAGTCACAGTCTTGTTTATGAAATAATACAGGGGCAGATATGGAGAGCTTTGGGGGCTGCCTAGCAAGAATCTTACTTTGGCCAAGGACAAGGAAATGGGCTTCAGGCAGGAATCTAAATCCTAGCTAGAACAAAGAAATAATTTTAGGCAGGAATCTAAATCTTCATCTAGAACAAAGAAGTAGACTTCAGGCATGAAAATAATTTGGGCTAGCACAGGGAAGTAGGCTCAGATATTTTGGTCATCCTGATAAGCTGTTAGAAATAGTGATCCCACTAGTAATCACAAGACTTTGTTTATTGCTTTGCTTGTTCTTTGACTATTTGTATTTATTGTGTTGCTTGTTCCTTAACTATTTGCATCTATTGTAATGCTAGTTCCTCGACCTAGGACTGACCTTAATACTTGCATGTAATTAAAATGGTATAAGCGCAGATTGGAAAAAAACTTACTTATGCATTTATGCAGATTGTTAAAACCTTTGTATGAGAAGCCAGTATTTGAATAAAGTGCAGTAATTTTGACATATTCAGGTAATGAATATAGTTCATTCATCTCAAACAGAAACAAATCCCATTGGTTTTACTTACTGTATAGACTGAGTAACAGAAACTCTCTCAGATATGCAACTGAAGACCTAAAAACATCCCTTTACTCCTGTTCCCAACAAGTCATGCAGAATTTGTGGTAATACCTACATTATCATCACTGATGTCTTTTTTTCTGACAACGCTTCCACCAATTGATGAAAGAATCTCACTTTTCAGTTATTTAAACTGACTACGTGGAATTTCATATCTGTATTCTGATTGGATGTAAACACAGTGTTCTTCCCTGGTGGATTAAAATCAAGTCTATGCACTAACTATAGTCATTTAATTTTTTTAAAGTCTCATTTTCTCATTCATAATCTGGGATGATAATTGTAGAAAGTGAATTCTGGATCTTGAAATGGCTGAAGAATGCTTCCATAGTTCCTGGCGCATGATGAATATTCAATACTTAATAAATGTTTGTTACATAAAATATCTATTTGCTTAATAGTAAATAATGCATGCAAAAAATAAAGTGGTCCGACTCTTCTGTTTTCTCAGTATCCTCCAGTTTTTACTTAGTATATGATACTTAGTATATGGAACTTGTATCGTTTTGTATTAGAATTTCCTAACATACTATGTTTTACTTTATCAAAAAAAAAAAAAAAAAAAAAAAAAAACGTTATGGGGCAAACATAAGTTTGGAAAATGGCAAGGGAATATTTCCTTTTTTATACAGAATATTTTTGGTTCTCACATTTTTTACTTTTTAAATTTAATTAATTAACTTTTTTACATTGGGATCAGAGCTTCCCCTCCCTCCTCTCCTCCAAGTCCCTCCTTCTCACATCACATTCTTGACATCATACCTTTTTCCTCAGAAAAGGCTCTAAATAGGGAGGGCTCCCATAGATCTCAAGCACCCTTAGTGTGCAAGGCAAATTTAAGCAGCATTGTTGGCACCATTACCAAGTATATGTCTGTTAGAACTCTTCCATAGCAGCTATGCACCTTTCCTAGAGTCCATTTGACCATACTGCTGCCTCCACAAACTTTCCATTAATGCAGTTTTTCCACCAAGGCACTCTGAAGATTTTCTGCCTACTTAGTTTTAGTGCCTTGGTATAAAAGAGACATACAAAATGATAAAAAAGAAGTAAGTGTCTTTTCTAGAACCTCCTCCTTCCACCACCACCAAATGAAAGAGTGCAAATACTATCAAAGTGGAGAGTGAGAACTCTATCAAAGGAGAGAGTGAGAACACCATCAGAGGGGAGAGTGAAAATACCATCAAAGGGAGAGTACAAACACCATCAAAGGGGAGAGTGCAAACACCATCAAAGGGGAGAGTACAAACACCATCAAAGGGAGAGTGTGAACACCATCAAAGGGGAGAGTGAGAACACTATCAAAGCGAGCCTGCAAACACTATCAAAGGATAGAATGAGAACACTGTGAAGTGGAAAGTGTGAAGACTTTAAAAGGGGAGTATGAGAACACCATCAAAGGGGAGAGTGTGAACACCATCAAAGGGAAGAGTGTGAACACCATCAAAGGGAAGAGTGTGAACACCATCAAAGGGGAGAGTGTGAACACTATCAAAGGGGAAAGTGAGAACACTATCAAAGGGCAGTGTGAAAACACCATCAAAGGGAAGAGTGTGAACACTATTAAAGGGGAGAATGTAAACAATATTAAAACTTTTTTCATTTATTTGCTTTGTTTTCTTGTTGTTGTTTGTTTATTATTGTTAAGATAGGGTTTCTCTGTGTAACCTCTCTGAAAACTTTTACTGTCTTTTCACAGAACATCCTGCACTGGTAAGATTATGCAATATAGGCCTTTATTTACAAATCTAACTCACATACTGAGTGTTGACAGATGGAATTCCTTCCTTCTGAGTTGCTTCTCACATCCACATTTGTGACAGACCCCTAAATATTGGGGCCTCGAGTATTGCTCATAACCTGTGTGAATATTTGGTTGGATGTTAAAAGCAGAAATCTTTACCCATGAAAACCATCTCCCTCTAAACCTATTCCATTCTATAGCTCAGAAGTTCAGTCCAGAAGTTTCCCTTCATACCCTCCACCAGAGGACAGCCTTTGAATGGAGAAAACCTCTCCCCTGAAAGAAATCCATTGTATTCCTCCAGAAATGTCTAGGCAGACTTGGTGGTTAATGTCTTTAGCCTCTAAGCCAGTGGTTCCCAATTTTCCTAATACTATGACAGTTCCTCATGTTGTGGTGGCCCTCCAAACAAAAAATTATTTTCTTGCTCTTCATATCTGTAATTTTACTCCTATAATGAATTGTAGTATAAATATCTAATATGCAGGATATCTGATAACTCCCAAAGGAGACTCTCTGTGGGTCATGACCATGGGGTGAGAACCATTACTTGAGCCATCCCATCAACCTAACTCAATGTTGTAAATACCAACTGTGGGCATAGGTAGTGCAAAAGACACTCAAAGTGTCTACACTATGATGAACAAGCATGTGGTAGAAAGATGTAAGAGAAAGAGAAGCAGAACAGTTTGTGCACCATGAACTAGAGACTAGAGGGTGAGTAGGAACAGCCTGATATGAGTTGCCTTCACTGCCGCCTGAATCCATGGTGATGTCCTAACCCATACTGCTGCCTAGGGCTATGTCTGGGTACCTGGTCCTGTGGCAATGAGGGTCTGTGTCAATGTCCATGGGCCATGTTTACACCAAAAGCCATGCAAATGTCCCTGGTCTGGGGTGCCACCTGGGACCATGTTGATGTTCAAGATAGTTGGACCCACTCCTCCCCAAGGCAGCCCAGAAGAGCTAATCCTTGTGTCCTCAGTGCAGGAGAGTGTAGCCCCACACCTCTCCTGGTCAGTTCAGGCTATCTGGCCCTGGTGGTGTAAGTGTGGGAGAACTGGTTTTGGCCCTTGAAACAGGAAGGAGAGCTGATCCTCACCTAGGCATTGTGGGAGAATTGGCCCTGGCAGTGTGGACAGCTAGCAGACTGACCAACTCAGATACTATCCAGAACCAGATTCAGGGCTTTGAGTTGGCCCAACCCAACTTCTACTCACTATATGAATTGCTGAAGCACTTGAAGGGGATGGTCCTACAAAACCAAAGCTGCAGTATTTCCATGATACAGGACAACAACAGGATATCCAAGAGGAGTCTGGGTAAGGATCTAGTATTGATGGCATAGCAAAAGGCAGAGACCTCTAACCAAATCAATGACTTCTTGCAATGAACATTTGTAAGTAAGGCTGTTTGGGCAAAAGGATATACTATGTGAAACACTGTAACACACTGCAGTTTCCAAGAGAATTTTATTTTTAATTTTTGTTTTCTTTTCAGAGGGAGGATGCAAGGGCAGAAGGAAGATACAAATGAGAGATGAGTGGGATTAAGGTACATTATGGGAAATCCATAAAGAATCAATGAGTTAAAAATAAAATAGTACCAAATGTGCAGCAAGGGAAATAAAGTTACCATCTGTTAATAACAACCTCATATTCTATTTGAAACATAAATGCAAAGATGAAATAATTTTAGTTTCAACTAAAGAATCTTGTTGATCAGGTATGGTAGCACATGCCTTTCATCCCAGCACTCAGGAGGCAGAGACAGATTTCTATGAGTTCAATACAAGCCTGGTATATATGGTAAGTTCCAGGCCAGTCAGGACTATATAAATAAGACCTTTCTCTCTCTCCCTCTCTTTCTCTCTCCCTCTTTCCCTCTCTCCTTCTCTCTCTCCCTCCCTCCCTCTCTCTCTTTCTCTCTCTCTATATTCTCTATATGTATGTATACACACACACAGACACACAGACACACACACACACACACACACACACACACACACACATATATATATATGTATGTTTATCTTAAATAAACAATATACTTGACCTACAAATTCATGCAATGTTCATGGAGAGCAAGGAATTCACTGGCTGTTTCATCCCCTTATTCCATCCAATCACCATTTCAGACAGGAATATAATGGCAGTCTAAGTGTTCAGCAACAGTTGAACTCTGAAGGTGAAGAAAATACCCCATTTATTTATCAGAAATTACATTATAATTGCCAATGATGTTTTAAAAGAAGGAACACATTTTCCAAACATCTTGCGTTTTATTTTATACGTTTGACTTTGAGGGGGCTGTTGTTGCTGTTATTTTAGGGTTTGACCCTGAGTGTTGCCTGCTCAGAAGAATGAACGTTATAGATCATATATCTCCTGGTTCCAAAGCTTTCACCATCCCATGCCCCCTATCAGCAACAAACTGCTGCTTCACAACTTCGTTTAAAGCCTTGATTTCACTGCTGACTATGGTTTTAGCTCTTGTATAGTGAGCATCTTGCTCACTTCTATGCTCAGGTCACATATATTGCTATAGGTAGATGCTATGCCTAATAAAACAAGCTTTATTGTTTTTATGTTTTGCTGTCAAAAGTAGTGATAATAATCCTCCCTATAGAACTTTAGTTCCAACACGGAGCCTGAGAACAAACCGAAGGAGAGAGTAACAGGAAAGAGGAGTGAAAATGTCCCATAAAAGCAAATAAGTAAACAGGTCGAAATTTAGGATGAGAAATTAGCTTAGATCTAACATTTTAAATATCAATTGTGGTTTCTAAATAGAAGTATTAATTTCAGGGCGAAGATGGGTTAAAAATATGATTTCCAAAATTTATGTTTTAAGTCATTTAAGAGAGGAATGTGTTCATTAAATTCTAGATTAGGAGAAAAACTTTGCTCATTGTTGGGGTTCCTGTGGCAGCAACCTCCCTTTTTACTCATAGAGGTGCAGATGGACTCAAAATGTTCATTAACAGGGAGAAACAAACGAATCATTCTCTTAGGCGGACTCAAATAATGCATATATTACTATTACAGAAGGTTTTAATTGAGTGATATTTTAAGAATCAAGGCAATCTTAACTATGTTCCTCTTCTCACTAATTTAATATACATAACTGTCATTGCAGTTCATTTATACCCATATATTATAACTATTGAAATTCAGATCTTTCACATACTCAAAAGTTGCCCTTTACATCTTAATAAACTGATTGGTAAGAATTCTTTCCTTCACTTTGGGATGTATCAGACTGTCAGAGAAGTAGAAATAATGAGAGCATATCTGTGAATATATGGGTCCACCAAACACTTAAAGAAAATATATACAATTTTGCATATGCACTCTGTTTCACATGAGCTTAATGTAAGGATGTTCTTCTGATAATGTAATTATTCTAGGCTGAGTGGGTTTTTAAACATTATTTACATTTTTACTTTTTACTATTATAAAACTTTACATTAAAAACTAAATCAAGAGTATCTGCTGATCCTGTAGGTGCTACTGACTTCCCAAGGCTACCCACTCATGAGCAGTGGCAGCTATGCCCCTAACCATTGATCATTGGCCCTTTACCCTGTATGTACTTATCGTCCCAACCAAATACTTGACTCAGACCACAGGCAGACATTAAACATCACATCAGCTCTTCGCAGTGCTTGTGACTTATACTGAGGAATGCCAGGAGTTCTGTCTGCACTGCAACCAGTTCCTAATTTGGGGTAGATTGTCTAGTGCTCACTGCAGACATTTCCCCTTCTTCTTGAAAAATTCTGAAGAAAAAGATGTACATAAGTTTTATGATCACAGTCAGCCCTACTTCTGTTGAGACACTATTGGTAGTTTTCTTACATTTGATGACAAATTCTATTTCCAGTTCCATCACCATCAGAAACTGTACAATATAATAAGAAGGTGAGAGGGAAATCAGTGGAGAAAAATGGAAAAACCAATTTTATCCTCTACAATCACAGGAAATAGACTATGGGTTATCCTGCTTTATTGGATTGGATCTGACTCATCAAATATTTGATATTTTATCTCTCCACCTTATTCATAAAATATCATGTATTATATTATATGGTAAACTGGAGGTATTGGGTGAGTCACTGAGCTCCTCATCAAAGATCATTTAGAAAAAAAACCCTCTATGTTTCCATAGAATATGAGAGACCTAGAGGAAAAAAATAAACTTTTTGTTTTTCTTGGTATTAGTCACAATACACCTTTTTGCTGATATTTGGTCCCAAAATAGAAATCAATGTTCTAAGAACTAAATGACTTCAATAATGTCCCAGATATTGAGGTACAGAAAGAGATCATGGTCTTTTAGCTACTTGTTCTAGGCACAGGACACTGGAACATATTGCTCTCATAATGACAAGTAACTGGTAAAAGTCTTCTGACCCCTCTTATCCCACAGGCAATAATGAACTCTATGCCTCTCTGAGTGAACAAAGCTTTTTCCTGTCCCCTCATTTTAGGAGAGCATGTATAAATAAAGTATCACACCTTGGTGTTGAAAGAAACCTTCTCAAATGGAAGAGGAACTATCAAACTTAGCACTTGTTTTTTACTACAGACAGATGAAGCAGAACATTCAGCTACTTAGAAACTGCATTCCAAATGTGAGAAATGATGTTTGTCCCCAAACAAAGTCATATGATAAACACATGTGCTTGTAAAACAGCCCACTCCAAACCATACACTGAAGTGAAAAGAGAGTTGAAGATGTATTTTATTTGATGAGCCATGTACAAATTTTAGTGTATGTTCACAACCTCATTAAATACATGGCAGCCCCTTTGGAACAAACTAAACATGGTCCCAAACTTCCTCAGCCTGTTTTGGGAAAAAGAACTACTGGGCAATCTGAGCTCCAAGCCACAAGGCAACGACTGGAGCCACAAGCCTGGCTGGATGGATAAACTTAGAAACAGAGAGTGCAGAGCCAGGTTGCTCCTTGGGAGTCTAGAGGCAAAGCAAGGAGCAATTACTTGGGGTATTACTCTGTCTTAAATTTATAACATAGTTTAAAAGGTAAAACTATAGAACTACAACTGCTTCCAAGTCTACACCCTCAAATCACCTTTGCATGAGAAGCATTAATAAAACTCTCAGCTGGCAAGGTAAAACCAACAAAGTTCATAACTGCCAATACCCACATGAAAAGTTATGAATTCTCAGTAGCAAAATAATTCTTGACCTGTGCCATCAATGTCCTAGCATCTTATACTGTCTCAGAACAGATTTCCTCCCACTAGCATGTGACGGTCTCTGCGGGTAAATGGATGTGTCCTTGGGGACTCAGATCATCTCATAATTTTTTCAAACTTAGGTTTTCATTGCTCTGATAACCTTTGAAAACTTAATACAAAATATTCTGGATTCTCTGCAGAATCCCAAACTGCCATTTGACTTGTGCTTACAAACAAATTGATGCCACATGATATTTCTAGAGGGAAAAAGAAATGGCTTTAATATATAAACCATGTACTTACCCCCAAATGAAGGCCAAATGCTGTCATGATTTATTGTACAAAAGAAGTTTTCACAGCAGTTCCCAAAGGGCAAATTGGGGTGAACTGAATCATCACATAGCACAGAATAAAGTACAGCCAGCAACCCCTGCCTTCCAGAAGTCAGCAAAGGCTGTTCTTTGTGTCAGGGTCTCAGCTTCTCCCATAACACACCTTGGGTAGAGAGATACTAGGCAGGTATTAACAGTAGCTCATGGATGTTGACTAGGGCCATAAGAAAAAATTAACCTTTAAGCAGGTACCAAATTATGCGTTCAAAACTTTGAGCAGAAACAATTGAAATGAAAGATTATTAGCAGGCTTTGTAGTGCAAATCTAATCACTTGTTCTGGAAATTCAATATGCAGCTGTTATAGATGCCTATTCTAATCTAAGATTCTAAACTAAGGAAGTCTGCTACTGCTGTAATGAAAATGGAACACATATAAAAATATAGGTTTGGTACAATCTGGAACATAGGGAGGGGCACTTTTATGGAGTCATGGAAAAGAAAATCTTAATAACTCTAAAATAATATAAGCTTATGGAGCAGTAGACTAATATAGAAATAAAAGTGAGTCACAGATTCCAGCTGATGAGAGGAGAGTTTCAAATGGAGACCCATGGGAGAGTTAGTGTCCTGGTAAGAAGCTCAAGCTCAAAGCAGAGTACAAATAGGGTTAGTCATAAGGTTGGAATATATGATGAACACCCACGCAATGTGAGCTGTTACCTTAAATGATTGGGCTGTATGTTTTCAATTCATTCTCTTCTCAGGAAGTAACAAAGTACCCTGGCAACGTTTGTGAAGATAAATATGGAGAAATTATTGTTAACTGAGAGTGAACACTAGTGTGTTCCTTAAAGGGGGGAAAGACTTGTATCTTACAAAGTACCTCAAAAATCACAAGCGTTCAAGATAAAAGGCTAAGGTGGATTGAGTTGTAAAGTGCTTGCCTCAAAAACTCGAAGACATGAGTCCAGATCTCCAGCACTCATAGAGAAAGCCTGCTATGGTGGTGCATAGGTGTATGCCAATAATGCCAGTGCCAGACATCAGAGACAGGATGAGCTTGATACCCTGACATACGGCAAAATCTATGCGCTCTAAATTTAGTGAGAGAACTTGCCTCAATATAAGTTGAAAAGAAACTAGGGAAGATATTCCATATCAGCCTCTGGCTTCCACACACAGTAATAAACTACAAACACACACACACACACATACACAACTGAACCTTTGAAAAGTACATGGCTTCCTTAGCCTTTAGTACAGCCCAAACTCCCAGAATTATTAACAAGAAACCACGTGTAAGCTTTTAATTTATATATAATTGGGGAATTATCATCTGCTCTGGATGTTTTGAGATGTGCCATATGTCAGCCTAGGAAGCCGGGTCTAGATGATCCAAAGTCCCCTAGGATATGTACAACTTTCAGCTGCAAACCTGAAAATCAGGAAAGTCAGTTCAACTCGAAACTGAAATGTTGCTAGCTTCAAAGTGAATTCTAATCTATGTAATGGAATCATGAGGTGGAACTGCTTTAAGAATATGTCGAACTTCAGTAGCTAAGTGTGTGATCTCAGATTCAATCAATTAGAACTGTGAAATGGCTTGTAACTTTACCACAGTCCCACCCAAACTCAAGGTTCCATTGCAATTTAGACACAGAGAATGGTGTAAACAGCAAAAGAATAGGATGAATGTGTAGCATAAATATATCATTCTTAATGGCAGTTTATGTTCAAGAATTTTACTCTGTAGAAAGTTAGGTCAGCCATGTTCTGGATATGTAGGATGCTGTGCTTCATTCAGGCACTGACTCTGTAGGACCATCTTATTCCTCTCCAAGTATATTGTGCTCAGGAAATATCTTATGTGTCTCTCTTACTTTGTAATGTATCTGCTGATTTCAGTGTAAAACCGATGATAGGTTATTTATTCATGTATATAATTTCTTTTTCTTTTACATTCTTTAAAAACCAAAATTTTCTAACTTTACTTCCCAAGGTAGGAATGGAAGCCAGACAGAAACTACTTAAAGAAAAAATGACAATATTTCGGTTTGAGTTTCAAAAGTAGATGAAAATTTGCAATATAACAGAATCATGAATTCACAGCTAATATTATCCATGGTATTTTATCTCAATGTACACTTAAAAATATTAGAAATTCATTTTTAATCTGAAATAAATATGCAATTTAATATAAAGTATTTAAAATAAAATTAAACATTAGCCATTAGGTTTGTTTCATTTTTGATATATTTCATTCATCTTACCTCTTCCTTGAAATCTCATTCCATAAGCATGTTTTATTAATGATCTATTAATAAGCTTTCACTTAAAACATGACTGATTAAAAAGTAGACCTAATTTTAAGCAAGTGATCTGAAAATTTTCATTTATTGAATTCATTGAGGTTTAAGTTCTCATTTGTATAGCTAGCGGGTGAATTACAGATGTGCATGCTTGTTTTATCATTATAATGAGCAGGACTCATATGTGTAGCACTAATTAAAATTCTGCCCTCACCCATATAGCTGCAGCTTCTCCCCCAAATAAATTATTTTTAAATCTTTATTTTAAATTTACTATATATGTGCATGTAATGAAAGTATTTATCTTTAATATAGCATAATCAAGGTTAAAAGAAAGCAAAAATTAAGTTCAGACTTTTTAATACTGCAGGGTACATTTTTAGTACTCAACAGAGAGAATTAGTCACACAGCTCCCATTAACTTTAATGGAACCTGTATGGGCAAACACTATGCTGAAATTCCTAGGAAGTTAATGTCAGTAGAGTTTACTAGTTCCACTTCTTTTCCTCTTTGGACCTCTACTTTGGGCTACTTTTACTTTCTCACAGTCCACAGAGAAAGCCAGTCAATAAAAATAATTAACATAAATGTTTCCATGTTTTATAAGTTCATATTTTCTATACATCTGCCAAAAAAGTTAAAAATCTGCAACCAATGCATGTAGCATTTTTTAAAATTCAAATAACAAGTAACTTAAACTAAATGAGAGTTTATATATATATATATATATATATATATATATATATATATATATATGAATTTGTGTTGTATAAATAGGAATATTGTGGGTTCAATACTTTCATTACTTTAGTTTTTTTTAATTTCTTTTATTTTTTTACAATCCAGTCGTTGCTCCCCTACTGGTCTGTTCTCCCATGTGGAGGTTCTGATGCTCTGATCAATCAGGAATCTGTGTGTAAACCCTGAAGATCCTGTTCCCTAATTGGTTATTGATGGATCAATAAAGATGCTAGCAGCCAATGGCTAAGCAGAGCCAGGACTTCGAGTTTCCCCTCCCCCTCCAACCTCCTCACCACCCTCCACTCCCGACCCCTCCCACCCCCACACCCCACACCCCACACCCCACACCCCACACCCCCACAACCCGCAGGTAGGCTAGCAGACACAAGTGAGGAGAGTTAGAATTTGCCATGCTTCGGATGGAGAAAGAGCCACCAGCCACATGAGGTAAGATCTCCTGCAGAGTAGCCATTGGCCACTTCTCCAACTGGGCCTGGGGAAGCAGCCAGGAGATTAGAGACCAACTGAGCTGAGTGTAGATTTAGGGTGCTGAGTGAAGGGAGTGTGCAATAGTCAAGGAAGGCATAGAAGAGCCTGGCCATTAAGCCAAAGCATATTAGACATAAGCTAGTGTGTGTAGGGGTGTGGGGTGTGGGTGGGCGTGTGTGGGTGGTGTGGGTGTGTGAGTGTGTGTGTGTCCATCTGTGGATCAGAGGGAACCTGGGCGGGGCAGACAGCATGGTCCACCTGAAACTTAAGGCAGGGTAGTAGGAACTACATGCTATACTCCCACAGTTTACTTTCATTTCTAATGTTCATTCATAGTTTGCATTCTCATTTGAAATTAGTAACAAAGTCAAAGAATTTAAAATTATTTTTAGGAGGTCAACACCTTATTATTCAGCTAGAGAGACCTAGAAAACAGCAAATTTAAAAATGAAAAGAAAGGCAAAGAAATAAAGAATAAAGAAAAGTCAACAAAATGAGTCCTAATGATATTCTGTTATTCCATTAGATAGGTGCCTAGCCCAATTATCATCAAAGAAGCTTCCTCTGGCAACTGATGGGAAGGAATACAGAGACTTACAGCCAGGGAACCCTGCTGAAAAGAGGAAGGAAGGATTACAGGAGTCAGAAGATACCACAGGAGCCTAATCCAACAGAATCAAATAACCTGGGTTCATAGGGGTTTACAGAGACTGAACCGCCAACCAGAGAGTCTTCATGGGACTGACCTAGGCCCTCTGCATATTTTACAGTTGTGTAATTTGGTCTTGTTGTGGGACTCCAAACAACGGGACCAGGGGCTGTCTCTGAGTCTTTTGCCTGCTTTTGGGAAACTTTCCTCCTACTGGATCACCTACTCCAACCTTTTTATGAGTCTTCATGCCTCATTTAATTATAACATGTCATGCAGTGTTTGGTTGATATACTTGAGAGGTAACTGGAGGAAGACTGGATTTGAGGGAGAATGGAAGTGTGGAGACAAAGCAGGAGTAAAGGAGTAAAACAAAGGGAAACTGCCTGCAGGACATACTATACAAGAGAAGAATATATATATATATATATATATATATATATATATATATATTTAATATTATATATATTTAATATATATATATTTAATATTATATATATTTAATATTATATATAATATTAAAATTGAATGAGTTTGGGTTATCACATTTGATTATTTATATTTCAAGCAAATATTTATATTTCAAGCAAATATTTATATTTCTGCAACTCTATAAATTGTTCTTGTTAAAATATTTTGTGCTACTCTTTGACATTATTGAGACAAGATCCAAAAGATAATTAAAAAGAAAACATAATGTCTTAAATGTCAAAAAGAACTGTTATCATAACTGCTATTCATAACTGCTATCAGTAATATCTTCCTATAATACAATAGAATCTTCTTGGAACTGAGACAAACCTATAATTTGTATGCAATTTAAATATGTTTAGAGTTTTCATTCACACTTAGAAAAAATAATTAGTAAATATTCTTCTAATGTCAACTTAACAAAGATGTTCACAGCACAATTAAATTTGGAAACAATGTAGTAGTTATCAATTATCTCTTCTCACATTCAAATAGACCTGTCTATATTTAGAACTTCAGGAAATTAACAATTTAAAACAATAACATTATTCATAAAAGGAACTGTCAATGTAAGCTTCAGAGAATTTTTGTTTTTCCTTACTTGGGTACCGAAAAAACCAAAATTGAGTTTATCGAATAACAGTCAAACAGTCGGTTTGATCACAACCGCATGACAGATATTAATAAGAGAACTAATGAAAATGGAGACATCAATAATTAACATAATTGCATAATAAAAAGTAGTTCAGGAATACAAAGATTAGCTAAATTTAATTAGTACAGAAGAGAAGTTTTCTTTTACAACATTGGTTGAAGAGCTGTGGACATCCATCAGTATGTCTGATGCTTGCTTTAATTAAAATTTAACTTACTTGTTTCACCAAGCTACACTTGGGTGGAATCATTTATTTTTTGTCCTTGGTGTCCCATCTTGGCTGAAAGAGTTCACATGATGTCCTGTAATGATCTTGTCCAACTTTAGAAAATGTTACATTTCTGCCGTATTGGATTTATTCAATGAGGAATTAAAGAGGGGAGAGACTAAGAGAAGGGGAAAGGGAGGAGGAGACGGAGGGGGAATAAACAATTTCAACTGAAAGGACAGCTTTTTTAATAGCTGTCTTGCTTAGTTTTTTACTGCTGTGAACAAACACCAGGACCACTGCAACTCTTATAAAGGACATTTAGTTGGGGCTGGCTTACAGGTTCAGAGATTCAGTCCACTATCTACAAGTTGGGAACATGGCAGCATCTAGGCAGGCATGGTGCAGAAGAAGCTGAGTTCTACAACTTCATCTGAAGGCTGCTAGCAGAATACTGATTACCAGGAAGCTAGACTGAGAGTCTTATACCCCCGCACCCACAGTGACACACCTATTCCAACAGGGCCACACCTTCTAATCATGACCCTCCCTGGGACAAACATACAAACTATCACAATAGTATTTTCTCCTTAACCTTAGATATCTCCATTTAACTGGAACTTTAAAATAGAGATTGTTATCTATCTTTTTTTTTTTTTTAAAGAATATTCACACATTTGTACAATACACTAGTTGAAGGATTTCATGATATCTAGGTACTGAGCTTGTCAGTTTTCAAAAATGTTCACTTTCATTAGTGTTCCTTGGTATCTTACTTTTCTGGTTTGACTGAGTCCTACTCTGTATTCAAATGTTGTGACCTACTGGCCCTAGCAATAGTGCTGTGTGTCCTTCAAAAGGTGATTAAGTAGCAAGTGAGTCTTCCTGCCTGAGAACATGCTTCATTCTAAGATCAGTTCCAAAAACTCAGTCTTTCTGCCTTCAGTTTTTTGCCATGTGAATATACTGAGTTCTGTCCTGCCTTTGAAGATAACATGTAGCATGCAAGGCTATGTCTTCAAAGCAGAGGATAGACCCTCAGCAGATAATGAAAGTGTAAACAAATTGATCCTGAACTTTCCAGACTGCAGAACTATGAAAAATAAGCACCTCTTCCTTACATCCTACTGCCCAGCCTGGTTATTTTCTTACAGCAGTATGAGTGAGTTTTGCAGTTTGGTGTCTTTTAGGTATGTTCTCGTTTCACAAAAGAAAAGAATATCATGGAGAAAAAATGCAAGACTAAGTGAAAAAATTCAGACCAGGTTTATGGCTCCATAGTTATTTCTTATTCTGTGTGATTTTCCCCTGTAGAGAACAAAGAGTCTGAAAGACAGAGTTGAATGAGAAGGTGGCTTCTTGTGATTCTATGAAATTACATCGACAGTCTTGTCTTCAATGTCAGACAGTGAAACTGTTTCCTCTAACCAGCAAAAAGGTCCTTGGTGCTTTTCTCTTTCATTTTTTCTGAATGCATAATTTATGTACAGTCCATTTATTACTAACCATAGTGTATTGTACCTGGAAGTCTGTCTTCAAAAGAACAGAATCTACAAAATCTAAACTCACATTTTCAGCTGGCAGTTATGACTCATACATGTGAAAGGATAGCTTTATTTCTTCATTCTGAGAATATTAGACAAGCAGCAAATAGACTAAATCAACTATTAAAAACAATATTTATAAAATTAAACATTAATTTTAACACTTTCAATTTGCCTGCCTACTCATTAATCTCAAAGGAAATCTAGAAGAGAAAATAAATAAAACACCATTTCTGACTCACCTGATGTGTTTCCCTTTCCAAAACAATGACACATGATATTGCAATAATAAAATAAATATTAGCTAATAATTTTGAAGCAATGACTATCTTGAGGCATTGTGCTGAACATTTTGTACAGTGCTGTGTTATTCAATCCATTCAACATGTAAGTAATGTGCTATCACCATTTTGTAGTTATAATGAAAGGAAAATAAACATTTGCAAAGTTGGTAAAAAGAAGAGCTAAATTTGAACTTAGATTAGCTATCTTATCTTTTGAATTCCTGTTTTGATTTATCAAAACTACCCCTTTCTACCATTTAAGGTAGACACAGAAAATTGCAAT
This sequence comes from Mastomys natalensis, assembly GCA_021653895.1. Taxonomy (NCBI): domain Eukaryota; kingdom Metazoa; phylum Chordata; class Mammalia; order Rodentia; family Muridae; genus Mastomys; species Mastomys natalensis. The sequence continues at coordinate 731,594 of JAJTUV010000938.1, forward strand.
TAAGCTAATTTTTAAAAACTACCATATTTCAACGTTCTATCATAGGCCACTAGGAATATTTAAAATAGCCCATTGGAGTTCCAGGTGACAAACTGTCAATCAATGGAGAGAATCAAGCCACACCAGGTACTGTAAGCCTGTGATTGTGCTAAGGAAGAATTCAGCCATTGTTCTAGTCCAATTTCAGAAGTGGACTTAAACTCTCTGTGTTCAAAGAGATAATTTTAGTTAGTGAGTGCTATGTAAGCTTGCAAATGACAAAGCCAATGCTATAATTTCCAGGATAAAAATTCCAATGATATTTAATTTTGTTACTTACATTTACATATTTATTTGGAAGTGATTTACATGTGATCAGCTGTCAACTTTGCACAATAAAGGTATTTGTTAAGACAGCTAATATTCAGACCCTTCTCCAATATCCCTTTCTTGAATGCGTACAGACCTGTGACTTGCTTTCAGCCAATTAAATATAAAAACTGATGGGATGAAAATGCTTGTATGTATGTGATTATGTGTTCATCTCCCCAGCTGCCTTCGATGGAGAAAGAAGTAATATACCAAAAGTTATGTGGCAGGGAGCTTGGATATCCTCTAGCATTAGCCTTCAGCATTGCATTTCAGCTAGCCAGCAAAATAAGGCCTTGTGTCTGAACAACACAATACAACACAGAGCTAATTTATAGCAATAACCTAAGTGAATTCACAAGTGCTCCCAGTCTAGGTTAAGGATGCAGAAAAGGCCAGCCCTGCACTCTTTATTGCTGATTTTCAAAGACACTCCATTCCCAGAAATTTTAGGAAATTAATGTTTGTTGTTTACAGCCACTACATGCACAATAATTTCTTATGTGATAAAAAATTAATACATGTCCTTAGTCTTGATTTGACAAGAATCTAGCACTGAATTTAGTTATTGTCAAGGTAAGTAATATTTGGCTAGCTAAACTTGGCTAGCTAAAATGCAATAATATTATGTTATACACAGTCCTAAATGAAACAAAAATTTTGAGACAGGGTTTCTCTGTGTATCCCTGCCTGTCATAGAACTCACATGGTAGACAGATATGTCTATACTCCAACTCTGAGTTCTCACTACCTTTGCTTTCCAAGTGCTGTGATTACTCTTTAATTAAGAAGCGACAAAATAAACCATAATTATGTAACAGTAGTAAAAAAAAAAAAAGAAATAAAAAATCATACTACTACTATAATAGAAACAAAAACTCAGCCTCCAAAAGTTAACAAAGTAGATTTTCTATATATGTGATGTGTGTGCTATTATTATATCTCATTCTTTTTGCACAAGTGTTATGGCGAATTCATCATTTTTTATTCTTAAGCTGATTCAAAGATCTGTGTTTTTACTACATTCTCCATTTTAAAGACCATAAATTAGACTTTGGTGAACTACTTTATCCTTGCATTTAGCCAGCTGTTCTAAGCAATTTAGTCAAAGATTTTCAAAAGTTAATTAAATATAAAAAATAGAAATATGAATGAGAATATTCAATGAAATTACTGACTTATTCTTAGAACATGGCTATATACAAAAATGGAATGAAAAAGATCTATTTTGACCCAACAAGCAGCTGACTGAGACAGATGCAGATATTTACACTCAACCAATGAACTGAAGTCAGGGACCCCTGTAGTTGAATTAGGGAAAGGCTAGAAGAACTTAAGGAGGAGGAAGACCACATAGGAAGACCAACAGTCTCACCTAACCTTGACCCCTGAGATCATTCAGACCCTGAACCAGACAGCATACAAGAACTGGTACAAGGTACCTGACATACATATAAAGCAAAGGACTGCCTGGTCTGGACTCAGTGAGAGAAGATGCATCTAACCCTCCAGAGACTTGAGGTCCCAGGGAGTGGGGAAGCCTAGTAGGGTGGGGAAGGTGGGAGGATGGGGGCATTTAGGGTAAGGAGGGGGTGGGGACATCTTCTTTGAGACAGGGGAGGAGGAATGGGATGAGGAACTGTCAGGGGGCAGACCAGGAGGGGGATAATGACTGTACTGTAAAAAAAGATTAAAGATAATTAAAAAAAACAAAAACACTTCTATAATCACTATTTTGCCATTGGCAAAAGCATCTCCAATACAATAGGCATTAAACTATAATTTTCTATTCAAGTTATTTAATTTATAAATATATATTTCTTGGATGCTCTTACATCAATAAATGATGGAACCAGAGCTGGAAGATCGCTAAGTTGGTAAAAGCATTGGCTGAGCAAGCCTGGTGATGTAGATAGATGAGTAGAATCCCCAGCATCCACAAAAAAAAGCCAGGATCAGTAGGCAAATATCTGGGAGGCAGAGACAGGAGAATTTCCAGAAGCTGAGGGCGATCTAGGCTAACTAGTATAGTGACATGAATATGCTGGCCTGTACCAAATAGAAAGACAAGGACTAATACATGAGCATTGATCTCTGGCTTCCATACACATACCCACAGCTTATAGCACTCATCTACTTATCTCTGCATCCATATATAAGTGAAAGAATTCATTCACATTTCACCAACACATATTTGGACTATATTTGTCTGTAACTAATAAAAATTACTATAGTTTGTTCACTTTTCACTATAATATAGAACATTTAGAGAATATGCAGATTATAACATCTTTCATAACAGACAAAAATACATTCTGCATTTTCATTTATTATAAGTGACCGATGGTATTTTTGCTTTTTATTTTGTTACAACATCCAATATTTATTATATCCAAGCTTACATTAATTGTGCTTGGAACAGTACGTAGGAATTGCCTAACACTCATAAAGGCATAAAAACAATGTTTAAATTTCACACTCGGTTTTGTTGATAAATTTTCAAGGCAGGAGAAACATATATTTATTATCTTAAATTCAGGAAAATATATTTCTTCTATTGCCTACTTTCTTGTTCTTGAATTGGTCCCTGTTAATTTTCAATGTATTCATCCATAAGATGAAGTAATTTAATGTGTGTGTGTTTGTGATAAGTATGTTTTACTTTTCAAGACAAGTTTCTATGTGTGGGCCTGGCAGTCCTGAAACTCACTCTGTAGACGAGGTTGGCCTCAAACTCATAGAGATCCACCTGCTTCTGCCTCCCAAGTCATGAAATTAAAGGCATGTGTCACCAACTACTCTACTTATTTATTTTGAAGAGTAAATATTTTACTTTTTTATTTTGTGTGTTTGTGTGTGTGTGTGTGTGTGTGCACATGCGACGAGCATGAGCACACAGCATATGCAAACCCATGTGTACACCTGAATACAGAGGTCTGCTGAGACCATAGGCATTGATAGCCCTGGTGCTAGAATTACAAATGGTTGTGACTCACCTTCCTCAGAGACTGGGAACTGAAGTCAGGTCTTCTACAAGAGCTGTATGAGCTCTTAAGCCATCTCTTCAGACACTAAACATCATATTTAATGGTGGGAGAATAGAACACTTCATGCAAAGGTCAGGAACAACATACTATTGGATTCAGCTCTTTTATTTATTATAAAAGTAGAACATTTATCTGGAAGCAGTATAATAAAATGTCCTAGGTGAGATTGCTGGGAAGAGTAGATCCATTATTTATCATTTATTATCAAATAATAAATTTTATACTTTCTCAGAAAATCGGGAAGCATTCTATCACAAGACCCAGCTATACCACCCTGGGTACATACCCAAAAAATGTTCTTCTTCACTACAAAGACACTTGGTCATCTATGATCATAGAAGCTCTATTTGTAATAGCCAAATTGGAAACAACTAACTGCTTCTTAACCTGAAGAATGGATAAAGAAAATATGATGCATTTTGTTGCAAGATATTTGACCACTGTGATTCCTGAGATTGTGTTATTCACTGGAAGAAAAAAATCTAGTTGTGGCATGGCTCAACCTTAACTTACCCCTTTAATCCCTTTGGCAGGAATACAAATACCTTTCATCCCAAACAATGGAGATAAACTTAGTTTGTAGAAGAAATCACCCATGTTGAAAGGGATATCTAATTGAGTGGCAAAGTGACAAACTGACAAATCAGGGAAAGGTTTGACAAAATAGGATATGTCCAACTATCAGGAAAAGAGAGAGGAAAGGGAAGCTACTTTCAAAATCAGTGCAGGAGTCAGGCTGTGGTGGTACACAGCTTTAATCCAGAGTTCAAGAGGCAGAGGCAAGCTGGAGTAGTCATTCTAATATTGAATAAAATTGACTTTCAACCAAAAGTTTTCAAAAAGATAGGAATTAATTGCACTTCATATTCGTCAAAGGAAAAAATCTACTAAGATGAACTCTCAATTCTGAACATCTATGCTCCAAATGCAAGGGCACCCACATTTATAAAAGAAACTTTATTAAAGCTCACAGCACACATTGCACCTCACACAATAATAGTGGGGGACTTCAATACCCCACACTCAGCAATGGACAGATCGTGGAAATAGAAACTAAAGAGAGACACAGTGAAATTAACAGAAGTTATGAACCAAATGGATTTAACAGATATCTATAGAGCATTTCATCCTAATACAAAAGAATATACGTTATTCTCAGCACTTCATGGTACCTTCTCCAGAATAGACCATATAATTGGTCACACAAAACAGGCCTCAACAGATATAAAAGACTGAAGTAATCCCTTACATGCTGTCAGATCACCACGGACTCAGACTGGTCTTCGATAATAACAAAAACAATGGAAAGCCCACATACATGTAGAAATTGAACAACACTCTACTCAATGATGACTTGGTAAAGGAAGAAATAAAGAAAGAAATTAAAAACTTTTTAGAATTTAATGAAAATCAAGGCTAGTCATACCAAACTTATGGGAACAAAGAAAGCAGTCTACTCAGCTTCTGCTGAGAGGAAAACTCATAGCTCTAAGTGCCTACAAAAAGAAACTGAAGAAAGCATACACTAGAAACTTAACAGCACACCTGAAAGAACCAGAACAAAAAGAAGCAAATACACCCATGAGATGTAGACAACAGGAAATAATCAAACTCAGGGTTGAAATCAACCAAGTAGAAACAAAAAGAACTATACAAAGTATCAACAAAACCAGGAGCTGGTTCATTGAAAAAACTCGACAAGATAGATAAACCCTTAGCTGGACTACTTAGAGGGTGCAAAGACAGTATCAAAATTAGTAAAATCAGAACTGAAAAGGGAGACATAACAAAAGAAATTGACGAAATTCAAAAGAATCATCAGATCATACTACAAAAGCCTATACTCAACAAAATTGGAAAATCTGGATGAAATCGACAATTTTCTAGACAGATACCAGGTACCAAAGTTAAACAGGAGCAGATAAACCACCTAAATAATCCTATAACCCCTAAAGAAATAGCAGCAGTCATTAGAAGTCTCCCTACAAAAAAAGTCCAGGACAGATGGTTTTAGTACAGAATTCTTTCAGACCTTCAAGGAAGACCTAATACCAATTCTCTTCAAACTATTCCACAAAATAGAAACAGAAGGAACACTACACAATTCCACTCATACCTAAACCACACAAAGACACAACAAAGAAAACGTCAGACCAGTCTCCCTTATGAATATCAATGCAAAAATACTCAATAAAATTCTCAAAAATCAAATCCAAGAACACATCAAAACAATCGTCCGTCATGAGCAAGTAGGCTTTATCCCAGGAATGCAGGGATGGTTTAATATTTGGATATCCATCAACATAATCCACTATATAAACAAACTCAAAGGAAAAAAAAACACTAGATGCTGAGGACGCATTTGACAAAATTCAACATCCCTTCATGATAAAAGTCTTGGAAAGATCAGGAAATTCAAGGCCCATACCTAAGCAAAGTAAAAGCAGTATACAGCAAGCCTGTAGCCAACATCAAACTAAATGGAGAGAAACTTGAAGCAATCCCACTAAAATCACTGACTTGGACAAGGCTGCCCACTCTCTCCCTACTTATTCAATATAGTACTGAAAGTTCTAGCCAGAGCAATTAGACAACAAAAGGAAGTCTAAGGATACAAATAGGAAAAGAAGAAGTCAAAATATCATTATTTTCAGATGATATGTTAGTATACTTAAGTGACCCCAAAATCTCCACCAAAGAACACCTAAATGTGATAAACAAACTTCAGAAAAGTGGCTGGATATAAAATCAACCCAACGAATCAGTAGCCTTCCTCTACTCAGAGGATAAACAGGCTAAGAAAGAAATTAGGGAAATGACACCCTTCACAATAGTCACAAATAATATAAAATACCTTGGGTGTGAATCTAACCAAGCAAGTTAAAGAGCTATATGAAAAGAACTTTAAGTCCCTGAAGAAAGAAATCAAAGATCTCAGAAGATGAAAGAATTTCCATGTTCATGGATTGGCAGGATTATTATAGTAAAAATGGCCATCCTTCAGAGTGCAATCTACAGATTCAATGCAATCTCCATCAAAATTCCAATCAATTCTTCATACAGATAGAAAGAGCAATTGCAAATTACTTTGGAATAACAAAAAAAAAAAAAAAAAAAAAAACGGATAGCAAAATTATTCTCAACAACAATAGAACTCCTGGAGAAATCACCATCCCTGATCTCAAACTGTACTACAGACAATAGTGACTAAAAAAAAACTGCATGGTATTGGTACAGAGACAGGCAGGAAGACCAATGGAATAGAACTGAAGACCCAGAAATGAACCCACACCCTATAGTCACTTAATCTTTGACAAAGGAGCTAAAACATTTCCGTGGAAAAAGGACAACATTTTCAACAAATGGTGCTGGTTCAACTGGAGGTCAGAATGTAGAATGCAAATCGATCCATTCTTATCTCCTTGTACAAAGCTCAAGTCCAAGTGGATAAAGGACCTTCACATAAAAGCAGATACAGCGAAACTAATAGAAGAGAAGTGGGGAAAAGCCTAGAACACATGGGCATAGGGAAAAGTTTCTGAACAGAACACCAATGGCTTATGCTCTAAGATTAAGAATTGACAAATGGGCCCTCATAAATTGCAAAGCTTCTGTAAGGCAAAGAACACTGTCAATAGGACAAAACAGCAATCAATAGATTGGGAAAAGATCTTTATCAATCCTATGTCAGATAGAGGGCTAATATCCAATATATTTCAAAGAACTCAAGAAATTAGACTCCAGACAACCAAATAACCCAATTAAAAATGGGGTATAGAGATAAACAAAGAATTCTCAATGTGAATGGCTAAGAAGCACCTAAAGAAATGTTCAACATCTTAGTCATCAGGGAAATGCAAATCAAAACAACCCTGAGATTCCACCTCACACCAGTCAGAATGGCTAAGATCAAAAGTCAGGTGAGAGCAGATGCTGGTGAGGATGTGGAAAAGAGGAGCATTCCTACATTGTTAGTGGGATTGTAAGCTGGTACAACCACTCTGGAAATCAGTCTGGCTGTTCCTCAGAAAATTGGAGATAGCATTACCTGAGGATCCAGCTATACCACTCCTGAGCATATATCCAGAAGATGCTCCAACATATAACAAGGACACATGCACTACTATGTTCATAGCAGCCTTATTTATAATAGCCAGAAACTGGAAAGAACCCAGATGTTCTTCAACAGAGCAATGGATACAGAAAATGTGGTACATTTACACAATGGAGTACTACTCAGCTATTAAAAACAATGAATCCATGAAATTCTTAGGCAAATGGATGGAGCTAACAAATATCATCCTGAGTGAGATAACCCAATCACAAAAGAACACACATGTTATGCACTCACTGATAAGTGGATATTAGCCCAAACGATGTCAATACCCAAGATACAACTCACAGACCACATGAGGCTCATGAGAAGGAAAACCAAAGTGTGAGTGCTTCAGTCCTTCTTAGAAAGAGTAACAGAATACTCATAGGAGCAAATATGGAGACAAAGTGTGTGACAGAAACTGAAGGAGGGGCCATCCAGAGGGTGCTCACCTTGGGATCTATCTCATGTGCAGTCACCTAAGGCAGATGCTGATGTGGATGCCAGTAAGTTCTTGCTGACAAGAGCCTGATATAGGTGTCTCCTAGAGGTCTGCCAGAGTCTGACATATACAGAGTGGATGCTCACAGCTAACCATTGAGCTGATCACGGGGTTCCCAATGGAGAAGTGAGAAAAAAGACTGAAGGAGCTGAAAGGGTTTTTGGTCCCATGGGAAGAGCAACAATACCAACCAACCAGAGCTCCCAGGATCTAAATCACCAGCCTGGAAGCACATAGTTAGGGACCCATGGCTCCAGCTGTGTATGTAGGGGAGGATGGCTGCATTGGGCATAGGTGGGAGAGAAGGTCCTTGGTCCCATGAAGGCTGGATGTCCCAGTGTGGGGGAATTCGAGGGTGGGAAGGTGGGATTGGTTTGGTGGGTGGGAGCATATCCTCGTTAGAACCAGGAGGAGGGGGGATGGGATAGGGGGGTTCCTGGGTCTGGGGAAAATGGGGAAAGGGGATAACATCTGAAATATAAATAAAATACCAATAAAAAATTATTTTAAAAAATGCTGTACAATTCAAAAATAAAATATTTGATATTAATTTAACAAACATCTTTAGGTCAAAAACTACAAAATTTTATGGAAATAAATCAATGAACTAAAAAAGTAAATATTCTACATAGATGGTCAGAATACATGCTGAGCAAGATGCCTATTTTTCCAACTTAAGCTGTACATTCAAAGAACTCTAAAACAGATAAAGTCCAAGTAAATTTTTTTGCAGCTATTAAACAAATTCTAACAAGTTTCTTCCTAGACCGTATGAAGGGGGCAAAATCTCTTATAGATCAACATAATCCTAAAAGGAATAAACTTAAAAACCCCAGGAAAGGACATAATCCATCACTTGTAGGGTTATGACAAAGTTAGATACCAAGACAGGGTATTGACCAAGGACTAGATAAATTTATAGAACACAACAGAGATTCCCAAAATAAATATATATAACTATAGCGAATGGAAATGTATCAAAATAGGAAGGATACTGTATTGAAGAAATATGCCCTTTTATGAAAGAGGTTATAGAAAGAAGTAAGTGTACAAATGCAGAAAAAGTAATTTTAGAAACAAGCCTTACAACTTCTAAAAAGTTAACTAAAAATGGACCATATTTTTGAATACCTAAAAAATTACCTTAAGTTTAATAGGGAGTTTGTAGATGTAGCACAAAATTATGGCTCATTTTAAACTAATAAAATAAATTTAATTATAATTTAAAGTATCCACTCTTAAAAACACTGTCACAAAAATAAGATGGTATCCCACAAAGCATAAGTAGATTTTATTTATTCATGTATTTTTACACTCCAGATTTTATTCCCCAGCCCATCCACCATCTGACTGTTCCACATTCCATACCTCCTCCCCACACCCTGTCTCCACCCCACCCCACCTGACCTCTAAACTCCCTGAGGCCCCAGTCTCTTGATGGTTAGGTGCATCATCTCTGAACACAGACTTGGCAGTCCTCTGCTGTATATTTGTTGGTGGCCTCATATCAGCTGGTGTATGCTGCTTTTTGGTGATCCAGTGTTTGAGAGATCTTGGAGTTCCAGATTAATTGAGACTGCTGGTCCTCCTGGAGGCCCTGCACAAGTGGTTTATAAAAAGCATAAATCTCAGAAAGAAGTAGACAACACAATTAAAAATTAAATCAGAGATCAGAATGAATATGACACCAAAGAAAATATACACATTAAAAATAACACATGAAATTCCACATAACATCTCATTGGAGAATAGCTATAAAGAATTAACAAACAAGCTGAAATTTCAGAATATTGACATTTTCTGAATGTAGGACCTGGAATTGCCATTCTTTATTGGTGAACATTAAGATAACTCCTTTGAAAGATAGCTTGTAGGTTTCTCAGAAAGTTAACAACATTTATTATACTATCCAAAAAAACATGCCCCTGGCATTTATCCAAAGGAATTGAAAACCTACAGCCTCACATATCATAAATAGTACTTTTATTCATAATGCTAATTTTTTTTTAAAAATTCATAATATCCTTCCAAATTTAAGTACATAAATGCATTAACAGAATCCCAAACAGCGGCACACCATTTAGTACAAAAGAAGGATGTTGCCAAGGCCGAGGAGAAAACTTGAATCTGCACCAGGAACTGAAAGAACTCTCAGCAAAGGCTGCTTCTGGATTGTTCATACTCCATGTGATGTCTGTAGGTTAATGGGAGAAACCCTAGACTTGAGATAAGCAAGGATGTACCAATACAAGTTCACCAAAACCTTTGATAGAGCCTGCTGAATGAAAAGGAACATATCAGTGCATGGAGAATAGAAGATTGACAAATTGTCTCTCTTCCTTCCTTTTAATTCTATTATGATCACAATACTGCTCTAAAATGAAATCTATTTTACAAAAACAATAATCTGAAAAGAAAAACACCTGACTAGTCAAAATATAGCTTTATATTACAGAATTGGGTTGTGAAATTAAGCCAAGTACACATATCAAAACTGTGCTTCCTTTGGAAAATAAGGCAAAATTTATCAGGTTCATTTGTGAAAGCAAACATCACAATATCAGCACTAGGGTTTGATCTTAGTTGTCATGTGTGTGAAACAAGCCCCTTACAACTGAGCTGGAGTCCCAGCTTTGGAGTTACCATAGCATTCTGACCTTCAAGAATTTCACCGTCTACAAATAAAGAGCTCAGAATATCAAAAGAAATATTTCAATAATGTTTGAATGCTACATTTTGTGTACACAGAAATTTATGTATTGCATCTTTCTGAAAAAAATGAATGTTTCTGTGGTTTTGTTTTTAAAAGGAGAGAGGAGAATAAGAATATATTCTTGTAAAGGACTCTTTTATAGTATTCAAAATTGTTTCTGGAAATTATACAACAAATATTTTTACCAACCTATTTTATCTCTTCTTCAATTCAAAGAGATTTCTCTTTTACTTCATGGTGCTAAACATGAAATATCTGACTGTATTTTTCATCAGGAGACCAAGCAGATGAATTCATAGGTTTTCATATGAGTCTCAAAATATTCAACAAGCTTTGTTGCTGTGAATATATTTACATAAGACAAGGGCTGGGAGAAGGCTCAGTGATTAAGTGATTAAGAGCATGTATTGCTCTTGCAGATGACCTGAGTTTGATTCCTAACATTAATGTTGGGTTACTAACAAATACCTATAACCCCAGCTCTAAGCCATCTGACATTCTCTCTGGCCTTCCTTGACACTTACATGCAAGCACACATACCACACAAATACTCAGATAGCTTAAATTGTAGTCTTCTTTTAAAATCATAACATAAAACATTTACATTTGATTCAGTTTCCATGTAGAATTACAAGCACATTAGGCATTAGGTAAAAAAGCTTCAATGTAAAATATTTTAAATGATAGCCTAATATTTTGATATTTAAAACCTATATACACTCACCACTTCCTGTAATGTTAAATAATTATTGAGGGTTTCTACTGTTTTTTTCCTTCCTTCAATTGCACTATAACTATCTTGATGGATGATTAATTTGCCATCAGAATACTAACATCTACTTAGCCCCTGGCTTGTCATTTTTCTTAGCTTACAGAAACTTCTTCATTCTTGTGTTCTCCATCTTTGTATGTTTATGCATATCTACCTATAGTCTGTCTATCTACTATATTATGTGTGAGTAGAAACTCTGAGTCCAGGATATTAGCAACTGACTACTCCGTAATTTCTGTCTCATAGTGTTTTTATTTTTACTGTTCATGAGATCAAAAAACAGAAGAATTGGAAAAGTCTGAGAGTTTCATGCATAGACAATTAAGAAAGCGTTTGTGAATATGTGTAAGTCAAATCATTATCCTTGTGTTCCACATTAGAAATGTCAAACAGAGCCAGACAGACATGAACTTCATTTCCCACAAAATCCATTCATATCCATACTAAATCTACAAGATCATATTGAAAAGCAGTAAATATTCTGTAAGACAGGGATAAAGGTTCACTTCTAATGAGGACCAGAACTCCTGGGTTAAAACATTAGTAATTCACTTAATATGACATATAGGCTCTTCTTTGTGAGCTATTGTTCAGAAATTACTGTAAGAATCATATTGTTAAATTTGTATATTCTTCAAATTCTCTTTATGTATATGCAAACACATTGATATCAGTGTAGGACATAAATAAGTTACTATGTGTCCATTTACATCTGCAGATAGGGCATCTTCCCTAATTAGGAAATCTGAACATAAACCTCATACAGTCCATTTGAAATATGTAAATCCACACAAGAAGTTAAAGCAGGTACAAGGAAGTCAAAATGCAGCATAATTTTATCAAAAAAAGAAATCTGTCAACAACAAATGTCTCAGAGAAAAATGTGAAGGTTATCTTTGGTGAATCAGAGGGACAGAAAATATCTGCACCACCCTTTGGTTGATTATAAACTTGTTTTTCTTATAAATTACTATTTTTCAGCTCATGTTTTTCTTGTAGCTGTCCTGCCAGCTAATCGTTTACCTGGTGTCTCTTAGGAAATACTTATTAATTTCTTGTCTAAACTTGACCCCAAAATCAGTTTGTATGAGGAGAGCCATATTCACTAAAGGTAAAAATAAAATTTACCTCTCCCCTCATTTTATAAAACAACATATTTTTGACGTGAAAGAAGTTTAATTTTTGTTAAACTGGTATGTAATATCTAAAACAGAATGCAAGAAGTGTTGCTTTTATTAAATGCATCAAATAATGAAAATTCAATTTTTGTAAATATAGTTCCCTTAACAGAATATAATCAGAAATTCCATGGTGTATTACTTTTGATGAACATTTCATACTTAAAGATTGTCAGCTCCTTGCTGGCAGGTTCAGGCAAGAGGAAAGAGATCGCAGTCCAGCCGGGTCTCTCTAGGGCTGAGTAGGATGTGAGTATGGATGGCCCAAAGAAACACACCCGGCAGGGAGTCTTGTTGAAGCAGGAACTCAACTTTAATGTAACAACCTCTTGTTTATATAAACTTGGAGCATAGGGAGGAGGAGTTTTGGTGGAGTGAGATGATGTAGGGGGCAGGAAAGGGTGATAGAGGGTATGGGCTGACTGACAGGGTCAATTATAAAGCTCTACATCAGCAACAGCTGAGCAGAGACAGGGCCAAACAGGTCCTGTTGAGTCTGGTACAGAAGTGACTAAGACAGTTCTCAAACTTGAGCCAGGCTTAGATTTGTCCACAAGGCCCAAATCAGGGCCGAAATGGGGTCCAACAAAAGATAATTCACATATATTCATCAGTTACCTAATTTAACCAAATTTGTTACAAAATTGAAGTTAATAATTTATATTTGTTGAGAATGTTCTTACCCTGGTTTGAAAAAAAAAATGAAGACATCTTCCATAAAGACATTCAGAGTAATTTTCTATGCTTCATAAACACATCATGCAAAAAACAAATTACACTAGAAATACAAAATAGTTCTCTCATGAGCTGTTTGGCTGCTGAAGAGAGACTTCTTTTCTTCCTATGAGTTGACAGATAACCAAGGACTTTTGAAGTAAGTGTAGCCACATAGCATTGTGAATCAACTGTGTCTGTGTAAAACTAAGGAGTAATTTATTTGGTTGTATGCAACATATTGGCAGTAAGTGATGCATGATAAATACTGCTCAATATGCCTGGCTATTACTAACAGCCACATAGAAAGCCTTTACAACCTCTTATCAACCTGTAACACCACACCCTTTCCTTAAGCCAAGTGTAACATAATACATGCAAGCAACTGCATTCAAGTCAAGGTAGTTACTAATCCTTCGTAGACTTGTCCAAAACTTTCTCACCATTCTTTCTATTGTCTTGCATTTTCTTAATTAATAAGAAAATTAATATCTTAATTTTCTTTTAGAAATATACTTAATTTGTACTTAAGTATAAAATATGCTTATCCATGGCTGGGGAAATGGCTCAGTTGGTCAAATGTGTGAGTTTGGAGTTGAAGATACCTGATTTCAACCTGTAAACTCCTCATCTACATACATACATGTGTAATTGCACACACTCACATGAACACTTATATATGCATACAATGTTCACACTTTAATAAGTGACTAAATACATAAACTGTCATTTTACCGCCTTAGATTCTCAGCGGAAGTCCTAAGCAGTGAGAACAGGATGCTATCCACTCCTCATTACACCCCTAATGATGGTATCGTGTAACACTACAATTAGAGTAAACTCTTGGAGTTGGCTACTGAGAGTTAAATAGTCATTTCACAAAATATACAAGCAGAAAACATGTGAACCGAATGAATTTAGGCACACATTTTTATAAAAGACGCAAAGCCACATGATGAACAAGATGTTCACTTCTCTATTTAAAAGCATCTCTCCTTATGGAGTCATCCCAAAAAGTTGAGTTTCTTCATGTCATGCAGCAATATGGATCCTCTCATTTGGAAGATACACAAAGGACATATAAAGCTAAACTAAAATTCCAAATTGCAATGCAAAACCTTTCACTACAGTTGAAGTAAATACACATATGTATGTGGTCATTTGATTAAGAATCACCCCCCAATAAACTCATATATTTGAATGCTAGTGACCATTCCAAAACATTAGAAGGATTAAGAGGTATGGTCTTTCGTAGAAAGTGTGTCACCTGGAGTTGGCTTTGAGGTTTCAAAGACTAATTAAAAACCCAGAGTCTCTTTGTCTTTTTCATCCTATGCATCAGAATATAGAAATCTCAGCTACTTCTGCAGCACTATGCCTGTAGCCATTTACCCCACCATGATGATAATGGACTAACCACTGAAACTATAAGTAAGCCACAATTAATTTTTTTTAATATTAGAATTGCCTTGGTCATAGCATCTTTTCACAGCAATAAAACAGTGACTAAGATATATATTTCTATGCATAGGTATTTAGAGACAATATTCTCTTGGATAAAACATAAGCATAATAAACAACATTCTATTTTCAGTTACTTTAAAGCTTCAAATTTTATTCACATTTCACTAGTCTCAATAACAATTAATAGTATACTACAGAATGTCCATTTAGAAGTTCACAAATTATTTTACTGTTCTTCTGGTAAAGCATATATTCTGTTTTGTTAAAAATGTTCTATTCCAAATATTTCCTAATTTCCTTTTAGTCCGATTATTATCTTTAAACTTTAACAAATTAAGTTTTTCCCTAGTTACTCTCTTCTTTTTCATTTATCTCTTTAATATCCAACTCTTAGTCCATAACTTACTGTCATCTGCATATAATTATTTGGACATTATGAGAGGTAAAAAGTTTTTATTCAATAAATATATTTCAAGCATTCCGTTAGATCATGCCTTAAAATCAATTTCTATATTTCTCTGCAACCATTGCCTCTATGGATGATCTTTAAGTCTTGGCTTATGTGCTCCACTCTCCAGTCCTATGACTGAGTTTGTTGTGGTCCTGGCACATGAGTTTGTAAATTCAGGTTCTGTCAGAATCTTTTTTCGCAAACCCATAGCACTTGCTTTTCTTGATCTTTTCTTTACTAACTTAACTGAGACAAGAGCTTCTTTCTCATCAGTCTTGTTAAATACTGCCCAAATGTTTTTAGTAGATGTCTAATAAATTTCATGAACTAACAAATGAATTTGTAATATATTTTCTGGTAAACCAAATTGCTATTTATGTACCTTGATATATGCAGTTTTACATATCTGTGGTTTTGTTTAATCTTGTTAATAAATTGACTTTATAATCTACTTTTATGCAGAAAGGAGTAGAGACTCAACTCATAAACTCATTAGGACAACCAACTAATATATAGTACAGCCAAATATTGAATTATTGCCTCTCGCTGAAATTTCAATCTTCCTTTATAGCTCTAGTGACATTCTCTAGTGATTGAGATTATACAGCTTATTGTTATATATTCAAATTGTATTAAGATCAACTCCTATGTGTATAGGGATAACAACAGAAGAATGCATTTTGTGCCCAGAAGCATTTGACTCTGTTTTATTTTTGTTTTTGTTTTGTTTTGTTTTGTTTTGTTTTTTGAGACAGGGTTTCTCAGAAAAGGCTGTCTTCAAACTCACAGAGGACCACCTCCCTCTGCCTCCAGAGTACTAGGATTAAAAATGGTGTGTGCCCCACTACCTGACAGCATTCAACTCTTATTTTCTAGTCAGAAGTGATGGGATTTTTTGTATATTTTTTCAGTACTGACTTAAACTGCCCTCAGAACTCACTGGTTTCCCTTCGGAGTCATTTTGAAGAATTATTGAAATCATTAGAATTATTTTGTTATTATCCTTAACAAAAATGTTGAGTTAAAATTCTTGGTAGATTAATGACCATAAAGGCAGATAGAAATGAGAGGGATTATAATAACAACATGAGATGGGATGAGGACCTTAAGCAGAATTGTGGAGAACAACAACAGTACACTCACCCTGCTTCAAGATATTGGCCATGGAAAGAATACCAGTTTTCCCAGTAAGCCAGTCAGTTGAAGGTATCAGCAAGTTAAATCCAGTGATGGATGTTGATTATTTTTGACCAGTAGAGACATGGACATCATCTAGACAAAGCAACAACAACAACAACATAAAAGAAATCTTCTGAGTGATAGAGAACAAGACAATTAGTAATAATTAGTTTGTGATCCTAGTATTTGGGAGGCAGAGGCAGCCAGATCTCTGAGTTTGAGGCCAACCTGGTCTACAGAGTGAATTCCAGCACAACTAGGTCTACACAGAGAAAGTCTATCTCAAATAAATAAATAAACAAACAAACAAATAAATCATTCAGAATGTTGTGTACTCCAGAGTTGTTATTCTAAGAAGTAATTAAAATAATGTATGTAAAAGATGGAACTGAGTAATTGATACAAGAATGTCTAGTACAAAAAAAAAAAAAAAAGGTGAAAGAGACTTGGAAAGCCGCTTACAAAAAGTTCCTATTTGGACTCAAAATATAACTTGTGATGAAGATTTAGAGCACTAGATAGGAGAGATCTTAACTTGATTATGAGGTTTACTTGGACTCAAGACATGAATTGATGTCATAGCAAAAATGTAAGAGTGTTGCTTCAAACACTGGGACCTGACAAAAGTGTCACAATGAAAGCCTGTCTACCAACAACCCTTGCACTGACCTCTCTTCATAAAGACTGATGCTTTCTGACTATTTAAATTCCTAAACTTATGATCCACACAAGATTTGCTACCCAAGCCCTGCAACTGATAGGAGGCCCAGAATTAATCATCCTTTTCTGCTCAACTTTCTTATTCTCAAAATTGAAATTTCAGAATGTTAGAATTGAGATTCCAAGTGTTAGTAAATTTAAGTCGTCATTTTCCAGAATGTAATGATTATTTGGTTTAGTGTCCTGTCCTGAAATGGTTTGTCCTCCAGAAAGCAACCTTAAATTGGTTAAGTTTGTTAACACTCTGACATTAGACTAAAACAAAGAAGTAATCTCAGGCAGGAATCTAAATCTTAGGCTAGAACAGGGAAGTAGCCTTCAGACATGAAAATGACTTTGGTCTTTGACAGGGAAGTTGGCTCAAATATTTTGTTCATCCTGATAAGCCCTTAGAGTGATCACGGGAATGTTCATGGAATTTTGTTTATTGCCTTGCTTGTTCTTTGACTATTTGTTTATTGTCTTGCTTGTTCCTTGACTATTTACATCTATTGTATTGCTAGTTCCTCAACATAGAACTGACCTTAATACTTGCATGCAGTTAAAATGGTATAAAAAAAAAAAGGAGGAGCAGGGATTGGATAGGAGGTTTCTAGGGAGGGGAAATGGAGAAAGGGGATAGCATCTAAAATATAAATAAATAAAATATCCAATATAAAATTATTCAAAATGAATGTAAAGTAAAATTTAAGCAGTCCAAGGAGACTAGATGCAGTGGGCATTATGGTTTTATACAATATTTTCCTGTAAGAAAGAAAATAGCTAAGAACTACAAACAAGAAACAGTATAGAAAGAAAACCATTCACTTTCTATAACTTAGACTGCAAAAAATTGGTTTACGTTTAGCAACAATAATATGGTACAAGAATCTCTTTATTGACATCAGACATATTATACAGATAAGATAAAATTAGACAGGAAATATTAGTTCTATATTTTCAGAACATATTCCATTACTGAATGAATACAGTAGATGATTTAAAAATTCTCATTGTCTTTTTTTCTTTTTAATTTCTTTTCTTTCATTTGCATCCAATGTCCCTGAGGACCAGCATTCTGTGTCCTGAGTATGTAAACTTTCCTGCCAAATCAGTCTGAATATCTTGGCCTATTATGACTGTGCAAAGTCCATGAAGGCATCTATCATTTGCTTGTAACTGTCAATTGAAAGGGCACCTTGTGGTCACACACAAGGGCACAAGTCACCCAAAGCAACGAACTGAGAGAAGATGGGATATGTTTGAGTCCTATCAGTATTAAAGAGAAAGATTTCTGTGTTTTTTTTAATGAAATTAAATACAGAACTTCCCAGCAGAATGAAAAGAAACAATACATTTAAAAATGAAATCATGCACAAAGGAAAGATATTACTTCTGTGTGATAGATTGTATCATTTATAAACAAGTCGTACTTACTGCAATTCTTTTGTACAAGTCTTCTTTTGCAGGCAATTAACTGTAATATTATGGAAACAGTCCCTTCATTTAAAAGAGAGAAGACACTAGTACTGTTACTACAAATAGGCAAGAGTATCTGTGGGGAGAAAAAGAAAAGTGTTTTTGTTTCATTCCCCCAATTAGTAAATACATTAGACGCAACTATACATAAGTGAAGGATACAGAAGCTGAGCTTCAGTGAGTTGCACACAACATGCCACTCCTAGAAGAACCTGACATCAAGGTCCGGCCTTATCCCCCCAAACAAGCTTCATGGGATTACCTTTCTCCATATTGCTCTTACATTATATTTTTTCAACATTTAACATTCCATAAAAAGGCAAGTTTCATAAATATTGTATCTCTTCCTAATTGTGACCTCGACATAACAAAAATTTTAACTCTAATGCCAATTGTGAAAATAAGACTCAATTACATTTTAGATGCTGCTTATGAGTATTTTATTAAAATCAAGAATCTATAAATGCAATGTTTATAAACTCAACAGATTATAGTATTTAGATTAAATTTATTTTGTATAAGATTTTCTTTTTATATTTTCACTGTGTTGATTCTTAGAGGAATCCTCAAAATCAGAGTTTTATTAAAAGTAGTATTCATCAAACCTAATTATTCAAATAATCATAATTAACTGTCAATGTGAGAAGAATGTCTAATTCAGAGAAGCTATTTTGACATAGGAATATTTGCCTTTTATTAAACTTGTGCAGCTTTTATAAATACACATAACTTTATAATTCATACAGTTGTGATACAAGTCTATAGTCTAGAGACTATGTTATCATAGTCTGGACTATATAGTAATATATAATAATGGGAGTATGCCTCCCACTTTCATTGGTCTGATCCCTACCTTGGACTATCTAATTCTAGACACATCTATTCTTTATTAAGACCAATAGTCAAAGCCAGCAAGCTTCAGCCAGACCTATTTTCTCCTTATTTCTTCTCTACAGGAGGACAGTGAAGGGCTGCTTTGCCTCTCCTCGAAAGGATATGCTTTCATCCCCATGGATTTGAAGAGAAGGATGTTTTGTTAAATGACTTTTAGGGAAGCAGTGGTCAATTTTAACAATATCTGGAAGCTTCTTTTCCTTTATTTCCCATAAGAACTAAGCCTTCTTGCTATTTTTGACTTCCACTTCCAAGTTGCGAATTATTGAACTGGTTTATTCATGGACAATATTCCAAAGAGGTTCCTCCTCCTTATCCTTCAAGGTTAAATTCAGGAAGATATCCCGGCTACCCTGAGGGACATTATGATAATTGAGAGTCTTCAGGCAAAGAAACAGACGCTACTACCTGACTCTACATGATATATATGGTACCTTAGTTCATTGAGGGAGGCAGAATGGTGACAGTTGTTGAGGGCTCTAGGGAAGAAGAAAGAGCTGCTTTTGGAAGGGATATGCAGCTATGCAGGACAAAAGAGACCCAAAGAATGCGCTCTCTCTCTCTCTCTCTCTCTCTCTCTCTCTCTCTCTCTCTTTGTGTGTGTGTGTGTGTGTGGGGAGGAGAGAGAGAGAGAAGAGAGAGAGAGAGAGAGAGAGAGAGAGGGAGAGAGGGAGGAAGGGAGGGAGGGAGGGAGACAGAAGGAAAGAGAAGGAGAGAAAAGGAGACAGAATAAGGGAGAGAGGGGGATGGGAAGAAGGATGGAGGAAGAGAAGGAGGAGGGAGGGAAGGATGATGAGTTTAAGCAAATAGCCAAAAAAAAAAAAAAAAGTATGTTTTGTATACTTCTCATTTGTTTTCACTAAAGCTCTTTTAAAAAAAAGCCACTAAAAAGAAATCTTCAAACCTTATCAGAGTTAAACCCAGCCACAAAACCTTTGACCTCCAATTTAACCAAACCCTAGTAAAATAGTCCTCAAAGAAACCTGAAAGACCTCATCCAGCAGACACAGATGGGAGCAGATGCAGAGACATACAGCCAAACATTAGGCTAAACTCAGGGAGTCTTTCTTTTATTTTTTAAAATTGGATATTTACTTTATTTACATTTCAAATGTTATCCCCTTTCTCAGTTTCCCTTCCGGAAACCCCCTATCTCATCCCTCCTCCCCTGCGTCTATGTTTCCCCCACCCACCTACCCACTCCTGCCTCCAGGCCCTGGCCTTCCCCTACACTGGGGTATGGAGCCTTCACAGGACCAAGGGCCTCTCCTCCCATTGATGCCTGATCCTCTGCTATATATCCAGCTGAAACCATGGGTCCCTCCATATGTAGTCTTTGGTTGGTGGTTTAGTCCCTGGGACCTCTGGAGGGGTCTGGTTGGTTAATACTGTGTTGTTCTTTCTATGGCGTTGCAAATCCCTTCATCTCCTTCAGTATATTTTCTGACTGCTCCATTGGGGTCCCCATGCTTAGTCCAGTGTTTGGCTGAGAGCATCAGCCTCTGGCAGAGCCTCTCAGAAGACAGCTATATCAGGCTCCTGTCAGCAAGCATTTCTTGGCATATGCAACAGTGTCTGGGTTTGGTGACCGTATATGGGATGGATCTCCAAGTTGGGCAGTCTCTAGATGGCTTTCCTTCAGTCTCTGCTAAGAAGGAGGAAGGATTGGAGAGAACCAGAGGGGTCAGGAACACATGAGAACTCAGGCCACAGAATCCTCTGACTGGGACTCATGGCACTTGCAGAGATCAGGGAGCCATTAGGGGGTCTGATCTAGGTTCTTCTCACATATGATATGGCTGAGTAGCTTGGCGTTCTTGTAGGAATTCTAACAGTGGGAGCAGGGACTATCCTGAGTCTTTTGCCTACTTGTGGGACACATTTCCTCCTACTGGATTCCCTTATCCAATCTTGATGTGATAGTATGTGCCTCATCTAAAACAAGTTGTTATGCCATGTTTGGTTGATGTTCCTGGCAGACCTGCTCTTTTCTAAGGGAAGATGGAGGAGGGGATCTGGGGAAGAGAGGAAGGGGAAAGAGAGACTGGAGGGAGGAGAAGGGGAAACTATAGTCCAGATGTAATATATGAGAGAATCTGACACTTTTATCCACATTGTCCCAATTTGTCAGCTGCTGTCTGTTAGAGAATTGTATTCCTGAAGTACGTGGGGCACACAGTAATTCATTTAAGAAGAATTCAGAAACATGCATTTACACAATACCAGTACTGAGCACCTGAATGAACTCTTAAGCTATAAAATGCAAGGATAATCAAACCAAGGAATGAGTATCTTAAAGGATCTCTGACTCTGGCAATTTCCTAGATTTCAAATCTAGTTACATAACACCCTCATCTTTACGAACACATTTATTTCTCAGATTAAGTGGAAGCATGTAAATTGGTATATGGAGTTGAAAAAAAACAATGTGTGGGTCTCCTGAATTCAAATGATAATATCATAGGCAATTATGATTACTAACAGGAGAGCAGCAAAGAATGCTAAGTCATGAGCTGGAAATAGCAAATGCTGCCACGTTGGGTCCAGCATGCTGTCCTTTCTTATGGTAGGTAGACAAGCCCTCCATAGGTAAGACTTTGCAACTGTGACTGATCATAATCTAAATTCTTAGTCAAGGGATATCTTCCCCTGTCTTATAAATTAAAAAAAAAAAAAGAACAGCTATTTGTCTCATGCAAATGAAGATCAAGAAAGCCAGGGGCAGGGATTTTAATATGGGCAATGCAGGCAGTCTTTTAAAGATTATTTCTTTATCATAGAATAATAATATAAGTGTTTTAAAAGATCTTGAACTCTTTACTCTGTAGGTTTATTGTTACTTTTGAAACCTCCTCATAACTGGAAGTTTAACTTTGAAACATTATAAAGCATATTTCTTTATGTGGTGCGATTATGTCACTGGATGTTATTTTAAGGTATTTATCAAAATTTAACTACATCAGTAAAATGATTCTTAACCAAAAAATGTTGCAAAAATAAGAGCAGCAGAGTTGGTGTGCTTTAAAATAGATATTTACATTTTAGTGTCTATTAAACATTTAATAAAAGTTGACTCTTGAGTGCAATTTGCAAACAGAGGATTCATTTAGATATATGTCAGTATAAATCAGGAACTTCACCAGTTTCCTAAACAACTATACCATAATCTTTGCTAGCTCTGTTTTCATGAGGCCATCATAAATTCAGCACATTGTCCTGTCTCCTCTCAATGTAGTCAGAGATCCACATCCTGGAAAGTATTGTGAACTACACATACAAAGTCCAACTTCCTAGTCAACTGAAAATCTTCATTACCTGTGATAAATACCTCATTTTTAACCAAAACTTAATAGAAACACATTCATCATCCACAACGGCTCTTTATTATAGTGCTTTGTTGGAAACCACCTTACCTATTGGCCTACACACATGAATATAAGAATAGGTGTTCCTTCACCTCTATGTACATATGCAGTTTGCACATAATGTCTATTAAGCTAGCCAGTCTGAATGTACATCTAGACTCAAATGAAAAAAAAAGAACAAAACAAAACATTTTTCTTAATTTGTCATTGCTGGTGCATAATTTGATTCTACCTAAACTTGCTAACATCATCCAAATGGAAGGAACAATTGAAATTCATTATTTAAGATTTATCTCCAACACTAAAGGTGTCTGCTAAAAGAAAACCAAAATAAATTATTAAAAATATTTAATCTTAAGTGTTCAGACTTAAAATGACACATTAAAAACAGAAAAAA
The DNA here is from genome assembly GCA_021653895.1 of Mastomys natalensis. NCBI lineage: Eukaryota > Metazoa > Chordata > Mammalia > Rodentia > Muridae > Mastomys > Mastomys natalensis. The sequence continues at coordinate 754,892 of JAJTUV010000938.1, forward strand.
TGTAAACCTTTCCTTTTTCTGGAATTATACTTTATAGCTGTGTATTTATTGAATGCATTCATAGGCTCCCTTAGGATGTGAAATGTATGGAAATATATGTGCATTACTAAAGAAAGAGCTAAATTTATTCTTTCCCCACATCATGCTCCTCTTTGCAGTAGAGGTTTTTAATTCAATACAGAGCTAGAATGAGACGGAGTCAATTTCCTGGTCTATATGTGTGACAAATGCTGAAATGGCACAAGATTAACAAATTAGCTAAAGTATAGATTTTAAAAGATGTTGCTCTGTGTCTCTAAATCAAAATTCATACTTTATTTAAAATGAAGCCTTCTTTAGAATTCAATAATAAATAAGATTTTACTTCTCTGTATTTAAGATGAAAAGATATTAGAAATTTTAAATGAATATTTTTCTTGAAGGAAAGCTTGCAACAATGATATATTTACAGTCTCAAATTATTGTAATTATTATGTAGTATATTGGGATAATAATCCTAATATGTGGTTTGCTAAAGCTGAAAATATTGTTTTCTAAATAACAAGCTCCTCCAAAAATAAAAGCACAAAATGAACACTTGATACCATACGTACATGGGTAAAAATATGTTTAAAAGAACGGATACCAGACAAATACATTTGCCTTTCTTATTACATTTGGCAACATGAGTAAATATTATATATATATATATATATATATATATATATATTATATATTCATGCTTTCATATTTTATCTGCCCAATGAATTGCACACTTAATGTAACCCATGTAGTTAGCACCAGACACTTGAAACATCTGTGACAATAAAAGCATGCAGCAGATACAGAATTATTTGACTTGGGAGAAATAGTTATCTTTAATATTCTTGTGTATATGAATTTATTCCTACTTTCTGTTGAGTAATTTACATTTTGTGAATCTTTTTTTTAAGAAGTGAACTTATGATGTTAAACAGCTTCATAAAGAAGACAGTCTAAAGTACATGCTTTGAAATCAGCTCCCTCATACATTTTAGGAACATTTCTGTGGTACATCTGAATTGTTTAAACTAACATTTAATAGATATAATAGCATTTAAAGCAAGCACAGTCTTACTTCATATATGCAACCATGCTAACATGCTTGAAATTTGAGAAGATCCTATACAGTTTGTACCAGAGTCCTCCAGGCTCCTTACTCATATCTGTTCATGTGTTCATGTCACAGAACATCAACAGAAAGATCAGCCCTAAAGAACAACATTTCATCACCTGACAGCAAGGACAAAATTGAATTTTAGTATTAAATTAGTAAAAATATACCATTAGCTCACTTCCTATTAGTTTACTATCTTTTTTAAAATACAGTGGCTCCTATAACTACATTTGTGTACAGAAGCATCCAGGTTTGTTTACATGTTTAGTATCAATCTCAGACTAATAACATATTTTCCTTTTTTTAATATATGTTATGCTATTTTACATATCTGGAAGCTACTTTGGACATTCTTAATGAGGGACATAAAAGAGCAGAAATCAACTGACCACCAAAACAGAAAGTGCTCTTTAAACTGCCGATAAAGTTAGGTGCCTTTTCCATAGAACATCCTGTTGAGTGTTCGGATTTTTGTGGAGATTTAACAATGCCTGTAAAAAAGGATGCCTTTTGCAGCCTGCAGCATCATCTGCTACTTACACTCCAATCTCATCCCTGTTTGGATGTCCTACAACACATGCACTTCTCTTTTGTCTATTATCCCAGAGTGCTATTCCCAAATATTGACATCATCTACTTTTATCAGCATTAACTGCTCCGCAGCTTTCCAGGCTCATGCTCGGCTCTATTTCTTCCTATTGATTATCTTCCTCACTCCAGCAGGTAGCTAGCCGGCAAGGCTGTCCTGAGAAATAGCTTCCAATGACTTTATACGCACAATTTACACGGAATTGTTTAAAGAAGATATTAGCCTCAATACAAATCAGTGAAGCTCATTTAGTCAATACTGCACGATTCTGCCGTTGACCCCCTGTCACATGTTACTCCTTACAGTCAGCTGCCGAACCCAATCTGCACATTAGCTGTAGTGTTTGGTTTCATATTAAAACGAAGGCAAGCTTTTTTCGCTTTTGCTTTTCTGTTTGAAATCTTTTCAGTGTACTTTTACATCACCTCACGAAGCCATGTGATAGTAATATATTTTGAAATATAAAAACCTGAGATTAAATGTTTGATTCTTGACAGTGTTCTTAAATATAATAAATTCAAAAGGAAATACTGTTAAGTTAAAATGGAGTGTTTTTCATTAAGTCCAATCAAATGGTAGACAACAAAGGATCTTTTATTTGAGAATATGAAGTGAAAATGAAAACCAGAAAACCTTTACTAAGAAAAGGTCCAGTCAAATTAGGTTGGAAGGAGGTCTCCAGATTGAGCCTGGGTATTTCTTTTGCTAAAAGTGAATTAAACTAAGATATGCTATGAAAAAAATATTTCACAACGAAGCAAAATGTAATGCTTTTTGGAGATGAAAATAAGGGCTAAGAACAATTTTCTTTGAAAATAATTCTAAAGAGAGATCACATATGAAAAATATTGCCACAGCATCCAATCTTTTCTTATAATCATAACAGGAAAATGTTCAGGGTAAAGTAACCCCAGCCCCTCTTCCTCTCTGCTGGCAATGCTGTAAAATCAAGAAGCAGAGTTTACATTTCACAGTAGCCCCACCTTAAACTACTAGTTTATGACAACTAATGAGATGATATCCAAATGTTGAAAGCAGGAAAATTCAAACTAAAATCTAAGTGTGAAATTTAATATAATGAAATAGCTAGGCAATATAATATTACTCTGAGTGTTTGTGCAAATATTGCAAAATGAACTGCAAATACATTAAAATTCTTTAGGGACTGTGTAATACTTAAATGAAGGTTTACATCTCAAAGCTAAGGTATGAAATTAGGGATCTTTCTCTCTATAGTACTAGCTTACATTTTTTTTTTTACTTGAAAACAGCACTAAGCATCAAAAAAGGCAGGTGTGTGTACATTAAATCTGCCGACAAATTTCTTTGCAAACTGAAAGAGGCAAAAAGGAGAAAGAAACATAATGATTAAAATAGTCCATTTTTAATATATTGCACCTTAGAACTCTGCTGGCTGAATTAACAGAAAGCTTTGGGGATAGTAATATCAGAAAACATAAGAATCTTGGTTCTGAAGACTTTTAAAGGCTGCATAAATAAAATTGAACATTTTAAATAAGACCTTATGTGAACTAATGACATTTTAAAAATTAATTTAAGAAACCGAGTAAGATTAAATGACGTGACAAATAATTGTAAGAATTTCAAGATTTTTGTATTTCTGACTATAAAGGGTTAAAGATGATTTTTGTGTGACCTTTGCTTTCTTTTCTTTTTTTTTTTTCCAAATATCTCTAGTTGGTAGCTGGAACTCTGAATCCTAGAGTAGAAAAGACATTATAAAAGATGGCCAGTCTATCCTGATTGTCCATCTTCTCACACATTTACTGCGGGCTGACACTCACATAACAGCCTTTTTTATCACAAAGATTCAACAAAGAACAATTCAGGTACCAAGGGAAAATCATACTCAAGGAGAGCGAGAAATGCTTTAGCTGCATATTCAGGCAGCGTCAGTGCAGGCATGGCCATCAGAATCAGAATATTTGTGTGGAGCAGCACTTTGCAGAAGGCCAACAATATTTTGTGTATGTATCCATACATGCACACATTGTACACAATGCAAAATACAAATTCCATCTCACACACACTGAAATGCTGAAAACTTAATCTTTTACAGTTTAAAATATTCTCTGATTAATATGTACTGATATGAAGAAGTAAGTCCCACAAGCTGAAAGGACTTTCTGCTAGTCCATTTGTTATATTCTTCTTAAATAAAATCACTTATTTATATATGTACTTAAACATGGAAAACTCTGAAGAAGAAAATGTTAGCATAAACTATGACAATGAATTTACATGAAATTCAGAAACTAACAGGAACAAAGAATCCAAACACTTCAGGTAAATAAAAATAAATATTTTTCCAAAAGAATCCTTATAATAGCATCAATATTTTAAGTATAAGAGATTGGCAACTTCAAATTATGTCAAATCATAAAATTCTTTTTAAAAATTACACTTTATAGTAAAATTTAAATGACAGAGTTTTTCATTGCTTCATTGTGTTTAATATATGAGAAAGATATTTTTTTTCTCAATTTATTACAATCCATTTACAGATGGATAGGATAATAAGCTTCACATGGTTACAAACCTTGTGAGTATTCACATTTATGATGTATGTTAAGGTGTGATAATAGCAGTCTGCAATGACCATAGAAATATAGGTGACTCCAAAAGATGATCACTTGACTACATTAAGAATTTCAACACGAGTCTAAAACTTTCCAGTGTCTCTCTTTGGCAAAATGTTGATAAGCATAATTAGTCAGAAAGAAAACTTTACACCAAAATTACCTTCGTTAACTTCAAATGAAGTATGAGATTTTATCTTTTTTAGAAATAAGAACTTTGTGTATCCACATAAACACACACACACACATACACACACACATACAAGCATACTCACACACAAGCACACTCACAAGCACACACAGCATTTTGTTAGGTGACTTGTGACTTTCTGTTTTTATTGCTTAACTGAAAATGAGCAAATGAACACACTAATGTAATTATTCCATGGCTTCTATGTCATTATAGAGCTCTTAAACTATGTAAATATTTCAATTAATCTTACATATTTACTCATACATGTGTTGTTATTGTTTTATATAATAAGAATTTTAAGATATGAACTAAAAAATACACCTATTCAAATTCAAAGATACTTATATTTATTTCATAATACATAAACAAGAACACTAGTTGGAATTTATTTCAAATATTTTAGTTATTCTACTTCTACATAATGAAAATGAGCATAAGTTAAGTGCAATATTAAATAATAGCCAATATTAGCCCACTTGTACATAAAATAACTTTATCCATCTATAACCATACATAAAAAGACACATATACATATACTCTCAATGTAAATTAAAAAATAAAACTGTATTGTCTCTCTCTCTGTGTGTGTGTGTGTGTATGTGTGTGTGTGTGTTTGTGTGTGTGTAGAGAAATGAAACAAAATATCAGTTTCCTTCCACAAAGGTATAAATAGTCAGAAATTAACTTGTTTGAAATGAATGTAAAGTTGTATAAAATTTGATAATTCTCATACATCTCTGGGTCTCTCTCTCTCTCTTGTTCTCTCTTTCAATCTGTATAGAAATGCCTATAACCACCAAAAGAAAATGAATATTTGATGAAAGAATATCCATGATACAGATATTTTATAAGGTCTTTTGATCAAAATTATTAAGCTAAAATTTAAATCATTTAAGTTTTATGAATTATAAAGTAACCTATTTACAACATGTGCAGAAAAACTACATCTTTAATATTTCCTTTAAAAATTCTGTATAAACACATACATTATGATATCTCATTATATTATATAAATGTTCTCAAAGTCTTATGAAATAAGCCTGAAACTGTGATGTTTGTATCATAATGAAAAGTCTAAGCAAAAACAAAGTTGCTCATCATTTGAATCAGATACAACCAGGAAACCTCTAAGTTAATTTTTTTCTGTGTATCTATTTGGTTTTTCAGATGTGTCATTTTATTTAAGGAAGGAATAAAATGATGCCAGATTACATGTCAAGAAGTTAGTTACACAGCTACAAAGTACTTTGTATCTTGGTCACTGAGGAGACATTGGGTTTGAATAGTAAGAGACTTGCTTCCTATGATGCTCAAGTGATGACATTAAGTGCTTTCCACGGGAAGAAGCAGTTCCGACTCTCATTTTCATTGTCTGACAACTTGGATTGCAGAATGCACTAATTACATGCAGTCCACAATACATACACACACACATATACATGCATAAAGATATACATACACACACACACACACACACACACACACACACACACACACACACATATATATATACATTCACACATATTTAGTTATACAAAGAAGCATATATAAACTCTAAGGACAAAAGTGGTATGTCCATGAAGTTCAGAAACTCTAGACAAAAACTTCTCTGCACCTCTCAACTAGATCTATTTGCTTCCTAATCCCTAATTCCCAATTTACAAGAAAACACTGACTATCTTATAATCATAAACTATGACTCAATCTACTTAAAGCAGCTATGGGAGGAAGGGGGAAAAGAGGCTAGGAGAAGACTACCCTTTTTCTAGGCCACTAAGGGTCAAGGGCCTAATTATTTTTAAGTATTATCCAACCAACCTCTTCTCATGCTTAGCTGCTCTGAGTGACACTATTTGTGATGCCCAGTGTGCTGAAACTGAGCAGGTTGCTGTCAGTTTAAAAATGACTATAATAAAAGTGACCATGAAGATGGATCTTGTGATTTTGCGTTTCTAATCAGTCATCTGTGAAGAACACTTTTGCTTTGATTCAGCAGACTGGTGACAGCTATGATTGATAGTGCATGAGGATGAATAAAGGTTATTAACTGTCTTCCTATTAAGCTCAATGTATTACTCCTCTAGGTGTGTCTCATACGTTAAGTTAAAGTACTTACCTAGGTAAGGTCAAGAATGGACTCTATGGAGATAGTATCCATTCAGATGAAAATGACTGATGTGTTCTTGCATTTTTTTAGTGTAGCATTTAAACAGTATTTAATTCCTTGGTTATTCATTAGTATAGTGTATGTACTGCAAACACTAAGGTAACAAGAGAGTCTGCTGAGTGCAAAAATCTGCATTTAGAGGTAACTATATAGCATTCATATATATTCATATATATTCATATATATATGTATACATATATATATGATGAACTCCTAACATCCATATTTTGTATGATCTATGAGTGTTGTTTTAAAGGAGACATTAAAATTGTTTGACTACAAATAACTGCTTTATATATGCAAGGTTCTTTAAATTTACATTATTCATAAATCAAAAGTTTGGTAACAAAAAAGCATTTCATGTCAATACATCAAAAATTCAAAGGGACTATTAAATTCCTGGGCATTTCAGTTTAAAAGTATTAAGTGATTAATTTTATCTCTTTAAATTTTCTAGCGCACAAATGATGTACATATAAATGAGCATTTTAGTAACAATGTAATACAAGCTGTTCCCTTGAATACTGTGTGTCAGTATGCAAATATAGATCCTAAGGTATATAAAGTTGTCTAGTAATTTCGATATAGCATTAAACAAAACAATGAAATCTTAACATTTAGTAAATATTCTGTGTGCATTTATTCTTTTGTGTACAGATTCCAAAATACATTGAAATATTTTGAACCTTCCACTTATTTTTAAAACCATTTTTATTTACAGGTTTTGTTTTACAAGAAAACAAAATAAACAAATATATTTCTTTTAAAATATGGTATGCTGTTTCTTCATGTATTTCATACTGTAGGCATTCAAGTATAGCCATATAGATTTGAAGGCAACAATAACTTGGCAGTAAGGTATGCATTCAAGTTGTAACCAAATTTCAGTTCTTTGATTTTGGCAGATATTCATTGATCAACATTGTACAGTGGTGCAAAGCAAGACAATGTCATCTGAACATCCTCAGTGTTCCAATTGGGAGAAGACCTTGTTATCCCTGAAAGTTGTCTCTTCGCATACCATGAGTTGTTTTCCAGGAGTTTTTATGCCTGTTTTGATCGTTAATAAACTATATTGTTTAACTGTGATACTTTAATACTGGTATCCATTAAGAACAAAATATACAGCAAGTAAGAAAATCCGACTCAAGATCTCATTGAATTTTCTAAGGCTCAAAACTTGGTCCTCTGTGTGCTTTTCTTCATCTGACAACGGGTGTCTTCCTGAACTTTTCCAGTTCTTCAGTATTTTATGCATGCCAAATAAAATTTAAATTCTCACACACCAAAAGTCTTTACTAAAAAGTTAGATAAAATACTTTAAAGTTGCTTATTTAATGTATTGTTTACATTCATACTGTTTACATTCCACTTAAGTGAATTTATGTAAACTTTTAGAATTAATGGAAAGTTTCCTCAATAAGACACATGAGATTTATTATTAGATGGATTCTCTAGTCTATCCAACTTCAACGGGAAAATTTTTAAAACAGTGACAAAGTTAGAGATCCTTGGGGGACAGATACCCAATGACAACCTTATAGATTCTTTTTATTTATTTTATTTTATTTTTATTGGATATTTTATTTATTTACATTTCAGATGACATCGTCCCCTTTCCCCATTTCCCCTCCCTAGAACTCTCCTATCACATCCCCCTCCTCCTTTTTGCTTTTATACCATTTTAATTACATGCTTATAGATTCTTATACAAGTCGTTGCCAAAGATTTCTGGGGGAAAATTTAAATTAAAAAGAAAGAACATGTTGTTTATTTCTATAAAAAAAAATAGAAAAAAGAAAAAAAAAAAAGCCTGTTTACAGATTGTCCGTGCACAATGTAGTTGCCACCTGCCCCATAGTAGACAATGCTCTTCAATGCTAGTAAAATGTTTGCTTTCCGTTTGGTTAATTAATCGTTTCTTAAGAAAAGGGGGGAAGTACAAAGAACAGGTAGGACTGGGGAAAGCATTGTTTTTTTGTTGTTGTTGTTTTGTTTTTTTGTTGTTGTTGGGTTTTTTGTTTGTTTGTTTGTTTGTTTGTCTCTTCTGCTTTTTCCCTTTATGGAAACGAGATCTAGAACTCATGCTACAGACCAACACACAATATATGAAAAGAAAAAGACAGTTTAAAATGAAGTTTAGGGCATTCTCAAGTCTTAGTGTTGAGTCACATCTCACATAACACTGGCACATAACAGTAATTTCTTAACATAATATTGTTATCCTTTTGGATCTCCAGAACAAAATGCTTCATTAGTGATGCTTAAGCAAATGACAGACCTGGTAAAGAAACCTTAGGCTTTGGGGCACGTCATAAACATCTCTGAAGCTACTGGGATTTGGTTTGTGGACTACTGGAGCCGAAAGCAGACAGCTTTGGTTTATAATTTACAGAACTGGGACTCCTTTGAGCTACATGCATCTCTATTTCTCCTCTCCCTCTTCCAGAACTATTAAGTCGTATGATAGGGCAATAAACAGATGTGCACACATATAGTCTGACTTGGAGGCCACAGTGGCTGTCAACTGCGAGCCCATGTACATGAATGCAGTGGCCACTCTGCTCTTCTGCACATTCTTGCCTGCCGCTGTTGCTGCTGTCATGTCAGCCGGTGATTTGATAGGCTTGCCGGGTTGCCATGGTGTTGACTTCTTGCCTCTAAGGAGCTGCCCAATGACTGGAGGTCTGGGATTAAAGCGGGAAGAGGCAGCGGCCACAGCGATTTTCTGAGGCAGCTGCATCAGCTAGAAGAAAGGGGAAGAGGTCTTTAGCCTGCTCTCCCTCTCGCTCGCGGGGTTCACATTGAGGGAAAGAATAGAAAGGGTGGCCTGGTGAAACAGTGACCTTCGCAAGTCAGAAGACACGAGGGAGGGTGGGAGACCGCTAGGGAATAACTCAGACGCACACTGCACGTGCCAAGAAGGAAAATAATCTAGAATTCGTTATTCACACAGAACGTCACAGGGGGTGTGGGGTATGGAGGGATTCAGAGTAGGGAAAAGATGTTTTAAAAGGTTCTGTTGCCTGTCCCCCTGCATCCAAGCCTTCGTTCCCGCAGTGCGGTCAGTTGACAAATAAAGAGACACTTTTCAGAGAACTTTAAATCTCAGACAGGAACTCATTCCAAGAATAAAAAGTGCAGTTAGTTGGCCATCGGGTGCAAGGGCTCAGTCGCCGCTCGCTTTGGAGTCAGGGGCAGAGACAGGGAAGCCAGGATCGCTCGCTGCACAATCCCCAGACGGAAACTGTAAACTGCAGGCTGCAGAGGAAAGAGCCAGCTTCTGTTATAAATTAGGAGTTAGGTGAAGGTTACGAAAAGAAGAAAAGGGAAAGTAAAGCTGCTAAAAGAATAGAGTAAAACCCCTGGGAGTTCAACTTGAAATCCCCCCTCTTACTCTCCAACCCAAGGGGGAGGAGGAGGAAGAGGAGGAGAGCACATTCTGGTGTGTGATGAGAACTCTCTGGAATGTCTGGAGGAGAGGTTTGAAGTGAGAGGGTAAGAAGACCCCGTTGCCAAATAAATGGCAGGAGAGAGGTGGGGGAGGGGAGGAATAGTGGGGGCTTGTCCAGATTCACAGAAGGGACTCAGAGATTAGCTAGCACGAGTGGCATTCCAGTAGAATGGAAACAGAAGTTTAGTTTAGGCTCCGAGAGCGTGCATACTGAGGGAGAAAGCCACTTGCCGTGAGTAGGAACTATGGCGAAGGTGCAAGCAGCTGAGGGCGAGGATGAAAAGGCAGCCTAGGTCAACTGGTAGAACTCAAGGCAGATACCACGGTCCGTACACTGGGCGCCATGGTCAAAAGATGAAAGTGACAGTGAGCGGGTCAGAGCTCCAGGGAAGGACCCGAAGAACTCAAGCCAGGTGTCCTAGCCCGGCGCCCCGCTCCCAGCGACTCGGGGGACTTTCCGGGAACGACCAGCTTACCGAGGGTCTCCATAGTCTAGTCGCAAGTCCCAAACATAAGCCTCACTAACTACTTTACGGACACTTTCATTGTTCTTTAACAAACAAACACAATGCCCGTTACAGCAACACTTGCCCTGCCCGCAGCTAGAATGTCCTAAGCTCTTAGGGACAGCAGATTTGACGTTTCCAAATTAATCGTTTTTTCCTTCGTGCTAGGTTTAGGGACTTTAGTCTTTGTCTTCCTATATAATCTGGGATTCACATTTTAAAATGCGTAGACGACAACTCCAGCCTCAACTTTGTAAACCCAGTAGGGTTCACTCTTATTTGCATATTAATTTTTGCTAATCAGAAGTAACTCAATTTGGAAGGAGAATGCGGGCAAAGAAACCCGACTGGTCTGCATCTACAGGAAAAAACACTAGTCTGGCAGGCACCATTAAGTAAGACCCCTTGTGTTGTCTCTGAAATCGTCCTTTAAAAATAAGGAAAGTATGTATTTTAAAGTAGTCCTCCTTCAAACGCCGTTTCTGCCCGAGGTTCTTCCACACATGTCAAAGGGTTGTTGAATTATTCATTATTGTAATTACTATCATCATTGTCATTACCCCCTTCCATGTGGAAATAATTCTATTATCGTAATTTGATATCTGAAGAATTTCCTGTTAGTCGTTTGATAATCATTTTTTCTACTGAAAAGAAAAGTTTTGTTTATAAATGAGATAGAGAAAATGTTCTAAATGCTTTGATGTTTGCTATAGATTTCCGTTTATCTAATCGATCGGAATGCCAATAAAATCGATTAAAGGTTTAGTGTTTTACAAACAACCATTTTGTGCTTTTTGATTTACGTTCAGAATGATTTTAATAAAGCTAATGTTTTTGTTTAACAGTCTCTCTTTAAAAAATAAAGCTTCATCTTTTCCCTTTTATTGTAAGAAGTTCCCACTTGAGGTTCACTAAATAAAAAAATATACACAAAAAATAAGCAATGGTTTAAATTTAATTCCCTTTTTGCCCGAGGTATTTAAATAGAGCCCTTTAAAATCTTGGTGAATTATACGCGATCATTCAGTGATTGCGGAATATTAAATTAAACTTAGATAAATCCGCATTGAAGGAGGCAGCACCCAATCCTGAATTTATTTCCCATTTTCTCTAACAGCATCACTGCGCTCCTCTCCTTGCAATGACAATGTGCCAAATCTGGGCATTTTGAAAACATTTTCCATATGCTTTAGCCGGGGGAATGATAGACGAAGAGGAGAAGGGGATGATCTTTTTACTCTGAGGTATTTCATTTAACCTTTTCTCTTAGACATTCACTGATAATTCTTTTAAAGCAAAAGTTCTAAAATAATTTAATGCACCATGCCTTTTCCACCTTGCTGTTTATCCCTAAAATGCAGTGCAGTTTTGCTTATAATGTAATGTGAAGCTATCATTTGTGTACCTTGACGATATTTTGTTTAAAAATGTTTAATTAATTTAGTTTCTGCTGGTTGTCTTTGTAATTAAATGTGGATTTAATTATATATTTGGGAACTTAGATGCGCTGTTTGTTTGTGATAGGATTCAACGGGGCTTTTGTGCCTCGAATTTGAGGACATTACGTACAGTGGTGCTGGCTTTTCCTTAACCAGTATATCTGGACTATTGTCTTAAAGTGAATGGTTAGATGAATATAGTGTCCTGTTTTAAAATGCTTTTAGTTGGTGGCCAGCTCCGAGAATCATTTCTATAGAAGTTTGTTGACTAGATATAGGTAAACTTTCTCTTCTATTCCAGGATCAGTTATTTCTTTCTCTCCAATTTTTTTTTTTTTTTTTAATTTTCTATCTTTTCACATCTGGATTACCCCTTGGAGCTTTCTCCCAGACTAATAGCTCCATATGTTTAAAGAGGATGGGCTTGTGGTCTAGGGTTTGTGTGGTTTGTGGGTGGTAGTGGTGATAAGGGGTCCTCCTTAATTGCAATAAGAGATGTTGAAGTGCTTGTGAAGTTAGTGAACTGCTATTGTTTGGGAGAGTCCCAGTCTAATTTTGTTTATAAACACTGGGCTTTTTGCCCAGAAGGAAGAGAGGTCACTGTACTATCTGAGCTCTGACCCCAGGAGGTCAGAGGGCTCTGTCTTCTCCCCCTCCTTTTTTTTCTTCTCTCCCTTAATTCTTCTCCCTCCCATGGCACACTGTGTAGCTCCTCCCTCCTTTCCCATTCTTAACTTTAGCTGTGTCTGAGTTTACATAATGAGCTTTCCCACCCCAAAGGTCAGAGCCTACAGATAAAAGGGCTAAAGTAGATTGCCTCTGAAATAAAAGCCTAAAGTGGGCTCCAGGAAGAGAAAAATGTATATGGATTTAGAAGAACAGAAACCTTAGAGCAGGAGTGTTATTTTAAGATAGATAAGTAAGTAAATAAATAAATAAATAAATAATACTATAAAGGAGGTAAGAGCCAGGCTAAAGGAAATCAGAAAGAGATTCAAATGGCCACAAATGCTGCACACATACAGAGAGGCTTAGCATGCTCTCTCCCTTTTGAATGTTTACCTCTCTCAATGTTTACCTCATCAAGAGGGTGTGTTGCTTCTCCAAGTTAAGTCACATTGTAACACATGCAGGCACCATACACACACACTCACACACACACACCCCTATGTTACTTCTCCAGGAAGCACACTTTGTTCATAATAAGGTTTGGACAGACACACACACCTTTTGAATTATCTCACTGTAAATTCGTGCTTGTGACACCTTCCCAAACAAGCACTGCACTTTTCCGATCCATTTCAATGTCCCATTTCCTCCTGACCTATGCAAATCCTCATCATATTCCTACACACACACACACACACACACACACACACACACACACACACAGAGAGAGAGAGAGAGAGAGAGGAGAGAGGAGAGAGAGAGAGAGAGAGCAGTATTTGTTATCAAGTTTTAAGTGGGTTAGAAAGAGCTGCTGAGTTAAACAAAAATGTTAGTTAACAGACTGCCTTTGTTAAATAGCCCCTGGGTGGAGAAGATCCAACAAAAAGAGGAAAGGGGAGGGGGTAAGGATCTGAAAGTATCTGCCTCTCTCTAAAGGAATCCTAATGCTGAAATCTTGTAATACCTTGTTTCAAACAGAGCTTATCTATAGAGTCCGGAAACCCGGTCAAAAGACTGGGAATCCTACCCTTGGGCTCGAGTTGTTCTTGAACTGGAGGATGCCTGGGAGAGGGAGGTGGGGCATTATTAGGGACTTGGTGAGAGGAGGGCAGACGAATAGAAGAAAGGACAGCTGGCGATTCATTAGTCCGTTTGGAAAGCCCAGAGTGTCCTCAGCGTGGATTTGTGAAATAAACTTCTCCAAGGAAAAAACGTCTAAAAGTAGACGTTACCTTTTGTCTCAATGTTAATAATTGTCCCTCGTCTCTAACACTCAACACCTAACCACTTGGTGTAGCCTTGGAGTTCGCCAACAGTTAAGGACTCTGGCAAGGTGTTAGTGGTAGGAGAGGATTGAACTCCCCTAGGGTAACTAGCGAAAGTTCTCCCTAGATGAGGAAAGCCTTCTTCTCCTTTCACTTTGAAACCTGAAGTAGGTAGCGCTCCTTTAGGGTGGCGGCAGGTTGGCAGAGTTTAAGTACCTTGAGACACTGCTAGAGAGCGGATTTAGAATCAGGGTCCAAGGTGCACAGGCAGGGCTCTGCAGAGACCAGAGGGCACCAGCTAGGAGGGATTCTCAGGCGATCTGCCTAGAATGAAATCGTGGGGAGCCGCGGCTCCTTGGTTCAGGCAAGAGACTGTGATCCTCCGGTGCCCCGAAGCAGCCTGCAGGCTGGGCTTGGGCTCGCCCTGGTCGCCGCGCCCCTGCTGGTGACCCACCCCGCGCAGACCAACCCAGACTCCTGCCAGCAGCTCTTCTAGCGCCGGCAGCAGGCTCTAAGGCCAAGCCCTGGAGGAGACGCTTGACTCTGTGCTAGTGCTCTCTGCCCCTTCCCCTGAGCCCATTAACCCCCCGACCTCACCCCCAGCCTCTCTTCTTAGGAAAGAGGTGAAAGAAGAACAGGGAGAGATGATTAAAAACAAAATACACACAAGCACACAAGCTTTTGGAGGCCAACAGTCCTCGCACTGAAGGGATTGAAAAAGTGGGCAAAGGCTCTCAGTCTGCTCTGCTTTTGTTTTCTTACTTAGAATTCAATAACTGCCCTCTCTACCCAACACACACACACACACACACACACACACACCACCACACACACATACACACACATACACAGAGAGAGAGAGAGAGAGACACACACACACACACACAGAGAGAGAGAGAGAGAGAGAGAGAGAGAGAGAGAGAGAGAGAGAGAGAGAGTTTGCAAGAAAGAGAGGAGGGGTATGGTGTTGGGATATCTAGCCACAAAAAAAAATGTTTAAATGTTAAATAATTTTCTTGACATTTGCTGTTTTTGACATTAATGGCATTAATATTATTGATAACGTTTCAGGGAGGGTAAAACAGCAAAAGAAATAAAGAACTTGTGGATGAAATGATCACTTTCCTTGTCCACCACGGCAGAAATAGACCCTTTCTTCACCTGAACCTGAAACAGACTTATTGCTCTCAGGTGTTTCCTTCATCATCCGCATTTGCCCGTCTGCAATAGCAGGAAATGGTTTTTCCATCAGCGAGCTTGTACTCTGAGCCCTCTCCAGCAAAGGGCTTGATCTTTGCTGATTTCAACCTGAAAGTTTCCCCTGCCTTCATTTCCCCCTTAGTCTCTGGAAACGCCCCACCCCTTTCCTCCATCCAGACACCTCAGATAGTTTTGTTATTATTATTGTGTTATCCAGGATGTTTGCTCTCTAGGGTGGTTTTCTATAAACAGCAACTCTACATAAAACACCCTTTTCACTTTCGTGTTAGAGAGAATTTCAATTTTACTCCCGTGTGCAACCTGTTTCTTAATCCCACTAAGGTGCAAAGGGAGGTTTTTAGGGAATTCCTGGTGAAGTTGCTGTGTGAACGTAGGGTGGCTGTAAAGAAAATAACTTTAAAATCTTAGAAACTCTTTACATGTCTTCCCAAAGAAGTTGAAAATGGGAGTCTCTAGAGGCAGAGAATTTGCTTTTTTTTGTTGTTGTTACCATTTAGTGGCCGTGGTTTCTGAAACACTGCTTCATGTACCCACTCCAGATTTCTAAGATGGCAATGCCTCTTTTCTCTTACCAAAGACCTTATCTAGGTTTTATTTTCAGCTCTGAGCCTTGGATTTTCCTTGTAAAGTTAGCTAGTTGCTGAAGGCAAGCAGCTTTTCAGATATGGACCTAGGTCTGAATTTGGGAAGAGGGGTATAATTTTATCCACACAGGTTTTTTTGTTCCATTTGCATTTGTCCTAGGTTGTAAGGAGTATACACTGACAGTACAAGGGTGGTAGACCCAGGAAGACATGTTTAATATCTCTGAAGTTGCAGTGAGGTGCTATAAACCTTGTTGTTGGTACCTTTGCTTCTTAAGGCCTAAAACAAGGTTTTGAAGCAGATCCTGGCAATCGAAAACTTCAAAGGCCTGTCAGCTCTGCAGTGGCTGATGCCTCACCTGTCCAGGAAGCTGGACAGTGCTGGTATTTCCTGTTTGTAGCTCGTTTGATTGGTTACTCTTACTTTCATTATGTGATTCCTGGTTTTAAAATATTACATAGATGGTGTCTACTTGTGACTTCTAGTATAGTAGTTCATCAAGATGCAGAGTAAATATATATATATATATATATATATTATATATATATATATCTCCCACATTCAGTAGGGGGTATTTAAAAGTATGTCTATCCCGGGTGTTAGTTAATTATCTTTTAATGAAAGTGTCACTCATATTCACATCTGTAATATTGGGAAGAGATAATTAGATTTTCAAATGAGAGTCAGCCACCTTAAATTTTGCACCAGAAAATACCAAGTATATTTCACTCTAATGAGATCTGTAGTGCGGTTTTTAAATTCATCATAATGTGCTTCAAGAAAGATAACTCAACAGACGAGAAAGATGAAAGGTTTTCTTCCCTAAATCTTCTTAAAGCTATTACATTGAACTTATGCGATTCTGATAAAATATTCAAGAATATTACGTAAAAACTAGGCTGTACCCTAGTATCACTTTTACAACCCGGACTTACTCTCATTTGGAAGTTTACTTTGACTAAACTAACCACTTCCACCTCCCTTGCCCTAGGTTTTCTCTACTGTGAATGCAAGTGCAAGATACAGTTTTAAATAGAATGCCTGCGAATCCAGAGAGAAATTCCTCCTTTGAAAGAGGCTGGGCTGGGTGATGTTTGCACTCACAGACAGGCACTCTTTATTTACATGCATCTACATATTTGCTTAGGCCCTAGTATTTCGCCATTAAAGTACGCCCGAGTGCTTAGTAGAATAAACCAAGTCAGAGGAAAGCTCTTAATTACCTTGACTTGTATTTCTCCTTAAAGCTCCCTGGTAAACAAATCTCTGGTCCGAGAGTAATTACTTTGCCTCATTTAAAAAAAAAAAATTCTAGAACGCTAAAGGGGCATTTCTTAGTTACGATTTGTGCTTTTATATTCGTCCCTTTGCTCTCTCTGTGTGAGTGTGTGTACGTGTGTGTCTAATGAAGTTTGAGAGTTGTGCGCAGGGGCGCATGGGGTGCGAGCCCCGGAGGTCCCCATCCCCTGTCTCCGTGGTCGCCGTGTCTAGGGCTCCAGCTGCAGCGCTAGGAGCCTTAGAAGTTGCGAGGCTCCGGGGCTGCTCTGAGTCTCGGTTGCGCGTCATTTGCAGTCTGGGGAATGTTGATCACCTCACTAATTACACCTCTCCCCCCTCCCTCCCCCTCTCCCTCGCTCTCCTCTCTCATTCCCAGAGTGCATATCGGGAATAGACACACAAAGACATGCGCACTCAACTTAATCAGCCATTTTTTTAAACAGGGCTAAAACGATAATAATTAGCAGAATAAAGACATATCGGATTTTCATTTCCTTTCCTCCTTTTCCCAACCCCTTCACAACCAAACAGCGAGACCGCGGTCGGCACATGCTTTAACTCTTCCCGGACCCCCGAGGACCGCTCCGTGCTCCCCACTTTCTGCTCCAGCGTTTTTATTTTCACCCAATAAAGTTCGAGGATTATTTTTTATTTTTTTTAATGAACCCTCTCGTTTTACTTGGATGTGATCAGCTGTACGTAAAATAAAAGCAAAACAAAAAAGAGGCGAAGATCGAGTAGGAACTGCAGGGGAAATGGAAAGTAAGTTTTTTCTTTAACTTTTATTGAGTAGTTTGTGTTAAATTTAGGTCTAGTATCGATTATCTTTCCAGCCTGATCTTGCACAATCTTTGATATTTCGCTCCCTCTCCCTCTCCCTCTCCGCCTCTCTCCCTCTCTACCCCTAGCTCTCTTGCTACCGCTCGCCCTAGCACACATACCCTCATCCCGACCACCTCTTCCGCTCTGCCCCCCTTTTCCATCGCTTTCCCCCGTTTTTTGGCTCAAAGATTTGCTCTGCTGAGGGAGTGAAAAGGCACGGGCGGGGGGCGGGTGATTTTTTTACTTGGGGCTTGGGGAGCATGCTTTTCGGGATTTAACTTTTGGATTAAGTGACTTTCGGCCAAGCAGTTTTCTTTTTCCCTGTCTTTTCGGGTTCTGCTTTCACCCGGAGCCAGGGACACTCTGGTGGCCGGGCGAAGCTGTCAGTTCCGCAGCGGCTCGGACATTATTTGAGGTCCTCGCTCGCTCCGCGCCCTTGCACCCCATCGAGATGATGCTTCCTCCGCACACATTCTCCGAAAGTTTGGACGTTGGTCGGTGGGGCTCGGAGCCCCCTCTCCTCTCCTCTCCCTTGATCCTCCACTGCACTCCTCTCGGTTTCCTTTTCTTCTTCCTTTTCCCTTCCCCACCCTTTCTCAAGTTCCCGAAGGGCGCTCACTGCGCGGGGCTCCAGCAGGCCAGGGTTGGCGCGCTCGAGGCGCGGGGCCCAGGAGGATGGGTGAGCGCGGGGCTGGGCTGCAGGTAGACACCGGTCCGCAGAGAGCCGCGGCCAGCAGCGGCAGGCCGGGGCGGCTCTCGGCTGCACCGGCGCCGCGGACCTGGTAGGTCCGTTAGGAGGCGGGATCTCCCGGCCTCAGTCCGCGGACTTAGGGGTGGAGGCAGCTTGCCCTGGGGCTTGATCGCCGCCCTAAGAGGACAACCGCGTCTGGGGATCAAGAGCCTTTGCTTTCTTTTGGGTAAAGGGCAAGGGTGTGTGTGTGTGTGTGTGTGTGTGTGTGTGTGTGTGTGTGTGTGTGTGTGAGGGGGCTGTGGCCGACTGTGGGAACTGATGCATTCCTTACCACCACCCCCAACTACAGGGTTCCATGTCTGCTGAACTTCACCTCCTCAGCTTCAGCCGGCACCAAGCGTGCCTTCTGGTCCGATCAGCTTGGCGAACAGGGGCTGGAATGAGACTGGTCCTTCCTCTTTTCTTTCTTTTTTCTTTTCTCTCCTTTTCTTTCCCTCTCTCTCTCTTTCCTTCCCTCCCTTTCCATTCTCTCTGCTCTTTTCTATCAGAAAAAATAAAATAAAATTTCTCTAGAATTGTATAAAAGTTCCTCAGCGATGGCCAAGTTCCGGAAGGTTCCCCATCCCACCCCCTCCCCAGAAGACTGTGCACTGGTTTGTATTTCTTTTGTTACCTGTGATCCAAGGGGGGGGGGGCTCCTTGAAGCGCTGGTTCTAGGGTCCGGCCCAGATATGAGGCTCCAGCGGTGCCTTCTTCGGCTGTGTCTCCACAGTTCCGTGCCGTCCTGGTGAGGTTTTAGCTATCGTTCCGTGAGACACCCTCTTTGTAGGTACCAAAGGTTCAGATCACAAACATGGACACCCCCCCCCAACACACACACTCCGACCCTGCACACACACACACACTCACCGCCAACACAGAACACAATTCGCCCCACTTCCCCCACCTCCAGCCCCCACCTTGCCTTCACTTTCCCCCTCCCTCCAAAAGCACACACAGAACAACATCCCCCCCACCCCCCGCCACCACCAAACAAAAACCCAAAGACAAGTTCAGTGGCCGAAGATGGTGGATTGACACTGACTCCGACAGAGGCAGGTTCACCAAGAAATCTAGCGTTCCTGATTTCTGACAGTTGCATTTCCTCTCCTTGAGCCCCCCCTCCCTTTATTAACTCTGTTCCATGTTTAATCAAGGATCATGTAGATGGCAAAAGGAGAGACAGAGAGAGAGAGCGAGAGAGAGAGAGAGAGAGAGAGGAGAGAGAGAGAGAGACACGGGGGGCAAGAGAAGAGAGAGGAAGAGAGGGAGAGGAGAGAGACAGGAGACAGGAGACAGGAGGCTTTTTTCGTTTTTCCTTTTCTTTCTTCTTCTTCTTTTTTTTTTTTTTTTTATTGTGTTCTCCTGGATTTTCAGTGGCTTGATCCCTATAAACGTGGAGTGGTTAAAGCTCATATGTAGTATTATATTTTTAGTTGGGTGGATGGATGGAAGAGTCAGGGAGAGGCTGCGGCTGCCGCTGCCTTTTCGGTTGGTGCTTAGATTAAGGCTGAGACTTGACTGCGATTGGGACGCGACAGTGACACGGGCATCGATCGCTTCCATTGAGAGCAATGCAAAAACACAGCCCGGGTATGTAACACTCGCTGCCATTCACACTTGCTTTACCTTATATTTACTGACAAAACTGATGGAGCAAGCTCAGACTTTCTTTCTTTCTTTCTTTCTTTCTTTCTTTCTTTCTTTCTTTCTTTTCTTTCTCTCTCTCTCTCTCTCTCTCTCTCTCTCTCTCTCTCTCTCTCTCTCTCTCTTTTTGCTATTTTCTCTTTTCTAATTGAAGGATAAAAATAATGATGTATATAAAATTTGTTGGAAAGGAAGGGTTTTAATAAAGCAGAAAGGAAATTTGGGGATTATTTCCCTTCATCTGTGACGGTGTTTTAGAGTTTTTCTTCTCTACTGAGAAGCATATTAAAGAAATAGAAGATTTTCTTTCATTATTTAAAAAAAATAAAAAGTAAATTCTTAAGGGAATGTTTGATATTGTTCAAAGGCTATGGTTTCAAGCCGCAGGAAGGAACCAAAAAATAAAAGATGGCTAGCCAGCTGTTTTAACCTCTTGCACCTGGCTTCAGTGTATGGATCATAAGGGTCAAACAGTTGTTTTTAATGGTTTTAATATTTATGGCATAAACTGTGGAGAGCATCGCTGTGTGTTTATTCAATAGCTGGCTGCTCATGTATTTAAAAAGTAAACTCTTATTGGAGTGTTTTCCTTTTTTATAGCAATGGAGATAGGGTCAATGAAATATGAGGGTAGCACCATAAATCTGAAAAGTGAAATGTACCCAAGGAACAAAGAAAGGTCAGGTAAACCAGCTGTATAAGTCACAGAAGCAACACCCACTGTGGGATAAGACAGAGACAGTGGCTCTGGATCTGGGAAGTGAAAACTGCCACTTAAGTTAAAAACAAGGCAACCACAGTCGACTCTATAGCAGTGTTTTGCAGCTTTTGGCAGGAGTAGTGCAACTCTTCATTAATTGTGAGCTAGTTGGATTATTTTAAAGGTGATGCAACAGCAAGGAGAAACAGAAAGGAGACTGAGAAAATTGCTGTTTAATATTGAAGAATTTACTGCTTCCATTCTGACCATGAGCCTAAATTTACACAATGAAATCTGATTATCTCTAATAACAATATTAGATCCTGCATTGGATGGATGAGAACTGAGGTGGTTTTGTTGATTGCAAGGGTTTAATGTTGCATTTCAGAATCTGATGTGGTTTGGCCTCCCTTCCATTAACTGGAAAACCCCTGAGGTTTTACAATTATTTCTTTAAAGATAATACATTTAAGATTGCATTGGTAGGCTGAAGAAAAGTCATAAAGGCAAGAAGGGAAGCCCTTAATAACTCTTGAGGTTCAGACATGTTCAGCAGTTAGATTGGCTCTGACTTCACCAAGGGTCGACAATGTGTCATTTCCACGAAGCCAAATTGCCCTCTGCCTATATGATATTAATGTGCAAATCAATATTTCAGGGATTAAATTTCCCTTCTTCATTTTTTATGGTTTCTACCTCAATAAGTCTCAAGTCTATTAGAAGAGGCTGGATGATTTAAAATCTTTCACTGCAGAATGGCTTGTCCTAGTCTTGTTTCACAGACCATTTTAGGGTTTTCATTATAAAGACTAAAGGTGCCCTACAGAAGTTGTGAGGCACTGTGGAGCCATGGTCAGTAGTGTAAAACCCTCATTTGATTAATAAGAGCTGAGACGTATTGGGAATATAATATATGTGTTTGGGCATGATATATACATTCTGCTGCTTTAAAAATATTATGTTAATCACCTATTGATTTATTTCAAAATCAATTGATGTTCCTTTCTTAGTAGTGATTTGTTCAGCATTCTTGAGGACTGTGTTAATTTTCTAAAACACTATGCATGAATTAGCTTGGTGTGAAAGTATTTGGAGGAAGAGAGTTTTCATGTAGCAACATTTTCCTAAGAAGTACTTTTAGAAATCATTGTGTCTGACAGTAATAATCAAGTGTTGTCATTTGCATGCACTGACCTCATAGCTATCATTGAGGTTTCTGGCCAACTGATTAGCTGGTTTCTACTAACTGGGGTCTCCTTCCATTCTGATATTGAGATATATATATGTTTAGTTTCTTTGGAGAAACACAAGTACATCCAAAAATATATGAACTGACTGGAAAATACGAGTAAAAATGAGGAGAAGGTTGAAATAAAAGACTGTGATTTTATCATATAATCTTCAGAAGGCCTACTGCCTATCATTTGGTCCTGTTTTATAGTCTTAAACCATCTGGACAAAGTTCTGCACAGCTGCAAGAATTTCATATGTGATAGAACATTTTTTCCATTCAGTGTGAAATGTTCCTTCCTAAAAAAACGTATACCAGACTCACTTAATTTAGTCTGTTAAAAGGAATGCATATGAAAATGGACAAAAGGCTCTTTAATCTTTGCAAGCTGTTTGTTTTTCTTAAAAACTCCTGTCTATTTGGGTTTGAAAAGTCATATTTATTGAGGAGATGATTCTGAGGTGTTACACAAAAATAATCTATGACTTTTGAACTGGTAACCATGCTCCTGACCAATTTACAGAAC
The DNA here is from genome assembly GCA_021653895.1 of Mastomys natalensis. NCBI lineage: Eukaryota > Metazoa > Chordata > Mammalia > Rodentia > Muridae > Mastomys > Mastomys natalensis. The sequence continues at coordinate 777,649 of JAJTUV010000938.1, forward strand.
TACTTTTTATGCCTGTCAAAACACAGAGTTAATCTATCCTTATTTACAATTAATCTCAATAAAATTAATCTTAACTATGCTTTATTCAGTGGCTTAAAATATCTAATTATATTCAATTAACTGCTGTTATAGTAATTAACATTGCTTAATTGCCTCTGCATATATTTATGTAAAGCTCATTAGTTGCCGCTGTCTCCTTTTCCCTTCTCTAGTTGCTATTTTTGCTGTTGTCAAACCATTTTTATCTCCCAAGGTTGGACAGTGGCAATAGCATAGAATCTTCCTTAACAGTTTATTGAAATGAATGTGATTGCTCTCCTGTATCAGACTCTTGTTAGGAGCTTTTAACTACTACTCTAACTGCTACCCTTGTCTTATCCTGGATTGCTAGTATACTCACAAAATATTTTCTGTCATTGTTGCTAGAAAAATGAAAAGCCAGGTTAGACTTTGTATTTATAAATGAAGAGCTTCTCTGTGTCTGTCTAGGGGCTGTCCCATAGGCAGTGTGGGGCTTTTTGATTTTTGTTTTGTAGTTTTTCCCTCACTAAAAATATTCTAAGGGTTAAAGACTTGGCCATGGTTCAAACTGAGAAGCGCCCAGGGAAAGTGCGTGTGAATATGTACAAGTTTCATGTAATTAGTGCTTAATTATATTAACATATGCAAATTGTCAACTTAGGAGCTTGTTGAGCTGGCAGAGATCAGCTAGGCACAATTGCTATATTGTTCTAAAACAATAATGCATTTCAAGTTAGATTATGGAAACACATAACTAGCTATCTAATTTAACTCATACCATGGTGAAATTTCATTAGTCTCCATGGAGACTGGTTTAATTGTGCTGACTAATGTTCTGGACTGCAGAATGTCCTAAAAAGAAATCCTTGTCTGCCTAATCCACCTGACAATGACACTTGTTTGTACAAGTTTCCCTTGTGTGGGAATTTGCATATGCAAATAAATAGTTTCTCTGCTCCATTTGTCATGGCTGTTCATTACCCATTGTTACTGAGCTGTTACTAAGTCTCCCAAGACTGGATAGTGTCAACCAGTCCAGCTACATTCTTTCATAATTTGTTTCTGATTAATAGACCAAAGTGAGTCTTATTCTCTTTGGGCATCTGCAAGGCAAGGTCAGTTCTTTTTCCAAAAAGCAAAACAACACAACAACAACAAAAGAGTTTCTGCAGTAACTGAAGGACTTTTTCTTCTGCTCTACCTTCTCCTTTTCCCACTCTTGGCAAACAGAATGATATTTAAAGTAATGTGTTTTTGTTCAAAGAATGCCTCCACTGATAACTACTAGTTTCCTGAAGCAAAAAGACAGGCAAAGAAAGCAGATTCTGTTATTTGAATATTAATCCTGTTTTTGACAGGAAGGTAAACTGATATAATTGCTTTTCAGTTGAAGGCATGGGGGTTTATACAAGTGTGAAGACATCGGAAAAGGATTAGCATTTTTTGCATAATGAAAAGCTCTGTTGAATAGGGATCCAAATGGTTGACTGAATGACTAAGATGAAAGGAAGATGAAAATGCAGACTTCTTCTTTATGTCTGTGTTCTGCTCGCTCCAAAGTTATGTTTTCTAAGACAAGAGCAAACAAGCAGTGGCTCAGATTTCAGCCACTTTCCAAAATGTCCTGAGTTTTTAACCTGGTCAGGAAGATATGGATGAAGATAGTATAAACAAGTAGATGATCACCGGAGGCTTTTATGTAGAAGGCTTTAAGCAACATGCCAGCTAGCCAAATATTGACTAGTGAGTGTCAAGAATTCCTAGCACTTTGTTGGCAAAAATTGTTATTTTAAGAGGAGGCAGTAATATGGCATGAATATTCAGTTCATTTAATTATTGACCTTATAGTGTACTCCTCGAATTGATCAGAAATAACTACCTCAATTGACAGAACACTTCGTTAGAGGCAGAGCTGTGTATTCTGACTTTTGGTAATATTAAGTGCTTTAAATGGCCTGTCAGCTTTTGTAAATACGAAGAGATAAATGAAAGTGCAAAGTTGTCTTCTTAGGCTTCAATTCATATGGCTCGGAATGCAGTCTTCTGGTTAGTTTGTAGGTGCATTTTATAGTTATTTTTAAGTAGATCTTTCGAAAGATGTCTAGGAGCTGTTTGGGTTTTCCTTGTGACTAGTTAGAGCTGTAATTGGTTGTCAGTTGATAATGTAAACACTCTTGATGAAGTTTTTTCAGCCATAATGAGACAATGAAAATACTATGTGCTGAGACACCTTCAAAGGTGAGAACTGGTTCTTTTGCATATATGTAAATCAGTACCAGTTTAGATCATTATTTGCATACATGTTATATCTATGTATATATTTTACAGAAACTAGTTCTAATTTGGAGTCCCCACAAATGATCTAAAGAAGGCTGCCCCACAGCAGAGATGAAGGATTCCACCAGATAGCATCCTAACTATTTTGTGGCTAGGCAGCAGAATGTCCATTTGTCTCATAGCTTTAGGATTCAGTTGCTAGGGTTCTGTTATGAAGGTTATATGGAAACTTGAGAAATCACAAGTGTTTTTCTATAAATGCAAGTGTGCAGGTTACCTCTTGAGTACAGTGTATTGTAAAGGAAAAGTGTTTGATCTTTGTTATAAAGTCACCCAACTTCTTTACAGGAGTCCTTTTTAAAATTTGTCAAGAAACTCTGGGTTGTTTCAGAAACTTTGATGGCTAACTTTATGATATGCTTGGAATAAAAAAGTCTTAAAAGAACAAAAAAGAAATCCACATGGAGGTTATTTTTTATACGAATAAGGACTCATTAAAGAATATCCATAAGAAAAATGTGTTAATTTAAAAAATAAATTCATTTATATTTTAAGACATTGTTAAGCAGGCACCATGTGTTGTAACTGGCAGCATTCCAGCCACCATGGATGTGGATCACACATGGGTTAATAGTAGCTTATGTGATGTCTGCATTCTTAGGAAATGGGCAAAAGCCCAAGGTATTCTTATAATAAGATTGCAAGAATCAGACAGAGCAGAATATATGTTTATATGTGAACAGATGGACACATGTGAGAACTGAAAGTGCACAATTTCTCTTGGCACTTGTTTTACTTATCCCTGACAACATAACCAAGATCTTAGTTCACTCCTGGTCTTTAATGGCTCAAGACAAAATGGGCTTTTAATGAGGACTCGGTGGCATTGTTTTCTTGCATGAGGACTGTGCTCCTTTCAATCTTGCTGGAGTTGATATTGTGTTAATTCCCTCATTTCAGAGGTTCACAAGCTGCCTTGGAAATTTGATATGGTTTCCCATTTGACATACAATCCTCAGGTCAGGAATGGCTGCTCTCCACTCCCCTACTCAAAGTATTTTGAGTGAAATGAAATACTTGCCACTGAGGAATTTTTGGTTGTATGCATGACATGTAAAAATAGCTTTGACGCTAAAGTCAGATTTGGCAAGAGGCATCACTAATATAATTATCCACTTTAACATTCTAGAGATTTAAAAAAATAAATACACAAATATTAAGAATTGGAGTATACTGAGTTAGTGCATATGTCAGAATGCCCTACTGGTCCAAGCAAGCTTCGTTAGGAGTTTTGGTCAGCCAGGAGGCTGGGATAGAAGATGATGCTTATGTCTGCTACTTGGCTGTCCAGGGGACATGGTCATTGTCAGATGATGGTAACTAGGTGGCATATATTCTAGCGCAAGCTCTAAAAACAAGGTTTATGGGTCCCATTTTTGCCCTTGCTACAAACCCATACTTATATTTAAACCAGGGAAAATTGACTTTTGAGTTAAAAATATACATGTTTAACTGTCCATAAAGTTTTTGTTTTTACTACTAAGAAGAAAGGAAACTCATAGCTGTAATAATATTAATATACCAAAACACACACTCTGTTGTGTGTAACTTGGTTGTATTCTTAAAATAAATATCAAATAAAATTTTAAACAGAAAGATTTTAGAGAATCTTAAAATTTACCTATTCAGAAGAATAACACGAAGAAGCCCAAATAGTAATAGGTTCATCTTTCCTCATAGGATACCTTCATGAAATCTGTATTACTTCTCTAAGTTTCAGTTTGTAGCACTTAAAATTACATAAATTTAGGAATGATGTAATTCATACTTAAGGCTTCTGAGCCCTTTAAATGACTTAGTTTGTTTTGTTTTAGTAAATATATTTGTGCTCCATCTTTGATCACATGCCCATTCAGAGTGCATGTACTCACATGAACACACACACACACACAAACACACCTGTCCTATAGCTAAATGAGTGATTCACTTTGCTCTCTGGATACTGTGAGATTTTCCTGCCACAAAGCTAAATTTCCTTCATTTTCTATGAATTGATGAAAATAAGCCATGTAGAAAAAAAAGCAAGTTAGTTGTTGAGACCACTTAGAACACTAAAGAAGCAAAAGTCAAGAGACAGGTTCCGTGAATTCAGTTAGGCTAGCTCCTTTGGAAAATTGGAACTAAATCCAGAAGTCATCAACACAACAAGTATGCTAGGAAAGTGTGTTGAGCAGAGCTGGATTTCACCATTTAGGGGTGTGTTCTTGCTCTTATATGTTCAGGAAAGAGATTGTGGCATGAATGAAAGTCAAGGCTGTGGGTATTGCAAAGGGAAGCAAAGAAAAATCTGTGAGGGGAGTCCAACAGGGATGTTTTCTCTGAGAAAATGTACTTTCTGCTTCAGAAGGGGGCTAATCAGAATCTGGGCAGCCTCCCAGCTCTGTGACTCTTACACATACTTCTGTGTTATGTAACAGGTTAGTCTAGGTGCTCTAAATGGCCAAGAAGAATCTATGATTCATAAAAATACTGATGACCTCAGTGACTTGAAATGCATTTTTAATAATCATGAACATGGTGTGAACAAGCAGGAACTTTCCGTTCTGTGTAAGGTAAATGAGGACAAGGCTGTGAAGCTTTCGAGGCAGCACAGTGTACAGAGAGAACGGACATAATTCAAGCCAGCCTGCCCTTTTGTTCTGTTTACTTTGGGCTTGTTTTCCTTTTAAGTATGTTTGTTTACTTCCATTTAAATTTTACACGAGAGTCTACGTAATTTCTTAGCAACATAATGACCAGTAGAGATCTTGTCAGTTATAAGCTACCTGGATTAATTTAGATGGTGACCTTGTCCAAGTGTTTACATCTTCAGAAGCTTTGGTTTCTTATTCTGTGTCTCCACATTAGCTGAATATAAGTGTTCTGAACTATAAATGTATCAGTTTGAAATGACATTCTATGTGGTCACTGAGGCTCTTGGCTGAATTTGACATAAAGATGATGAGTGTTTGATGAAGTATATCTACAAGAATGTATGTAGAGCAACTCATTGCCGTGATAAGATGAGTTAGGACTAGGCAGCAGGTATGTGTAGGATGTAGGGAAGGAGACAGCAGACTTTCCCATCATTCTCTCCTTAGCAGGTCTCTGGATGACATCTAGCTTGGCGGGTGTCTCCCACTCTGTCCTCTGTCATCGCCACTAGTTTACTTATGAGGGCTCCAAGATATTTAATGTATTTCTGTGTTTTCATTTTTCAATGAAGCAAATTAGGACAGAAACAGTTTTTAAATAATTCAGACCTTGGTCAATTCACATGAACTCCAGAGTCCTGGCGGTCCATTAAATACAATAGTAGAAGCGACCACAATGCTTGCTTCAGTCTTGCAAGTGAACTCGATCTGCTTGAGAGCCTGTGAATTAGAGTACTTCCAAAACTGGCTTACATGCCATAGAAACACTTTTCTATATATTTGTTATTACTAGATTTTGATATGTCATGAAATGAATATAAGTCATACTACTACATTTTAACCAAAATTCCTATAAGCCTGGAAGGGAAAAAAAAATCCAGTATCATGTATAAATATATGTAAATGTCTACAGAATCATTAAGTCATAGATAAGTTATTAGCGTCCACTTGGATTAATTCTTAGGGCAATTCATAGAATTTTGAATTTTTTACAATAATGCATTACTTAATGGAGGATTATCGAGTTTCACATATGACAGTTTGCCTAAAAGTTAATAAATACATAAATGCAATCTCGTGGACCATCTAGAAACTGGAATCTATTTTTGATACAATTTTAAAAATGATTTAATTCATAATAATATTCTACTCTGATACATGTTTATAAACAAAATTATTGTTTGTATTTTTATGGAAATATAAGTGGCCTTGGATTGTATGTGCTTGACAGATATTCAAATAAATTTCAGCCTCTATGAAGGCAGTGGTCACCTCCATTTAATTACTGTCTCCATACTGATGGGTATACTATCGGCAATTTCCTGGTACCAAGCTGCTGAGTGACTTACTAATGATTCTCAGAAGCACACATAGAAACCTTCAGTTTATTATACTAACTGATTCTGCTTGCTGTCTCACCTAGGTGCAGAAAAGAAGTGCACAAGTTCACACTGGTTGTTTCTTTTCTGGAAAATTCCTTAGAGAAAAATTTTAGTGCAATGTAAATATCTTTTTGTTTTAGATGTCTAGATTGTTGTCATCAGAAAGGCACACTTCCCCTTTCAACTGAGGAGGAACCTGGAGCCATAGAAATGCCGGAGAAAGAGCACATAATTTAGAGTAGACAGGTGATCTAGAGTGCATGTGTGTATGTGTGAGGGGTAAGAATGTGATCTCTGCATTGAATTTTCACTTTGAGGGCTTAGCTCTCTTCTGTCTAAAACCTCTGTTTATGAGAATATGCTCTGAATATGAGACTCATTTGCAATTCTCTGTCTCCATATAATATATGTATGTGTGTGTGTGTATGTGTGTGTGTGTTTTCTAGTTTAAAATCGTTGGCTAGATGGATTGATCTGCACACTACAAAACATTGGTTTGAAGGTATCTCAGTCTTATGACAACTCTTGTAATGAACTGGGATGGGTAGAGATAGGACCTCAATTCTCTAAAAGGCAAAGAGTTGCAAGAAAAGTGGAGTGGAGCATTTCCTTCTTGAAAAGAAGCAAGGTGTAAATTTATTAGGAATCATTCTGATTTTCCAGAAGTGGTTTTGTCACAGAAGGATATTCAAGTATTCACTGTCAACAAAAAAATCATGGACAGCATTTTAAGTGGCTCACCTCTAATTTATCCATAAAGCTCACATGAGCACTTGGCTTTGTTCTTATTCTAAGAAGGGGACAAGTGCCAATAAGAACAAGAATAAGAGTTCCTTGCATGGTCCAAGAGACATTTACCTCAAAGCACAACCTACTTTCTTGTGATCTGTTAGGGAAGCATTGCATATAATTGGCTGTGTGTTCTCAGAGGAATTGAGAAAAGAAGTTAGTACCTACTCTATGTACTTCATAGTGTATGCATCAAGAACTTGCATTTGGAACTTGGAATCTTACTCAGCCTGTAGCTAGAGGGATGGAGGTGGTTATGCTAAATCAAAGGTTTGACATTCAATTATCCTAAAATTTCACATTGATAATATTTGGAAAAATTATTTAAAATTTTAATTGAAAAATATGACAATGTCATAATAAAACTGGTTATGACAGTCCCTTCCCTTATTGAAGTAAACAGATAATTCATACCAGAAAGAGAATAAGAATAAACAAGGCTCAACATGGAGTAGGCCTGAAGAACAAGGCTTTCCTACCCACTGATTAGCCATGTTTATTTGAGGATCTTCATTTATATTTCTTCATAAATGATGCTTTACTCCATGTACTGCTCATGTTGAGAGTACAGAAAAGACATTTAAAAGACAGTCACTTGTCTGGTATCACTGACCAGAGGTTTAGTGGTGACTTTACTCTAGTGTTTCCCAGCCACAAATCCGGTTCACACTCACTTCCCTTTTCTCCTTTGATGGATTTAGTTTCTTATTACCTATGGAGCACATATTTACACACACACTCACACGCACACACACACACAATTTCTTTCCCCAAACTTTCACAATACATTGCAAGAATGTAGAAGACCCATATTAAGGATGGTTCTGAGAGTTAATGATGTATGTCACATCAGAGCCATTAGCTTATTTGTCATGACTGGAGTGAAGATGTCAGGATCAATGAGTGTATAAGCACAGAAGGGACAAAAGGGCTTTGCAGATACACATTTTTTAATACTGAGAGCCAGCAATAGGTTAGATTTAACTCCAGGGAAAGATTGGGATTAGACAACACTGTGTACAAATTCTTAGCAATACAGAATGAGTTGGTGAAAGGAGGAGAATAGAAAATGTAAGAATGGACACATTTCTCGACACACACTTTAGACTGCAGCTAGGAAACTATGGAATTTCCAAGGTATATGTTGTGTGTGGGGTTAATGATGTAAGCCACACTGAAGCTACAGGTTTGAGATAGTATCAATTGGAAGTTTTGCTTGTCATATGGTAAACATATGTACAAATACTAAACATGAATCCATATGCCCAACTGCTGGACATTAAATTTAGCTGCATTAAAAAAGTTTCAATTTTTGCTTCTATCTAAAACCTATGTTGAGAAACAGTATTTGTATTCACAGAGGTAACATTCAGGTATGAAATGATTTTCACATTATAGTGGAAATTAGCACTTAATTTCAATAACAATTCTGACAATAGTATACTTGTGACATTGTTGAACAAAACCAAAAAGCTAAACTTTATTTACAAAGATTTCATTCTGAAACATTAATTGAAAAAATCACAGATTTTCTTTCCTTACCTGAGTTCCTATCTTTGATAGGCCGATATTAGCAGGTTCGTTCCATTTTGGATCCACCTAACTGTTCTCTTTTAGCTAATGTACCCAGACAACTCTTTCTTGTTTCATTCTATTGATTTACAGTGTCAAAGTGAAATAATTGGATACCTGTTTCCTGCCCTTTGAGTATTTGTCTTCACGGAGGCTGATTACTTTCTCTCCTAGCTCTTTAGCTGTTTTAAATGTATAATTATCATTGCATGTCATTTGATAGCCACACTAATTGCTGCCAACTATTGTCTGTTTGCACTTAATGCTGAAACCTGATCAACATCCTGCTTTGGTTGATGTTTGATGGTAAACTTTAATTAACTCTTATTGCATTGAAGAAGAGTTCAGGCTTGGTGCTAACTAATCATTTACCTTCATTATGTCCTGACAGCTCCACTTGTCCTTGGTCCTAATAGATACACCAGTCATGTCTTGTAGTTGTGCCATGCTAATACTTTTCTACTTAAAGTATAAAATAATTGGGGCCGGATAATTGTTTAGTTAGTTTTATATCTCTAGTTCTTCAGACACTAATCTTAAATTGCTTCTTTTATGCAGGACAATTTTATTTTAATAGAAACTGTAGATTTGAGATAACATTATTTCTTCAACCTGGTCCTGGGAACATGCATCTTTTGAATCAATACCATTAAGCTTGTCTCCTGTTGGAATTCTTGTAATTATTTTTCCTGAAATACTTTTCCTGTAATGATATTGAAGTTAAAGTAATCAGGTTACCAGCAGATCATGTAAAATTCAACTCAAAATTGCTGGTTGCTTGATTTTAATTTGTCTGACATCAAGTTTGTTTGAAAAGGGATAGTATGTGGGTAAACGAAAGAGCTTATAATTATGGTTGACATTTGTTTGTTTATAATGAAATGTAATTAAACTTCATAGATTTCAAACACAAAAGTTAATTACTGAATTGCTCACTTCACTGATGGGCAGCAGTCAAATTAACTTTTAGGGGAAAGAAAGAGAGAAAGATGGAGAAAGAGATCGAGATCACAGACAAAAGATTCTTCATAATAGAAATAAAATAACCTACTACTCTTAGTGATCAAACATAAATTTGCCAAGATTTCATCCAGAAGAACACTTGGCACTCCACTTATGTTGCCTATTATGTTAGTCTGAATGTGTTTTTTTAATATGAAGTAATTTAAAATATTTACATAGAATATAAAAGCAGTTGTATTTGGTAGAATCTACGAATACTATATAGAGTCACTTGGTAGTGATTTTAAAAATTGTACATGTATCTTTCTTTGTTCAAACTATGTGAAATCATGTAAAAACATTAAAGTCATTGCTCAGGGAATAGGAATGTTTGCTGGAATACCTGACTTGTGATTAGTTTTATAAAGGTAATTATAGTTGGTTTAGCCTGCAAGGAATGACTTTCTAATATACTTAACACTGGTGTATTGTTATGTTGATGGGAATAGTGAAACACAAATAGTTATAAAATTATTTTCCTTTTTAACTATTTAGTTGGTAGTACCTCAGTGTTTTTTATGTGACCAGAAAAGGAAGGAAAATCACAGACCTTGCCTTGGAAAAAATTCTTACCATACTGTGTTTGTGATCACATATGTGGAAGGAGGAGAATCACAGACATGCATTAGAACATATTGTCATCTTACCATGTGTGTGATAATCTGTGTGACACATTAGAACATATGTCATCTTACCATGCGTGTGATAATGTATGTGATGGTTGTTGCTAAGGCAGTAAATCTCTTGACACCAAATGTTTTATATTCAAACATACATTACATATGCCAATTAGGATTAATTTTAAATGTTCCTGTGATTATTAGCATTGGTATCATTTAGATATTCGGATTGTTTTAAGGGAGAACTGTTAGTCAATCACATTTTAAAGATGGACAATATAGGTACAGGAAAGACATGGCAACTTTGACTTTTACATTTCTAAGACATGATTGAAGAGTCCATGTTTTCCCCCAAGGAAGCTGAAAGGATTCCATGTTATAGCGGCAAGATAAGTGTTATGCACTTGAACTTTCAAATATGATAGAAACATCCAGGGGGACCTAAGAAGGAAGACTAATCGGTCCCTCATTATGATTCCTTGAAATTTAAAGTGATTTACACAATGTTGAAGAACTTCCTGGGAATACATTTGAATGTATTTTAATGCAGTTCCCGCTGAGTTTTAGACTTACATATTATTTAGGGAAGAGATATCTAGCAGATCATTTAAGGCTAACCTTACTTTGTGATGGGAAGAAAAGGAGAAGACGATGACTATATAAGTATGACTGGGTTCCTGCCATTATTGGATACTTTAATTCTCTTTAGATGATGAAAACAATCTGTGTAGTCTGATTATTGGCAAACAATAGCTTTCTAGTAATACTTTAGCTGATTAGGCCCCCTTACCCTTAATGAAGCAATCACCACAAAGTCTGAGTGTCAGCTGCAATACTAGCAAAAGAGTATCAAAGAGGAAACCAGAAAAAGGCACAGAACATAATTGCAGTTTGCTGGAACATAACGGTCCTTGCCTCACACCAATGCAAACTATTCATTTTCAATTAGAATGAATAAGAAAATTAGAAATCAACTCTATTGGTAGAAATTATCCAAGTTTGTTTCCAGAGGTAGCTAAAGTGTTGGATCCATCTTGCCCACTGATTATGAAATTTTCCTGAAGCAAACAAATAAAATGAGTCATATAATAGCATAATTTGGTTAAAGAGAGACTATTGATTCCTCTGTAAGCAAAGTAGCTGCAGTTTGATTAAAGTTGTAAAGAAAACTGAGTAAAATTCCCATTTCCCACAACTAATCTAATTAAGAACTATTGGACTTAGTGGAAAAGTATGCCTCTCCTCATTTGCTCCACAGCACATACGTTTAACGCTATGTAATTGTCACATAACTTCCATGTGATCTAAGAGAGAAGGAGAAAAGCGACTGCGAAAGAAGGAAAGAGAAAAAAAGAATCAAAGATGGAAAAGACGATGTTTCAACCACAAGAGTCCTATTTATAGAGAGGAAAACCAATCTGCCCTGAATCGCTAATTTAGATTTTAATGAGAAAAATGAGAGGGAAACAAGGAAAAAAGACTTAGTTGACTCACACACACATACTTGCCTTTTTAAACTTTCCCTTCTTAAAAATGTGCTTGTTCTAAATGCTGAATATATTTGGTTACATCCTTCTATTCAAACTTAATTACCTTCTCCCCTTTGTCATGACATGGGTGGAAAGTTTTTGCAGTGTCAGGAGAGGTCGTCACACATTCTTTTGCAGTTCGCTTCATTAATTCTTTCTTGCAGAAGCATTCTCTCTCGTGCTGGGAAGGTAGAAGGGTGTAACAGAAGAGCCCTGGAACATCAGCAGGAAGCTCTAAGCTGGTTAATGCAGTATAATTGTCTGGACATAGACTGGTCTTTGTTTGTGTGGTTCACTCCGAATCAGCTGTAATTAACTCCAGAGTGTTTCCAGATTGCCAGCAAAGAAAAATTACAGCTTTTCTGTTTTAAATTGTAAAGCTCACAAACATTAACTATGGAGATTGCCTTTACTTTGATATATTTCTGTCCTGTAAGGAAAAATAAAAGCTTACTTGAATCCCCCACCCCACCTCTAAAAATGTGCTTTTGTTAAGTTCCTTGATTTAGTGTCTGCTGGAACATAATGGGCCTTAATAGTTGGGTTTGAAACCTTTTTACTTAGTATTTTGAATCTTTGGCTGTCTTCATTGCTAACATTTTTAATGCTGAAAATTATGCATTTTTTCTATGAAATACTAAATGCCTGATTAAAATAAACAAGTTGTAGTAAATTCCCTTGAAGGGAAGCATCTTCAAGGCTTGAGGTCAAATGTGTCTTCTGATAGAGTTGGGGCTCCCATCCTGGTATGTCAACTGTGTCTTGATATATCAAAATGAGGCTGTGAGCAAAGGACCATTTGACTAGCTTCTTCCTGTGGTCAGTGAGCCACACCCAGTTCTATGCTCCAGTACAGTAGTTTGTAATTATGAATTCCAGCATGGATAAAAATGAGGTAGCGGTGTGAACTAATACAGACCAGCACACAAAAGATCTGTCAGCAACTGATGCAAAAAAAAAAAAAAAAAATCCAGCCAAAAATCTTTTTTTTTTCTTTCTTCTGAATTCAACAATAAGGAATTTAAGCCTCAATGTGGCTTTAGCAAGCAAAGAAAAGAAGCTCTTGGTGTCTGCATAATACCACTTTGATGGATTTTTTTTTCATCAGTTCTCTGTACGTGGCAACAAATAAACAAGTATAATTATACTTGTGAAGGCCTATTCATTGCTTTGTCAGGATTAGATATATGTGCCGTTTTCACACTGCGCCTCTCTTTTGTCTTTGCCTAACTCACTATGACATATTGATAGAGGATTTGGAATGGGGAAAAGGCCACAGCAGAGACAGTGATGACCTTTTGGAAACTTGATATAATTCAAGGATTTTTATTTTCTTTCTTCTTCTTTCTTTCTTTCTTTCTTTCTTTCTTTCTTTCTCTCTCTCTCTCTTTTTTTTTTTTTTTTTGTAAACTTCTTACCAAATTCACTTATAAGCAGGCAACTTTTAATACATTTCAGATAGAGTAAATACTCAGAGTTTTAGAAGAGAGCAGAGAGCAGAGGGCAGAGGAGAATAAAAACAATAGAGGAGGGAGCTCCCTGGTCTTCTTTCCCAGCACTTAGCAGAGTGGCCAACCTAGCATTCTTTCCCCATTATTCTGGCCTCTTGATCAGATCACGTTCTTTTTAATCATTTCACAAACACTGTCTCACTGGACCGTAGAAGAGGGCTGGGGCAGCATCAATTAAAAAGCAGAGGCAAAACTGGCCTCTGATTTTGGGTTCTAATGGGAACTCTGAGTGCTGAATACAAAAGCATTCTCCTATTGTGCAGAAAACACCCCCCTTTATTAGAAGGGCTCCTCTTAGGTGGTTTTGCCCATTTAGCAGAGCAGAGTTTAGGCAGCAGTGACTGCAGACGAAAGCAAAGCAGAAGCTGAGGGGAAAAAAGTTCTTTTCTGCATATTGTCTGCTGCTTCCGAAAAAGGGATTTGACAGGATCAAAGTCACTGATCTTGCAAATTCCTGAGAATACCAAAAAATGTGTACACACACTCTAAGCAGACCAGCAGGTATGTATTGCTCTGAATTTAGCATAAAAGTTAGAGCAGGTTTCTCTAAGGAATTTCCTGAAGGCTTTTGTAATTTTTAAAAATGGGATATTTGGCAGTAGACACTAAAAGTTGGTGATGATTAAATAGAAGTCAGCTTTGATGGTGAAGCAACTTTTCTAGTGAATTAATGTGTTATGAAGTCATTTAGGAATGATTCTGTGGTTGAAGTTAAACAGTCTTCATACTGAGGTTTTTACAAATCTAGTACAAGCTTCCTACATGAGTCCAGTCAGTAAAAGAAAAACTACATTTGGCAATGATGAGAGTGAATTGCTTGGCATCATATTTAGTGCCATGGAAAATACTAATTTAAGTAGCTTTTTAACCACACAGAAGAAAGTGTCCCATCAGAATACACTGCCAAACATTGCTGTGGTTAAAGTCCATAACTACATAAAAATATTTAAATGAGGTAATATGTTGCTATCTATGCCATTTTAGATAGTTTTGTTGGTGGTGATATTAGAGTGAAATGTAATTGTAATTGTATCAAAGACTTACATGTTTGACCTGGTTTCTGATGAATGTGTGTCTTAATGAGATAAAATAGATAGGCACTTTGATGTAAAATTACATAGAAGTTTTTCACAAAGTATATCCTACCACATTTCTAATATGAATTCCTTTAACAGAGTTTCCATAATTTTTACTTCTGCCTCTTTTAATGTAAAATGAAAATAATAGGATCTATGCTATGTAGAGAAATATTGAAATGAAATATTGTAGAGATAGTCAATACTGTAAGGATAAAAATAAAAGTGATAGTAACAATATTTTATTATTAATATAATAAATGATATGACTATTATTATAGCTCAGAAATTCATAAGTCTGATCTATGCTTAGTAGCTTTTCTTAGTCTTTTGAGAACAGAGCACCAGATTCACTATATATAAACTGAGTCTGATCGTTTACAGAAAGTATGATCCGTGTTCCTAGAACTTCCTGTTTAATTTATTAATCTAAAGTATCATTGTTTTCATGCCAAATATCTAGCCTCTGCCTCCCTTCCACCTGTTTTTCAGATCAGTTTAGCAATGTATTGCATTTTAGGCATTTTGATTGTCTTCTAAATGTATACATTATGCAGAGTCAGTACATGCAAAAGTAAACATTAATGTTTGTGGACTAATTAGAAAATTATTAGCTTTTTATGCTTATTGTGATCAAATTTTTTCACAGTTTAAAAAGCAGTATGCATGCCACGCAGATAATTAACCTGCAGCTCATCCATGATTAAAATTATACACTAAGCTTTGTGTTGTTTGCCCCATAGGCAATTAGAGTGTCATTCTAACTGTCTCAGATACCAAAATGAATTTTGATTTTGTCATCAATCTCTGATGATCTTTTGGTATATTATAAACTGATCATTTCCTCTCTGATTTGGCCAACAAAATTAGATTTGATATCAGCAAGAACATTACTGACATGGTCTTCATACTTAGCACGCCTGTGGCCTTCAATGATGTCTGCCTTTTAAACAAACTTCTTAAAAGGAGTTACTAAGATACTCCATAATATAGGTGAACCCAGCCCTTTTTTTTTTTCTTCATAGCTCTCAGACACTGTGAAGGCTGTATCAGTATGCAGGGGTGAAAGTAGTGTCAGGGGCAGAGATTCAGAATATCTATAATAACAGCTGTAATTTGCAGTGTAATGTAGAATATCTAGGGGTTTTTGTTTGTTTGTTTGTTTTGTTTTTGTCCTGAAACTGTCACGGTATGTAAAAACATGGATTCTTTTAAAATACGGGTCTGTTAGCCTTGAAGTTATGGGTCCCTTCAATTCTAAGATTTAAGAGAAGTTTGCATACCTGTTTCGTAAAAGCAAGACAATGTCTATGTCATAGGTGGAAAATAAACACCAAAGTTTCATGCCAGTCAGCTGTTGTGTACACTGCAGAGACTCAGAGAGGCTCAGCTGAAATCAGATTGCACTAACAGTCTGGAGTTTGCATATGAACAGACCCACATGCAGGTACATGTACAGGCACATAGAAGAACGCACATTTAACTTGCATATGCTTAACTTTCTCTTGGTGTTTTACCTTTACATTAGAAATGTATTAGGCTTTGATTGGGTGACTTTTATCTGAAACAAAGCAAGTATGTGACCTAAGTTTTAAAACTATTGAAGGATATTCATCTAGAGTGCTTGCATAAAATTCATTAAGCCAGGGGAGATGTTGGCAAGGCACTAAGGAGACAACTCACCAGGACTGACAAAATCAAATGGTATTTGAAATGGTGTTCATTACACATTGCAGTTAAAAACAAAATGAGTGAATGTGATTGTCCCCAGGATGATAGGAATGGCCACAGTAAATATTAATTTCTGTTCCCCATTGAGGTGCCTGAAGTGTGGGGAAGAATGATGATTGGTGCTCAGTCACGGCCAGTCAGGTACCTGCTGAGATCCTTTGCACAGGGAAGATTTGGAGTAAGCTGATTTACTGGCCAAAGGAAAACCAGAAAAAAGTCTGGCCTGCATGGCCTAGGACTTTAATATTTTCCATACTAAGGCTCTCTCTTTTCTTTGTTCTTCTCTCTCTCATGCCCACCTCCCCTTTCTAGTCCCTGCTTGATAGAGAAAAGGAAAAGTAAAAACAAACAAACAAAAAACAAACAACAGTCATTTGCATTGTATATCCATTACTGCTGTTTCTTTCATATGACAATTCTTTACATGCTGCTAGGATAGACTGGATTTAAAGGCCTTTATATCTAGGGCATGCCTTTTTTGAAAACAGGATGAAAAAATGCCAGGATTTCTGTGACAAATTTGAGTTTCATGTGATGCTCAGAGTAGTTTCAAAACCACCAAAGCAATGTAAGTGATAGCTATCTAAGTTGTTTGTTACATTTATACAAAGTCTGCCTGTAATAGATAGGTGTGATGGTTTTAAGTTCCCTCTCAACTTTTTAGATAGTCAAGTTTACAGCAGCTGTGAATTAGTGATGAGCTATTAGTGGGCTGTGTCATTATTTAATAAAAATGGCTTCTCTCACCCTATTTTTTATCCAGGTCCCTGACAGGCTGGATGAAATGAGATCCCCACGTAGCAATTGCCATGGAAACCTGTGACTCTCCTCCTATCTCAAGGCAGGAAAATGGGCAGAGCACATCAAAGCTATGTGGAAAGACACAACTTGATAATGAGGTGCCAGAGAAAGTTGCAGGGATGGAGCCTGACAGGGAAAACAGCTCCTCACATGACAACCTGAAAAGGGATGAGCGCAAAAGTGAAGTCTTGCTGGTTTCAGCATTGAGAATGCAGCTGCCACTCAGGTCACCTCAGCAAAGGAGATACCCTGCAACGAATGTGCCACTTCTTTTCCCAGTTTACAGAAATACATGGAACACCACTGCCCTAATGCCCGCCTTCCTGTCCTGAAGGACGAGAGTGAGACCAGCGAGTTAGAGGACAGTGACGTGGAAAACTTAACAGGGGACATAGTTTACCAGCCTGATGGGTCAGCTTATATAATTGAGGACTCCAAAGAAAGTGGACAGAATGCACAGACTGGGGCAAACAGCAAACTCTTTTCAACAGCCATGTTTCTGGACTCCCTGGCATCTGCTGGAGAGAAGAGTGATCAGTCTGCTTCCGCCCCTGTGTCATTCTACCCACAGATCATCAACACTTTTCATATCGCTTCATCCCTCGGGAAACCATTTACAGCCGATCCGGCTTTCCCAAATACCTCAGCATTAGCAGGAGTTGGTCCTGTGTTGCACAGTTTCCGTGTCTATGATCTCCGACACAAGAGAGAGAAAGACTATCTAACCAGTGATGGCTCAGCCAAAAACTCCTGTGTGTCCAAAGATGTCCCTAACAATGTGGACTTGTCCAAATTCGATGGTTGTGTTAGTGATGGGAAGAGGAAACCTGTTTTAATGTGTTTCTTGTGCAAATTGTCTTTTGGTTATATCAGGTCTTTTGTAACCCATGCTGTGCATGACCATCGGATGACTCTCAATGATGAGGAGCAAAGGCTCCTCAGTAATAAATGCGTCTCCGCCATAATACAGGGGATTGGCAAAGACAAAGAACCTCTTATAAGCTTTCTGGAACCAAAAAAATCCACTTCTGTTTATCCCCATTTTTCTACTACAAACCTCATAGGACCTGATCCAACCTTCCGCGGCTTATGGAGTGCTTTTCATGTTGAAAACGGTGACTCTTTGCCGGCTGGCTTTGCCTTCTTGAAGGGAAGCGCAAGCCCTTCCAGCTCAGCAGAACAGCCGCTGGGGATCACCCAAATGCCAAAGGCTGAAGTGAACCTGGGGGGGCTGTCTAGTTTAGTAGTGAACACCCCAATTACCTCTGTCTCCCTCAGCCACTCATCATCTGAGTCTAGCAAGATGTCAGAGAGCAAAGACCAAGAGAACAACTGTGAAAGGCCAAAAGAAAGTACAGTCTTACACCCGAATGGGGAGTGCCCTGTCAAAAGTGAACCCACTGAACCGGGAGATGAGGATGAAGAGGATGCATATTCCAATGAACTCGATGACGAGGAAGTATTAGGTGAACTCACCGATAGTATTGGTAATAAAGACTTCCCTCTCTTAAACCAAAGCATTTCTCCTTTATCATCCAGTGTGCTAAAATTTATTGAAAAAGGTACCTCGTCCTCCTCGGGGACTATTGCTGATGACACAGAGAAGAAAAAACAGACTGCTGCCGGTAGGAGCAGTGGCAATGTTACTAATAGCTATGGCATTGGTAGCAAGGACTTTGCAGATGGAAATGTCAGTAGAGATGGCGCCACAGCAGCTAATCCCAGTGAAACGACCCGGGGAGACGATGAGAGTTCAGCGACTCTGCACCAGCATGGCTTCACCCCGAGCACACCTGGTACCCCGGGTCCTGGAGGAGATGGCTCCCCAGGAAATGGCATTGAGTGTCCAAAGTGTGACACAGTTTTGGGGTCTTCAAGGTCTCTTGGTGGTCACATGACTATGATGCACTCGAGGAACTCATGTAAGACTCTGAAATGTCCCAAATGTAACTGGCATTACAAATATCAGCAGACTCTGGAAGCCCATATGAAGGAGAAGCACCCCGAGCCAGGTGGCTCTTGTGTTTATTGTAAGACTGGGCAGCCTCATCCCAGGCTTGCCCGGGGAGAGAGTTACACGTGTGGCTATAAACCCTTCCGTTGTGAGGTTTGTAACTACTCTACCACTACCAAAGGCAACCTCAGTATTCATATGCAGTCTGACAAGCACCTGAACAATGTTCAGAATCTTCAAAATGGCAATGGCGAGCAGGTGTTTGGCCACTCTGCCCCAACCCCCAACGCTAGCCTCAGTGGCTGCGGAACACCCTCCCCATCCAAACCCAAACAGAAACCCACCTGGCGGTGTGAGGTTTGTGACTATGAAACCAACGTGGCGAGGAACCTCCGGATTCACATGACCAGCGAAAAACACATGCACAATATGATGCTTCTGCAGCAGAACATGAAACAGATCCAGCACAATCTGCACCTGGGCCTCGCCCCAGCCGAAGCTGAGCTCTACCAATACTACCTGGCTCAGAACATCGGCCTAACTGGAATGAAGCTGGAAAATCTGCAGATCCTCAGCTCCTGATTAACCCATTTCAGCTCGACTCAGCCACAGCAGCGGCTCTGGCACCAGGACTTGGTTAGTACTTCCTGTTCTGCACTATTGTCAGTTTTGAATCATATTTTCACCTGATACCTTGTGAGGGAGCACAGACAAACTGGGGACTGTTCACTGAAAAGGGCTTTCTCTTAAACTGCATAGACAAACTGCCAAAAGGCACATTACTTTAAAGCTAAATTAAATCCAGAGAGTAAAGAGTTGAGAAATTAGTGACCGCATATAAGAAGTTAGCAAATTTTGTTCACATTTGATAGGTCCATTAAAAAAATGCTAATATACATACTTTGTTTACTATCATTATCCATAAATTTGACAGAATTTGCAGGTTTACTTTGGGTGATTATTCCCCAAGACATCAAACATAAGCCATCATGATTTTAATTAAATATTTTTCAGAAATATTTGAATGGCTGTAATTGCTCATAATTAATCCTACAATAATCCCATTACCTTATCCAGGTATTTGGGAGGATATTATAGGCAACAAGTGCAGAATCAGGCAAATCCCATCAAGCTTTAAGACAAATTGGGAAATAACAATTAGTGTTTATGTAAGTCTATCTAGGCTCTTAAATCACAAACATGTGACTGTTTTGTTATGGTATTGATCAACTTTATTGTACTGGAAAATACAAATTTCAGGATGACATCATGCCCAGTAGGAGTAATTAAAGCTATCTGATGAGGGAATTTAGAAGTTGAAAGGGATGATTGTAATCGACTCTGATCCAATCCTATTATAGCTTTTTATAGTTTAAGCTTTAGAGAAAGCACATTCCTTGTGAAGACATTTTTTTTTTTTACATCCTTTCATGTGTGCTGTGTTTTCTAGTCTCTATTTTTCCTTTTAATTTTTCCCCTGTAGTAAATAATGAGCTGCCGCCTGAAATCCGGCTTGCCAGTGGTCAGCTAATGGGTGATGACCTGTCCCTCCTTACTGCAGGAGAGCTGTCACCTTATATCAGTGACCCGACGCTGAAGCTATTCCAGTGTGCTGTTTGCAACAAATTCACCTCTGACAGCCTGGAGGCTCTAAGTGTGCATGTGAACAGTGAGCGCTCTCTCCCTGAAGAGGAATGGAGAGCTATAATTGGAGATATCTACCAGTGCAAGCTCTGCAACTACAACACACAGCTCAAAGCCAACTTCCAGCTCCACTGCAAGACTGATAAGCATATGCAGAAGTACCAGCTGGTGGCCCACATCAAGGAAGGGGGCAAAAGCAATGAGTGGAGGCTGAAGTGCATTGCCATTGGCAACCCCGTTCACCTAAAGTGCAATGCCTGTGACTACTACACCAACAGTGTGGATAAATTACGTCTGCATACTACCAATCACAGGCACGAGGCGGCCCTGAAACTCTACAAGGTAAGCTGCGCCATCCACTTTCATTGGCATAGAATAGACAAGGGCATTAACAATCTCAGAGTTGGGAGTATAGACTGGAGATGAGAGGGCAGGTGCAAGGATCAAAATGCACAGTTTCTATTACCATTCCTAAAGGTATATGAAATGGACACCAGTGGAAACTAGGGACTTGCCTCTTGCCCCAGAGGCATAAATTGCTTCACAGGCTTCCTACAACAACAACAACAACAACAAAAAACATTTTCTGTTTATTGTCATTAGGAAAATGGTACTTTAAGGTTATGTTTTATTTATTGTTTTAGGAAACAAAAACAGAATACTACTAAGTGTTAATGGGTGCAGGGAACAGAGGACACAGGAAATACCAACACTTAAATGTATCATTTGTTTGGTAATAAACAAGAATGACCCAAACAGGACATTTGTGTATGTGTACTTTTGGTGACATAGAATAAACACACTCTCTTAGCATCAGTTGGAAGTCTCTTCAAGAAAACTTTGTTGTTCTTCTGCATGATTGTTTTCCCAACTAGTAATGTTTTCTCTCCTCCCCAAAGGGTGTAGCCTACATAAATATGCTCTTAAGATGACAAGTGCTCTTTTATCTTTACTGAGAAAAACTATGCAGACATTATTCATACATGAAAGTAATGAACAGCATGTATTGCACAACTTGTCTTGATATTTTCTGAACCCTAATGTTTGATGAATTTATTTTTTGTGGTTAGTTCACTGGATTGTTTTGATGGTCTTGGTTCCTGTACAAGTGTAGCACATTCATTTCTATGATGAATAACTTGGTTACTTATTAAAAAAACTTCTTTTGTCTAGAGGATATTAAAATTCAGAAAATATTGCAAACCATTAGTCATTGTAACAAGCTCTAAATATGATTACAAAATCCATTTTGCAAGTGTTATCTATTGATTTATACTAGAGATCAGCGGTAACTATACTATCAGGAGTCAACCAACAATTATAGTACCTATAACTTTTCTAATCCTATTTAAAATTGCGAGCACAACTGCAAAAGCAGATGTGGTCATTTGGGTTAGGTTCAGGAATTATTTATTTGCATTGGTCTGGTGCTGTGCACTTCAGTTGCTCCTGTTTAAATTTTAGATAGATGTACTATGCACAAAAACCAGTCTTGATGTGAGAATTTGTAACATTGTTCCTACTATATTGGCACTGCGTGGATCGATAATGAAAGCATTAGATTTGGGCTGCTCTGTTTGTGAGGAGTGCAGACCCTAATGTAAGATGGAGTGCTTCTACCTCAGTGCTATTGAAAATATAATATAAAGGATTAATTGTATTATAATTCATGGGTTTTGCAGCAACAGTTGACAACTGTTCAATTGCCTACATTTTTTTTCTGTTGATACCTGACTTATTAAAAGTTTTAGAATACCTAGGAGAAAAAAACCAAACATTAAATTTTTATAAATAATAGATTTACACCCTAGGAGCTATATAGAATATTCATGAACTATGTTTATATTCATGCAGTTACTCTAACACTTTAAATTAACATGTTGTGCATAAGAGATATAAATGTACAGACTTTTCTATTTTATTACTCTCAGGTAGAAATCTAGTGAAACGGAGAGAATGTTGTTGTTTATTTTCTTAGAATAGGTTATTTAATCAAACTGACTGACAATTCTCCATATGTGTATAGGTGTGTGTGTGTGTGTACGTGTGCCTGTGTGTGTGTATAAAGTCATGTAATTCTTTCCATAAGCATGTTTTGGCCACTTTATTCCTGCAGGGTCATTTACGAAGTTCCAGGCTTGATCTTGAATTTCCTTTAGAGGTACAGTTGGACAATGACTTCAAATTGATAAAGACCCATTATGATAAACACTCCATCCTAAAGAAGGCTCTAATGCCAAAGCACATTAGATCCCACAAGCAGAAGATGAATACCTATATTAACAATCCTATATAACATATAATGTGCCCTTTGATTGTTTATCCCTTAATTAACGAAGTATACCTAATACCATGCTTTAACTTCAGTAGACAAAGTTACTATGAAAAAGTTACACAAAATTCAAACAACACCAAAAATACTTGAGTACTAAAACCTGAATGCTGTTATTTGATAATTCATCTATTTTTGTATAGTTCTAGAATAGAAAAACTAAAACTGAGTAGTTGTGTATTAAACATAATATTTCCAAATTCAATTCAGAATCTATTTGATTCAGACATAGTGTATTTCAAGCACAGTGATGAGGAGACTAACTTGGCTAGCTTGTTTCAGCAAAATAAAATTGGTTCATAATAACATTAATTGCTTTTACATGAGAACCTAACAAATTGGCTAGGGCCTGAAAAAAAATCATAGTTCTTTAATGGCTTAAATATTAAAATTAGACTTAAAATAGTTTCATAGCTCATGACTAGACAATAATTTTTCTCTATAAAATTTATTTTTATTAAGAGTTTAATTTGTACCATTTCGAATTGTGAATTATTTAGACAGTAGAGGAACGTGGCAAGCTGCATTTGTAAGACAGATACAGAGCTGCAAGCAAACAGCTTTGCTCATTATTGACAACATATTGATTCATAATGCTCTAAATGTGGCGACATGTCAATTCAATTGGAATAAAACACTCTACTTATTGTGCTGTCAAGCTGAAGAAGCTCGCCTAAGAAGAACTATGTGCTTTACTCTGTTCAAGGAGGCTAAAGGTTAAAGGTTAAGGGTTAGCATAAAAGCATCGTCTCCAGAGCTGCTTACCTTTAAACTGATCAATTTAATGAAAATCTGTTTTACAGATGTCGTTTTAATGTATTTGGCAGGATTTAGGCAGATTTAACATTAGATGCGAGGTAGTAAAAATTATTTCTTTTATTTGAGGAGAACAACACCTCTCCTTTTATGTTTAAGCTGGACAGCTTTTGGGCTATGGTATTTTGGCAAAGAACCTGGAGGCAGAATGTGTTGATGATCTTTCCATATGGGAAATAAATAAATAAATAAATAAATAAAATAGTGTTATGTCTATTGATAACAATGACTGGAACAAAACCCCATTATGTCGATTTCTGAAGTTGACTGGGGAAACAAAACAGAGCTGTGTTCACTTTTGGCAGTGTTACATTTCCTAGTTTGTTTTTTTTTTTTTTTTCCAGTGAAGTTCTCTGAAGTTCTAAAACAATCTTATCTTGGCATATGTTTTTCTCCAGAAACATTAATGATGAAAGAAAATTAGTCAAGAAAAATGAAACAGAAAAGAAAAATTTTCATTATCCTTAATCTTCTCTTTCAATGTCTGGATGAGTATTTAAAGTGAGGCTAATAAATGCTACGTGTGCAGACAGTGAAAATTGGTCTTGCAAGTTAATAACCATAGACATACATATGTAAATATGTAACCGTGGTTTTAAGGTAGTCAATTTACTAGGCTGAATTATAATTTTTCAAATTTTGTGCTTTTATAGTCTCTTTAAAAGTTTTAGTGAGTTGGTTTTCACATACTGGGTCCTTACTAAATGTTTGTATGATGTCAGAAACTAATGAGGCCCCTGAGGAGTGGCTGCAGGACCTCCTTCACGTTCGCTCAGCCTTCGTCTTAAAAATGCATTGTAATTTGTTCTGCTTCTGTAATGAGCCCTGGTGGAAAGTTGTAATGACAGCTACTTAGCATTAGACGTGAAAGTTGGGACAATGAAGGCAGGTTTGGGCAGTATTCCAGACTAACCTGGAGAATATTCTTGGCTTTGTGAGGCTGGCTTTTCTGACCAGCCTATTGACTTAACTATTGCCCTGTGTGGAGCACGCCCATATTTAGCTGTCCATGCCCACTGACAGTCCTCCTACTTTGTGAATGTGTGAGTGTTCAAAACTTTCCTGGTTCAAAGTCACAAGCCTAACTGCATGAGCAGTTTTCCTCCCTGCCTGTGCTCAGAGTGAGGCGAAGGAGGCTATCTGAGTTTCTCAATGCCGTTTTTTGCTATTTGGATGTCACAAAGGCCGAAAGCACTGAAGCACTAGCCTGTCGACATGATGAGCTCTTCCACACACATGAAGCTTAGTCCTAGGTACTTACAGGGTAACACTGAAACAAGGAACAGTTTTCAATGTTTCTCATTATTTACGATATTGATTAAAGAAAGGATCCAGGTTAAGAACAAAAACTCAAGGGGAAGGGAGGACGGACATAGAAGACAATGAAAGATGCACAGTGAGGAATGTGTGCATAGGATATAAGCCAACCACAGAATAATTGGCACTGCCTACCCCTTAGCTGTATTTACTAGTAGAAAATACTGAATGGCTTGAAGGTATTGATGGGCCACTGGAATTTCCCAACTATATGTTCAAGTCCAACTTTGCAATTTAAAATCAATAAACCAGACATGTAGCATCTTAGTCACTGGTGTGTTGTGTGATGGTGAAAGCTCATAGGAGATGGTATAGTACTCATTTGCATAAAGGTCACTGTGTAAAAGGAAACTGCAATATGCGGATGCTGTAAGAAATTTAAGCAGATTTTTCTTAATCTTATTCTAGACATTTGTTTAGATGAAGAAAGCGTTTTAAGAGATAAAATTTATTCTTTTTCCTGACTAAACATTAACCTGAGTATAGAAATATTTTTGTACTTTTTTGTATTAGTTTCACATTAATGTTCATTTCAAGGTTGAAAAGCAGTGTGAAATTTAATAACAGTTGTAGGATTATTTTGTAAGTAATCACAATTCAAATTATTCCATTGTATTCCCATATTAAAGACAGGCAGAGGTTGAAAAAGTAATTTCTACAGTGGAACAATTCATGCTTGCATAATATTTAGAACTAATAAATACACAGATCAAACAAAGAGAAACTGGGTAGCTAATAACAACTAATAAATCATGGGTGTTTTCAGATCACACTATGATTGGTTGGCCCTCCTGACTACACAGCCTTCTGTCTCTAAGCATGATACTGCCTGAACTGTAGCCATGTGTAAACCAGGCCACTTCAGTACAAATGTAGACTTCTGCAACTGTACTCATGTGGCAAGTACTAAGGTATACTGTGAGATAAGAATCTTTTGTTTTTTCACCCCCAAGGTGAGAAAAATAACTCCAAAATTATTAAATATAAACAGATGTTAATCCCCAGAGTGGTTAATTTTAGCCAAGCTTACATCCATGTCAGGGTAAATAAAATAACAATGTGAAATTGTTAGCAAACCTAGGCAGAATCTTTCTAAAAAGAGAAAATATGGCATCAGATGGCTCCTGTCTTTGTTTTCTGTGTGATTGTCCTTCACTTGTGCTTCTGTCCCCCTGTATGTATTATGATGCTACTCTGCTTTTCACCTGTGTCTTCTACTCCATGTTGCAAGCTTAGCTAACTTCCTAAGCAATTCTAAGTAAGCTTTTCTTTTAATTAAGGGAAACAGAAGCATCTGCAGTTGTAAATGCCTTTCTAGTATTTTCAGGATGAGCTGTTGTTAATTTATTTTCTTGTTCTTGAAATTTTTTCTGTTAGGGTGAGAGAAGATGTGTCAGTGCTCAGGGAATCAGTTGAGAGTCAGGACCACATAGAGCACTCCCCTTTCCTAGAATTTCCTTCACTTGCTGCTTCTGAATACACACACAACCACTACGCTGTCACCATAGAAATCCACCTCAGAAATGTAGTCAACAGCTTGACAATACTGTTCTCTCCAGGTCCCAGGAACAAGTCAGCTTGTACTTTTTAATTCATTACACTTTTGTATTTTATGCTCATTCTATCTAACCTGGAATGTTGGCACACTTTATAAAGAAGTATCAAATGGCTTATCTGTGACCTGTCCTGAGGTCTTTTAGGTAAAATGAACCACATGTTATCACATAATTCTGGACTTTCATGAGAATTTCCTTGGCTTAATCTGTTCCTTTCCCATAGAGCTGGTATGCAGTTGTTGAAGCACTCAAAGACCTGGCACACAATGCAACCACAGTCATATGTTCAGCAGGCCTCATACTGCTGAAAGGGTCTTGGCCTGGGGTGGAGTGAGGAGGAGCTGGCATGTGCATAATGACCACAGTTCTGCTTCCAGAACATCTGGCCTCTCCAAGCCCTACTGCAGATACTTTAGCAAGTCTGCTATAAGTCTAGCCCATGCTAAAGTGGAGTTCACACAGACATGGAGATGTATTCATTATTCAGACAACCCAAGCATTGGAGGTGATTTCTCCTCACACTGTCAGGAGCCTTCATCCTGAGAAGACGTGATTTATTAAGAGTGAACCAGACCACGGGAGTATAGCAACCCCTTACCATCAGGAAATGTTTGCATGGACTCTATAACCTAGACATATTGATTGATTCTGACACAGTGTCACAGCTTTATTTGAAGAAGACCTAGATGATATGCTGCTCCCTGTCTCAAATAACCAGAGAAGCATTTATTAGCACTTACTGTGTATCAGGCTCTGGATATAACTGCATGGTGAGTCTGTCCATTAAGGTGGTGGATAGTAAGATGACTTCCTAATTGTTGTGACGAGACAGAGTTTTCTGAGGTTTTATTTTCAAACATAACTCTTCCAATTGCACATGAATTTTGGACTCAGGGACATTCATAAAAATTACAAGTTCAATCTGGTTATGCCATGTTTCCCTGCTTTTGTCAACTACACTTAGTAAAAAGTCTGAATGTTCCGGGTATCTTAAATTGTCCATAGATCCACAATAATCCTATTTGTGTATCTTATCATACTCTACTCTATTGCATAGTAACAATTTATAGATCAGTTTAAGATGAGAATTTTGTTTACAAGTTTAATTCAAGAAAGAGCTTTCATTGTTGACACATTCATAGTTATTCTTCAAATACAAGCATGTTGCTCTGTGTTGTTAAAAAAAAAAATGAAGAAAACCCAGTAAGAATATTCAATTACAACCTGAGTCAACCCCTCTACAGAACCAGGATGACTGGAGTCCTGGAAAACACACACAAAAACAATTTACAGTGCAGGGAGAGTTCCATCTAAAGGAACATCATCATGTAACTCATTATACATTATTACCACAGATATCAGTTATGCAGAGCAATACTTTGTGTACATTTGGTTATACAATATTTAATTTATAACTCGATGTCTTATGAGCTGTGGTGACACATACTTATAATGTCAGGACTTGCAATACTGAGGTAGGAAGTAGCCATTACGTGAGATCTTGTTATGAGAAAGGACATGAAAGAAAACAAATCTTGTTTTTTCTACCTATGAAAAACATTCTTTCATAACATATATATTTCATATAATGTGTATAGGTATAATGTGCATATAGAACATAGATTCACCTAAATTATTTTTATCAATGGAAGTATTTGATATCATAAAACATATATTGGCCTCTCATCTTGAGAAAGGAGTAAGTTGGGATAATATTTGCTCCTCAAGCAAATTGTGTGTGTGTGTGTGTGTGTGTGTGTGTGTGGTATGATACTGTCTGTGTTGTGTGCATGTTGTATGTACTTGTCAGTTAGACATGCACATGACATGCAGGTAAAAAATATCTACACAGACATATCTACAAATATTGATAGAGGCCAGAGGTATGCATTAGGTGTTTAACCTTGTTGCTCTCTATTCTATTTATTCAAATAGGGTCTTTCACTGAACCTGACACTCATGGATTCAACTAAGCTGGCTGGTAATGAACTTTATGGGTTCTCCTGTTTCAACCCTCACCATTCTCCGGTGCTGGGGTTGCACTCACACACCAGCATGCTAGGCTCTTTCTGTGGAGAGAGGGAACCTAAACTAGGTCCACATGCTTGAGAGCAGGCATTTTGGAGACTGAACTGTCTTTTTAGACCCCATCAATCAATTTTTAAGTAGTACAGAGGAAGCTTGGGGTTGAAGGAATATATACCCTGATATTTGATGCTGGAAATTAATGGAAAGTAAGGTTGGGAATGCAAAGAGAGACTAAGTGCATGGTAACACCAGTTTTGGAGAACACCTTTTACACTTTTGCAATATTGATTATTTTCTTTCGTAACTACGTATTCTGTTCTAAAAGATCTTCATTTATCGGTGGAATCGGTATGTGATTAATAGTATGCTGGGGAGAGTCTTTCTAAAAGTATTCCTTTTTATGATGCCAGATAATCTATTGACAGTGGAACCATATTGAGAAATTATTTTTCTTTTTTTTGCCTTTTACAATTGCATTACTGTCTGAAGAAAGAACATATACTAACCAAAACTGGAAGTTAAATGTTACATTACATTGTCTCATCAGTCTTCCGAGGACTTATATACAATCATTCAAGCCTTCGAAGAGAGCAGGATTCAGGGGTTTCGAAGGTCCTCACAGAAAATAAGATCCTGGTCTTGACTTGCCCTGTACCTCTGCCATCAATAAGAAAACCGTTCTATGTCTGAGGACAGCAAAAGCAGGGTGCAGGAAAGCAGAGAGGCTGGCACCTGATGAGCTTTACCACTTGGTCTTCAGCACCATCATGCTGGGTATCATTTTCAGATCTTTAAACCAGTAGGTTTCCTAAAGTGTAGGCAGGGAAAGTGGGATCAGACCAGTGGATCTGTGTACACAAATGACATGCACTGAAATGACAGTCTTAAACCAGCCATCTATTAGCCAGAGTGGAAACTGATAGGTAAGCAGTCACCTGACTATTTCCTGTAACAACGGAATTGTGCTTTTAGCAATGTCCTTGTATTGGCATGTTTGGGTGTTTGGTATATTAACCAGGATTGACTGATAGAATATTTATTACTTGTAGTGCTGGTGCTTGCAACTTAAGCCCCTTTTGGAGGCTGCATTAATTCACTCAGATCACCAGGCAGTGATGTACTAGTCTCCCATTGACATGATGAAGGAGATGGTACTGTCCAGAACAGCTAGAACGATCGCTCTCCCAGAGAGTGGGCCACCTCTCTTTTTCCTAGCACTTTAGAACTCCTGGGGAAGTCTTAATCACCTGTCAGAGTTTTTAAAAATAGCTTGTTGCTTTGAATTATTATTATTTTTCCATTTTATACTTTATTTCTTATTTTAAACCATTTTATATTTTTGTGACCAAGAGCCTCATTTATCCCAACCTACCGTCCATTCTTTCTCTCTCTTCTCGTCCTTTTTTTTAAACCTTGAATTCAGTCTTTATTTTTATTTTTAATTTTTGATTCATTTTAAGATTCCTAGGGTTATACCTCCAGCGTATGTCGGTGGGCCCCCTTCCTACATGTTCCCTTCAAATATGTGCCAAATATTTCAATGTGAAACTCAATCTCTTAATGTTATCTGTTCATAAAGGTGTTTGAGGAAACTTGAACCTACTTTACCCTGTAGATTTGTTTGGTCATTTACCTATATGTTGACAACATTTATTGATGCAATAGGCTTTTATTGAAAAGTGAGAATTGTCTGAGTTTTGGAAGTCTGTAGCTGGTGTGGTAAAGTAGTTTAGGACATTTGTTATCTTTGTTGGGTATAGTTTTCCAAGACTATTGTTATTTCTAACTGGTCATTTGGCAAGCCTAGGAAGAATACTATTTTATTAAAGACGTAAATCCTCAGAGACTAAAACTATCCAGTGTTCCGTTGTGAGATACTGGGTACCAAACCTTCTTGCCATGAAGTGTGCAGACCATTTGCAAGTCATCTTTGTCAATGTGCTTTCAGCATTCACCAGAGCTTTTCTACGGAATTAATTGTTGTGCCTTTAAAGCAAGATTCACAACCTAAAGGAGAATTATGCAAATATCAGAATTTGTCATTTAGAATTTACTCTATTGTTATATTTATGTTACATAGCAATTGAAAAGGCTGAAACTCTTTTTGTTTACATTGTAAATTACTATATTTTAATAAGAAAGAGTTCAATATCTTTTGAGAAATAATTGAAGAAATCAACTTCTGTCATCGTAATTATATCACCACCACCACCACCACCACCACTATGCAGTAATAATTAACTCTAGAGTAGGAAGAGATTCAAGGAAGGAATACTGTCTCATTATTGGATTTTTGTTTGTTTACATTTTTGTCAGAAAAATCAAATAACAAAAAGCAATATTTGTGATGAAGCATCACATTTTTCAGTGATGACTATTCCTTAGGAATCTCCTTCCAATCTCATAAACAAATTATTTAAAAATAGATGCAGGGATGCTTTGTTCACAGCTGATGGTACCTTTTAAGAAAGATTGGGAGGTGATGCTTAGCTGGATGTGGAGATGTATTATTCTTGACGTCTTTCTGCTTCTCTCTGCTTCCTGACCTACCCTCATGTGAACTCAGCTTCTCGATCATGCCTTTCTCACCATCGATGGAGTAGGATTTCCCATAGCTCTTTGAGATAAAATAAGTATTTCCCCTCAAGCTGTTTTTGTCATGCATTTTGATTGTAACATAGAAAATTAAGTAATAGAAAGGAAATTTATAAATAGCCTTTCTTTGGAGTAATTCAGTCTTTTATCCTTTTAGTTTTGTAAGCATTGGAAACCCAAAGTGATCTTTCTGAAGACCTATTTTGATTTAGAACATTACTTTTTAATATTTAGCTGGATATACTTCTGCCTTTTAGTCATACATCTTCAAGGGAGTTAATTTCCTAACTGCCCAAGTTTTTCTGTATTTATTTAGATGTGTGATTCAGAATAGATTAGCAAGTATCATGGTTTCCTGCAAGCACTTGTACTACGTACTGGGCCACTTTATTCCTTCCTTTTGGGACTATGACCCTTAGTGAAACAACTTGATAATCCTAAAACAATGGACATAGAAGCTGTTTGTGAAAATTAGATACACACACACACACACATACACAGACAGACTTTTCTCCAAATGAGCAATTTAATTTTTTCAATGAATGAAGAAAATGTGTATCTGTTTAGGATCACTGTTTAAGATATTAAAAAAAAAAAAAAAAAAAAAAAGATGAAAATCGGCTGGGCAGTGGTGGCACACACCTTTAATTCCAGCACTTGGGAAGCAGAGGCAGGCACATTTCTGAGTTCAAGGCCAGCCTGGTCTACAGAGTGAGTTCCAGGACAGCTAGGGCTATACAGAGAAACCCTGTCTCGAAAACAACAACAACAACAACAACAACAAAAAACAAACAAATAAACAAACAAAAAAGATGAAAATATGTTTTAGTTGGTATATTCTATGTAGCTCTACTTATAAGTACATTATTTAAATCATTAAATAAATTTTGTACATGTGTATGTAGGGATAACAGGGTAGGAGGAAAATGAAAATGTATTAAAATCATCAGTTAATCAGTAATATTTATTTTGTTTTAAAGCAGATTGCAGGAACTTCTTCCTGTACACTGTGATTTTGGTCCTTAGAGATAGTAAGCCTTTGAGACATTGTACAAGAATCAGCAGCAAGTACTAAATAGTTCTGAATGTACACATGACTAATCAAAGGTTCAAGGAACAAGATAGTATTTGGTAAATGTGATAGGTTCTCCAAGAGGTAAGTGGCTTCACTAATACCATATGGAGTACTTTTTGCCACAAGTGAAGCAGATCTGACCCCAGCCTCAGAGAAGGCAGCTTTTCACAAACATTTTTGCACTGTCTATTAAGAATTTCTCTTATCTTTTTCCTTTAAAATAAGTCTTTCTGAAGATTCCTGCCTGCCCAGTTAGTACCCTATCCTTTCTTTGGTCTTTAAATAACAATAGATGCCTCAGGATGCTCAGAGAGATTGAAGCACAGAGCACTCAGGCAATAACCAAAGAAGGTCAGGAATTGCAATATTTAATCTAAGCATCCAGGTATTTAGGAAACAGTGACGTGATGACTGAAAGTTGTTATAAGTTAGAGCAAAAAGAAACATAATTTATATATCATAAATACTAGTATGTTTAGCTTGTGAAGAACATTGATCCTTGCCTCTGTTTTACTGTGCCTGTTCACTGTAAAAAAATTAAAATTATTTTTAAGGACTTGATTGAGATACAGATCATATTCTACATATTTTATTGACTTAAAATGCAATTAAAGAGTATTTAAAATATTCACAAAATTATGTAACCATCATTATAATTGACTTTGGAGTATTTTCCTCAGCTGAAAAGGAAATCTTGTACTAATTTAGTTGCCCACAACCATCCTGAACTCTCACTCCCATGGCTCTGGGCAATAGCTAATTGCCTTCTGTCTCTATAGATTTGATTATTATGGTCATTGATATAGATGCAACCACAGCGTATGGGGTTCTTTGTGAGGCTTCTTTCACTTAGCATAATGCTTTCAAAATTCATCAAAGCTTTTACATGTTTTAATACTGAATTCTTTTATTAAATGCAAGCCATCTGTGAATAGTATCTTTTATTTATGTTACCTCCAAAAGATATTTGGTTGTTTTCGTGTTTATTATGTATAATTATGTTATGCACATATGTATATAAGCTTTATTTTCATTTCTCCGAGTTAGGTACTCTGTAGTATTTCCAAGAAGAGCAATTACTAATATCAAGTAGATTTTTTATTTTTATTATTGTCAGTGATTTCTTATTTATGTGTGGTTATAACTGTCAGTTGGCATTTAAAAAAATACTTCAAAGACTTGCCTAACATGTAGGAGGCCTTGAGTTCGTTCACTAGCTAAACACACACACATACACACACACACACACACACACAACACACACACACAACACTCACACTCTCTTTCCCCCTGGCCACCTGGCTTAATGAAGAAATTTCTTAGTAACATTTATTGAGCATGTATTTAGTTGTGACAAAATAATACCTGTGTTCTTCATGTTGCTTTTTTTAAGACTTAAAAATTAAATTTCTGATTTTATGCATGTGTGTATCTCTGTGTTGAATATGCAAATATGAATGCAGATGCTTGTGGAGGCCAGAAGATGGTATCAGATTCCAGAGCCAGAGTAACAGGTAGTTGTAAGCTGTCATGTGGATGCTGGGAATCAAACTCAGTCCTCTGAACCATTCTCTATTCCCAGTAAGATGTTAAATATATTAAATTATTGGTGCATCAGAACTTCTCTTATATGTATGTAGAGCTATTAGGAAAGTTTGAAGATGAAATAAATATAAATGAAATTTTAGTTGATTGTCTAAGCTGACATAGCAGGTAACACTGAAGACTAAATTGGGTTTGAATTCAGTCTGACTCTAGGCCCTCCATCATTAATCGGGAAATTCATCACAGTAAAGACACTGCATTGCAATGGTACCTAGACAGGAAAGTTCTGTTTATGGCATAAAGAAATGGAAGTATCGAAGTGACTCCCTTAGTTGTTCCTGGTAGGGATGCACCCCTTGAGAAGAAGAAAAGAAATAATGAGGCAGATTGAGTTGTAGAGATGGCAAGTCAGCAAAGCTTTGCATAGTAAAAATGCATGCTTCACCTTTAGAAAATCTGAATGTTAACTATTTCATTCAAAGTATATTCTTTTCACTAGAAATTAACCATTTATTTTGGTCATACTAGAGTTTTGAAAAATATTTACCAATTGGATTTCATGTGATACTGAAAATAAATATATTTTAAGATATCTTATACCTACTAAAATATATTTCTGTTACATTAATGCTTTAATAATGCACAGACATTTATTTATCACAATGGTAGACAAACACTGTGCTGAGTTCTAAAGACAAATAGACAATCATAGAGGGAATACGATGAACTTCCTGCCCTCAGTAAACTCACCATGTTTTAGAAGGAACTGTAAGACTCCATCGAGCCTTAGCTTACTGGGGACACTCTGAGTAAACCACTCAGAGCCGAGAATTAATGTAAGAAAAATTTAATGTTCCAGTTGGGGTCGTCCTACAGAGAGGGTGGAGTGGCGACCCCGGGCAGCCCGTTTGGTCGATTTTTATATAGTTTTAGGGGTAGACTAGAAAAACATAACTAGACACAATATGATTGGCAGAATAATGTAACTTTTAAACTGATTGGTCCTTAGGGAATGAGGTGGCAAGGACTTCCCTTGTCTGTGGGTGGCCAATGATCCATCCTGTGGAATGTGTCCAGACAGTAGGTTGGTTCCCCATGTTGTCTGAGGACTGTAAATTATCCTCTCTCTCCCAGAGGGACAAGTGTTCCAAAGTTCCTGAGCTGAGTTGTCTTCATAACAACGTACCTTTTCTCTGTGTTTTCTTTTCCCTATGGGCTATCCCCATTCAACTCCCTGAGTTCCAGTTTGAAGCAAGGATTTTGGCAATTTATATAATACATTTAGCATGGTTTATGACATTAGGAAATGCCATGTATATGCAGATATTGATTTTAAAAACTCCTTTAAAGAAATACCAAAAATACCTAGTACCAGGAATTCAGTCTTTTGGCTCCTTTGCCTCTACCTACATGGTGTCTACAGAACATTGTTTTTGTATTTTCACAATAGGAAGGATGTAAACAAACACGAATTTGTCAGAATAGTATTTGCAACTTGAGAATTATTTTTCCTTTTATAGGTATGGAAAATTAAAAAAATTCCTATATTTATTATAATAATCAGGGTAAAGCATCATTAGTATTTTATTTGTAGCTATTCTAGAAACAATCTTAGTCAATTAAAATAATTACTCATTGTCCTTGAGGTATTCAAATTTCAGAGACCTCATCTTCATAAGGGTTGTTGACTGGCCACAGGGCAGTTGGGGATTGGCCGCCAGTGTTTCTAAGGACCTGGCCATGGCATAATTCTCTGTTTACCATGCAAATACCTGAAAGAGATGTTCTGCAGGAAATCATGGTAATTTTACATATTATTTTATGGTAAAAGATTCCCCCAACTTCTTTGTGATTTGGAAATAGGAAAACAGAATCATAGTCTGATGAGGTCAGCAGCTTAAGTTTGGACAAGGATAGACTTTTGGTGTCTCCCTATTATTAATTAATTAAGGTGATTTTTGATTAGAACATGCCAGGTGATAACCTAGTCAATGAAAGCTACTCATAGCCTTGTAGTTTTCTGTGCAGTAAACAACAAAATTTAAAAGAAAATTTCTGCCTTCCATTGTCAAATTGTCAAAGTGCCTTTCTCTTCATTATGTAGTATCTTCATGTGTGGAATGTTATCTTTAGCATATCTTTACTAATGGCATAGATTTCTGTATTAAAGATAACTTCTTTATTGATATTTGCAAGACACTTTTATTTCGTTTTCTGTAAGTACTACTGTACCTGCAAGTTGACCTGAAAAGCCATACTTACCTTTATCTCCATCGTTGGCCTTTGGGTGGAGTTGGCTTTGAAGGGGAATGCAGCTATATTCATCGACTTAAAGAGGCATGACCTACAGCTCATAGAAAATAATGGTTTGTGTTTCTTTTAATGTGTTTCCCCTTCAATATCCATCCTTTCTAAGAAGTTTGCCTACAGAAAGGGAACCATGCATGATACTTTAAATTTTTACTTTTCAAGGCTGCCAAGTGAGAATTTACAAATGAATAGTTAGGAAGTGAAGCTCACAGTGAGACAAGGAACCTCTGAAGCCTTCCAGGCTGATGAGGATGTTTCAGCCTTTACCCTAGCTATGCTATGGGCTCTGAGTTCCAAATAGATTTTGAAAAGAAGAATTAACTTAATAGTCTTTTAAATCTTAATAAACTTAATCACGTCTGGGTCTTCAATCTTCAATTTATGTCCAGCTTTAACAAATATCTTATCTTAAATTACAAGTGTACTTATACATTACTTTGGTATTTTTAAAAAAATTCAGGTGTGTATTTTCACATAGTTTTTTTTTTTTTTTTTTTTTTTTTATAAATATGAAGACAAGCTAAATTTTTATACAGAGAGATGGCTAAACTACTCATTGTAAACACCTTAGTTTGTTCAGTCTTTTTAGTTATTTGTTCATTGAAAGCCTGTGCTGCCAGGACCTAGTAGGTAATAAGGATTTAGCACCATGCAACAAAGATAAAGGTCTCTCTCTGGCAGAACAGATGGATGCTTTTGGTTTGGAATGCACACCTATGTCATCAGTAACTTGCCATTTATACAAGTTGACTTCTTCAAATCTTAGGAAAAAGTGAAGAATCTAGGACACTATTAAGGAAGGTGGGAGCAGAAATAAGCTGGTTTCTTTCAATATTGATAATATAAAATGTATTTGTTACTACTACTACTATTACTATTATCACAGGAATTATTACATTATTATTAGAACAAGTGCATGTATACCACAAAGGATAATGTCATCTATAATTCCTCAAGTGTTGTCTACTGTGTTTATTAAGACAATGTCTTGGAACTCAGGGATCCTACCTCTGCTTCTCCAGAAAGAATATTGCATATATACCATTTTTGCCAGGTCCAGCTCTTGGTCCATGGATTCCAAGGAATTGAACTCAGTTTCTCATATTTAAGGTGAACCCTCAACTGACTGTGATTTCAGCCAAGTCTAGACATAGAAAAATTCAAAAAGCACTATTGTTGGAGAGCAAATATTTTCAAACTTTTAGAGTACTGAGATGCCATGTAAAAAATGTGCTCTAAAAATATCTTTACGTACAGCTTGCAGGTTTGAACAGAATATAATACAGTATGTTAGATGAAGTGAAACTTACTAGTAGACTCCTGGTTGAACTTTGAGAATACTCTGACTCCATGGTCTCAACTTCTGCCAATGTACTCTAGAAAACTCTATTTAAAGATGCAGTTGTGGTAGTCAGCAAATCTAGGTGCTCTAGAGGACTGTATAGCTTCCTCTCAGAGTGGCCATGGTGGCAATACTCACTAAAACAATTCTTTACTCAGCACAGTTCCAGAATCCTCACCTGGTACTCTTCTCTGTAGAATCCCCTTTAAGGGATGTGGCTCTTGTTAGGGTTGACTCCATGAAGCTATACCATGCGTTGTCTCTGCCTGGTGCCTCATTTGGTTTAAAAAGACTGGAGTCTGACATGCTTTTTTTAAATTAACATCCCACTTCGGTGGGATAAAATGACAAGTCTTTTGATGGGCGTGGTGATGCACACCTTTTAATTTTAACACTTGGGAGGCAGAGACAAGCAGATCTCTGTAAATTTTAAGCCAGCCTGGTCTACAGGGCAAGGTCTAAAATAGCCAAGCTATGTAAATAGGCACTTCCTCAAAACAAACAAACAAAACTGTACTGATAAAATAGTTCCTTTGTTACTGTTGTTGACGTTTTGTGACTTAGGTTAGCTGTTGAGACAAGAAACCATTTTCTAAGTCCTGAAGTAGGAACACGTGCACACACACTCACACACATACAGACCAGAGAGGAGAGGGAGAGGGAGAGGGATAGGGAGAGGGAGAGGGAGAGGGAGAGGGACAGGGACAGGGACAGGGACAGGGACAGGGACAGGGACAGGGAGAGAGGGAGAGGGAGGAGAGACAAACACACAAACAAGATGCCAATCATGCTGGATTGAATTTTATAGGAATGTCTTTTTAGGGAAACATTTTTAGGATAGTGCTTTACCTGATTGTAGTTGCAGAAATCCACTTACCCTGTACAGGAACATATCCCAGGCCATAGATATATATTCTGTTTTCTGAACAGAAATCTTATGGGTCTCAGGAGAGGAGACTTCCACAGGCCTACCAGGGTGCATGCTCATTTGTAACCTTCTGTAATGATTCTGCAAATCTTGTGTCATCTTGCTATTTTAGGAAGACAGATTCAGAGGCTTGGTTTTAGACCTTTTTTCCAGAAAAGTAAATAGAGATACAAATGTGTGTAGAGATG
This sequence comes from Mastomys natalensis, assembly GCA_021653895.1. NCBI lineage: Eukaryota > Metazoa > Chordata > Mammalia > Rodentia > Muridae > Mastomys > Mastomys natalensis. The sequence continues at coordinate 816,283 of JAJTUV010000938.1, forward strand.
GATGGTGTGTATGTGGGTGTGTGTATTTGCTAGATACTTTATTTATGAAAGAAAATGATACATTTGCTGTTATCTAAGATGGATTTTGTGTGAGCCACATTAGCAGTCAGTGATAAAAAACCAACAATAGCAATAAAAACACACACACATACACACACACACACCACACACACACACACACACACACACACAAACCTAAACAGATGTGTAACAGGATCCACACTAAAATGATGTGTTGTTTTGGGAAAGTCATTGCAGTGAGTGTAGATTTTGATCTTTATGTTTCTTAAAGCAATGCCTATTTTGTATGTCAACCACAAGCAATCTGTCAGCTCTGTACTAGACAGAAGAACTGTGCTTTAAATATGTATCTGTAGTAAAATACCAGTTCTGGACTGTTTGGTGATCTCACTGACAATGTGGTTTTTATCTTTTAAAAAGATCCCAACAAAATACCCACGTCTCCACAGACAGAATGATTAGAACTGATTCAGCAATTTAGGTTAAAAAAAATCAAATTAATTATTTCTGTTTGTTGGGAACACTTTAATGGCCTTGATGACTGCTGATGCATTAGACCAGTGAAGGATAAAGCTACTTGTCCTCCTGGTGTATAACTTGAGCACTTGGGTTAATGTAAGGTAATGGGAACGTGTATACACCAAGAGACTACAAACATTTTGTGCTAAGATGAAAGATGTAATATATCATTGTATTGTAATGTTATTTAAGAATTTTGTCCTATGATGATACATTTATCAGCCACCTGTGGAAGTACAAATTCAAGAATATTTCATAGTCACGGTCTGTTAATAATAGTTAACACTGCTACAAATTAAACCAGTAGTAGATTTGTGTAGCTTGAGGAAGCCACTGATATACAGCGTCAAGGCAAGTGGGGGAACTTATTATTTTGTGATTTATTTTTGAGGTTGTGTTTTCATTGTAATAGCAATGACAAGAAAAGGTTTTCTGGGATTCAAATATTTGCATTTTCTTTGTTTATGTACTTTTAGGTTAATAATGATTTCAAAAATGCATTTTTACCAGAAATATTGACACATTCTATATCAGATATATTGGCTACCTTATTAATTTTGATGCTGCTTATGTGCACATAATCATGAAGAGACCTGTAACTTGGAGTCGAGGAAATTATAGTACCAGTTCTAGAAGGAATTTTAGATTAAACACCCCTTTTAGCTTTGGTGATAGTTTAAGGTAGCAATATAGTTATTATGTTAACTAATTTGACTTTTCCTGTGTTTAATGAGTTTATATACTTCCATTTATTTATTTATTTATTTATTTATTTATTTATTTATTTAGACAAGGTCTTTTTATGTAGCCTGGTTATTTTAAAATTGTCAATAAAGATTAGGGCTAGGCTCAAAGATTCAACTGCTGAATGTCATGTGTCAATATTCTTCCCTATTTCATCTTCTTTTTTTTCCTCTTCTCTTCTCCTTCTTGCTTCAGCTCTGGTTGGCTCTCTCCGAGCCCTGCTCACTCCAGCCCCTGCTCACTCTGGCCCTGCTCGGTCTTTTATAACCTTTTTTATTTCTTCTTTTATAACCAATGTTACAGAAATGTTCCGAGGAAGCTGTAAGGATTAACAATTACAGAGATTGAGAATTCATAGTTAAAATCGTAAGCATGTTGACTACAATGAGAGCATTAAAAATGTTCCATCCCACTTGTAAGGAAGGTATCTTCTTTGACTAGGAAAAGCTATATTTTTTCAGTTGGATTACTTTATAAGAAACTTTACAAAGCAAAGAGTTCAAAATTAGTTCAAAGTCTGAACACTGATCAGTTTGAATATACAAAAGTCCTGAGCAAATGTCTTTAAATAAGCATTTGTGGACCAGGGAAAAGAGATAATTTCTTTTGACTCGTATTCATGTCCAGATGAACAGTTTAATTCTCAGCATTCTGATGCTTCTGATTGACAGGGAGCTCCTACTTGCAGGATTTCTAGCTCACTTCTCCAGTGTCTGGAAGATTACATTTGACTGTCCCAATATTAATAACCAGATTTGGTCTTAGGCCAATCCAAGGTCAAGCAGACTGGCCAGGTCAGCCTGTTTGTCTGTGTGCATGCACTGTGACACCTACTCAGAGTGACAGGTAGAGGATGGGGGTGGGGAGGTGAGACAAGGTGCTAACCTTCAGCTCACTAAAAGAAGCCTTTTCCTGCTGAGAACAAAGAGCCCGGGGTTTTCATCCACCTTTGCTTTTCCCTCCCCACTTCTTGGTGTTTTCAGTGTTCATTCTATTTTACAAGAAGATGTTATGCTTTTGGAGGAATGCATTTTGAGTATATGTAAAAATCATTTGGATAAAAATGCAGTGATATGTATTAACATTTTGTTGAGAATTTTCATCCAGCTTTAATAACATCTTCTGAGGGTTGACTTTAGCTGCTGACTCCACTGCCCATCCTAAAGCCTTGTATCACCAGTCCTGAAAGGCACCCTGATTCTGCAAGTGCATACATACCTCAGCAGCTCTAGAGCACTCAAGACATATTTTAAAAAGCTGTTAAAATAACTTTTGACAACCCACAGTTCCTAGTATGTTACCATAAAACACATCAAATATTTTTTTTTTAAACTTACATCTTTCTGAGTAAAACGTCCTAAGAAGCGATTTGGTTCCTAATTGATTTTCTACGTCAGTTGTTCATTGAATAGATAAGTAGTGCCTGTGGTATTTGATTACAGAGCAAGGCACCCATTTAACCTTCTGTTCTTTCCTGGTCAGGATTTCAAATACAATAGAACGTTCCTCCCTGAGGCCCAGCAGGATTATACAGCTAGCGGTAATCCTTGATAGGCTGAAATAGACCTGATAGAACTTCACCTCACTACTTGTTCAAGATTATACTCATGAATTTCAGCTCACCCGGAAACATTAACCCTTTGGGAACCTGGTCTGAGTACTTTATTCTAAAACAAAACAAAACAATAAATAAGCAGAAACTTATTAGTTAATTTTTATTCTTTAAAACCAAAGTATAATAGGAAATTTGATGTAAGAAAAGACACATGATTCAACTTGTTTTCAGCAAAGTTTGAATCTCCAATGTATTGACCCAAGCTTTACATATATTTATCTCCTTAAATATAATTTTGTTTAGGAACTTTATGAAAAGTTCTGCTCTGTGTAATAGCTTTCCCTTCCTCGTCACAGTTAAATTATATTGTGGAGGTGGGGGATAAATGATTTCATATAAAGTAGGCCCTCTATATTGTAGGTTAACTGGAACCAAAGCAAGTATGAAAATCCCCAAACCTCATTTCAGCCAGGGGTTTCCAATCTCTTCCCATTCCTTTCATTAGTGTAAATTCCATAGGTTTGAGTTTAATTTTCTCTCTTTCCCCTCTAGGGGATATGAAAATGAACTAAGAAATGGCCAAGAGGCAGGAAATCAGTAGGAGCAAAGAACTAGTAAAAGGTATAGTTAATCCACAAATTGGAAAGTCAGCCCCATGTTAATCAAAACATGAAAGGAAGGGCACACACCCTTTCAGTGCAGGTGGCAGCACTGGGCTTTATCATGACTTTAATAATTTAAATATTGAAGTATGGGCCTGACACTATTAGGCCATCAAATCAAGGTCCTTGCAAAGTCACAGGTTTGAAATGGGGTATTAGTGACAACTAACACACTCTGGGGGATACCCCAATGGTTGTGGAAGTGATTGCCTGTAATCCTCTAGGCTTTTTGAGTTGACTCTTTAAATATTTATATTCACAATAGTTTTATTAATTATTGAAATAAGTGTTTCTTCTTTGGGTGATCAGAGACTTCCTGTCATGTTCATGGGTTATAGGGAAAAAAAAGTAAGTTTTATTTGAGAGAGTTATCTTCTGGTAATCATGTGATGATCGTATGATGCTTTGCTTATGGTAATATTTCTAGGTTGTAGATAAAGTTAGCATCATACAACACCTCCCTTCTGCAATTGCTTCTGGTTAGTTGGGTCGTTGATTCAGCAGGAACATTTCTGAAGAACTTAATGGAGCAAATGAAATCACGGTATCAAACGTATTCTGCAGGATTTGTGAGATCGGTTGTTCTTTTCAGGATCCCTTTCCCACAGAGACATATCAGCTATCAGCGTAGATTCAGAATGTCAGATAAGAGAGAGATGCTTGCTGTTTGGAATCTCAAATTGTTGGTATTAAGTTGAAAAGGTGCTGTTTGTATGAGTATCTTTTTTTTCCATTGGGTAGAGGTGGAATGAGCTTTCAGAGTAGGGAGTTGTAACTTAAAAATCAGTCTGCTACATCTTTAATTAACAAACCTGCTTCTACTTACTTTTGTGCAAGTTTATGTCTTATTTTCATGGTTTTAGAGGCAGAGATGATTTTGTTGTTCCATTTAGGTGACATATTATTCAATTAATTGGAAAACTACTCCCTTGAAATGGATGGCTGGAGAATGGGGCTACTTAGACTCTGGCTCTTACAGTGGTCCTGGGATTTGCCCCTTACTCCTGATACGATTTTACATATGCTGCCAGTGAGATGGCAGTTCTTTGTTGTCTGTTATAAAATTCTATTGCATCAGCATGAGCAAAATGGAAATATTATACATGTGAACCTTTCACCCCAAAAGACACATAACAGATTGAAAAGCTCCAGACCAGGGTAATAGGAATGCTTAGAGCCAGCATGGACAGGCTTACAGATGACTAAAAAGCTGGTTTTAATAAATCTCAAAAGGAGAAGAATCGGAGCAGAAATTTACTGGAGTCTATGAAATAATAGAGGGATGCATGGCTGGACCATGTGCAACTTTGTACTGTGTGTTAGATTTCAAGATCCTTGTGTGAAAGGGAGAGAAGCAGATTTGAGAATAACAAAGGAAAACCTGATGTTCATTTGCTTGTTTGTTTTTCTTATTCATTAAGAAAGAACAATTTACCTCTGGGATAATTAAGTTAGAAGATTCTGTAAAAAGTAATTCATCTTGAAGTCATAAGGACAAAAGATCCTTGAGGAGTCTCTTCCATAATAAATGGGCAAAATTTAAATCATTCTCAAAGACAACCATTTATGGTATTTTAGAGAAAGAATAGGCTTAGGAATTGGCAATGGAATGCTGTATGACCATGTGAGTAAAGAGATAATGACTGAGTTGAAAATTCTGAAGCAAATCTATTGATTCTGCAAATATTATTCATATACTGTTGAAACATGTTATAAGAGATTTTAAAAAGCATTTACCCCAAACAAAATGCTTTTAAATTACCTTTTAAATATGATTTAGAACATTTAAATTTAATTAACACTTGGCTCTTGATTTGGGACACCTAATAATTAGTATATATATATATATATATTATATATATAACTATATAACTATATATATATATAACTATATATATAATATATATAATATATATATAATTATATAATATTATTATATATATTTATATTTATATTATATTATATTATATTTATTATATTATATTATATTATTATATTATATATAATTATATAATATATATATTATATATATTATATGTGTGTGTTATATATGTTTATACATATATGTTTTATATGTGTGTGTATGTATACACATACAGATGTGTGTATGTATGTTACCCGCATTTAATCACATCATAACTAATGATATGGTTATTGTCTTATTTGGTCATCTCAATAGTCTACTGACACACATAGGACTATCCAAGTTAGAAAATGGGACATAAAAAGGTCAGGTGGCTTACTCAGGGATGTATGTGTATGTGCTGATCTGGCTTTCAAACCTAGACTTGCCAACCTGGAGGCCATGCATTTACTCTTCTTTATAGCAAATTTCTGGTGTTCCCAGCCTAGATTCCTTGAGTACGTAGAACAGTCACAGGAAATTTCAGAAAGATATGGCGGAGAACAAATTCATTTTGAGGTATCTGTCTCAGAAGTAAAATTTGCAGACTCTATCAACTTCAGAACTGTCTGGAAATTAATCAGGTTTAAAGTGGATGAGATTTCACATGTGGAGTGGAATATAACACAGAACAGGAGGGCGGTCATGGTAGAACTGAGCCTGGTAGGGTGTGGGTAGGGAGATGTTAGGTTGGGAGATGCAGTGGGCTTAGGGTGAGAAATTGATGGTTTGAGTCAGTAGAGAAGGTTGTTCCCTCCCAGATGAGTCAATATGTCTCTAGACATTTATTTGCCTTTTAGCACTTGGAGACTGTCATCCAGACATTGAAAAAAAGCAATGCATGGCCAGGAGTCAGTGCGTTTGATGGAGCCATCGCTCCTCTTTCCAGTTCAATCTCAGATCTGTGAAGAAGAGCAAATATTGCCTTACAAATATAGACAAAGGCATTTCAGACTCAAAAGTAAGCCATAATTTCAGTAACAGTAGAGGAGATTAATACTCTATTAATCAGTATATAACAAAATTAATCTCAATATAAACTTCCAAATTAAGAGATGAGTGGTGACCACATAGACTACTTCACATAAAATTTGTCAGAGCCATACTTTATGATTCTGTTTTGTTAAGGTATGAAATATATGATAATGTTTTCTAGTTAATTTAAGTACTTTTCATGAGTAATATTTTCTTTTGAGTTCACTTTCATCATCATTTCATTTCCAGTGTATAAGTATATATATTATGTTTATTAAAGGGCTAATGATAGAGGCATATTGAAGTGAAGTGACTTTATTTTCAAAATAACTTTACATTTTAGAAGAGTAATCTATGTTATGGGGTATTTCAGAGTATATGTCTAATGGAGCATTAATTGGTAAATTACTAGTATTCACAACATTATGTATATTTACAATCTAGTTAAAAGTAATGAAATAACTATGCCATCATTGCTATGTATATTTTATTTATTCAAAAAATTTTAAGCCCAAATTAAATATTGCTTTGAAAATTTTCATTTGCTTTTTTGTTAAATTAGATCTTAAAGACAGCCTTGAAATTGACCACAACAGGAAAATCCAAGAAAATAAAACAATGAAAATGCTTTAGAATGCTTTCATTGGTCAATATTAAAACTGAAAGGTACATTTGAAATATGTACCTTTTTTTTTTTTTTTTGAAGTATGGCTTTATAAGATAAAAAGCAGTCACAAAAGATAAGAGGGCTTTTCATGCCTGTGGTTTTCCTGGACAGTAGACCATTGGAAAATTCTTCTACATTGGCTAGTTTCTAGAGCTGGATTTTGAATAATGGGGCTGTCATCTTCATCATTCTTTCCTTTCAAAATGTGGGTGGGAGAAATTAAAATAATATTCAAAGCAGTCACAATTACACTGAGCGGGCCCTGGTGGTGGGCAAGGTGCTCTCCTAGTGCAGTATATTTCAGTTCCTACTACCGTTGAGAGTTAAACATCCAATCCAACTCAGGCTCTTTAGAGAGCTTGAGCCAGGCAACACAGAGGACCGTAATCATAGTAATCATATATCTTTCTCTATGTCTACCTCCTGAAATAACTAATACAATTGTCTTTTGTTTGCTCGTTTTTAATTGCATAATGCAATCTGAACTTCCAGGGATTGTCTTGCACAGCGTTCAAACATTAAAATGAAAGTGAAACAAGACTAGAAAAAGCAGAAAAGGAGAAAGGGACATCTGCTTTGCTCCTTGAGAATAAAAGATCACAGTGTTGTAGTTGACTCTTTTGTATCCTTTGGGTCACCTCAGTAGAGAAACGAAGATCTAGGGAATATAGAAGTTGAGCCATTGTCTGTCTCTCTTGGTTGAACCATTCTGGGCTGGGGAGACACACAGTAGATCAGTGGATGGCTAGACTCTGGGGAAGGTCAGAATCATTCCTCTCATTTAAAGGGGAAAACTTTAATAACAGACACTAAACTATTTTAAAACATGTCCTCATTAAGATTGGTGCCACGAAGAACAGTATAAAGAAAACACACATTTACTTTAGAAAATCTTTCTTTTACACACCGTTAAATAATTCATATGCTATTTCTTGTGTTGAGATTTTTTTTTTTTAATCATCATTTCCAGATCAGAATTTCTCTTCCATAAATGGCTCTGGTAAAAGTCAATCTTCTAAGTATTTTACAGCATCATGGTTCCCAATCCTCAGCAGGAAATGCCCAGCTAATATGAGACACATGCTAATAAGACACTGATTTTCCATTTTTACTGTCCTATGTGATGGCAGATGATGCATTCAGCTAACCACTTTAACCTTCCAGTAAAGGGTTGAGAATAGATGTCATTGCTGAATGTCTCATGCATGCTCCTTTGAAATAAATGATCAACTATTAGAGCATAGAGACAAAACACATTTACTTGAATGAAATGTTTAATAAAGTACATCAGGACTTGTTTTTATTGGTACTAGTCTATGAATACTTTCATAGACTTGGGGCTTAAGAGTACTTAGTCATCCCAGTGCTCCAGTCTCAAAAAGGCATGTACCTTATTACTATAATGCCAACCTTTACTGTTTAGAACATATTTATAAAACATACTTGTCCTCTCCTTAAAACTGAAAACATCTGGTACAGATTTTCTGTTAAAACATTATAGATGTGAGAACCGAGTAAGGAGGCAGGCTGCCATTTTGGATGGGCGTTAAGCTGACTGCGCCTTCTGCACCAGTAAGGCTGTGAAAACAAACAGACAAGAGGTAAAGGCTACACTGAATTTAGCAACTGTAATATGTTGTTCATTAAAAGTAATTCCCATTTAGGCATTCTTAATTTTAATGAAGTGTAAGGACTTTTTTACTCTATAAATCTGGCCTAATAATTTTTTTGTCCTTTAGCATAATTTACACTGGCATTTGATGGGCATCTGATTGGAGCAGGGTGACTTCCTTAGAATGAAAATTAATTATAATTTTTGCAGCCTTCATTAGTCTGTTTTTGTAACTACTGTGACTAAGCAGCAGGGAACTGTGCTGAACTCCTTTGCATCACTGGATCATTTGCTGTGGATTCTCCCTTTTAAGATCATTGGACTCTTTGTATTCTCCATGACTACATAAAATGAGGATTTATGATAAAAAGAAATTTTCTTGTGCTTTGAAATGCACTTGAATATGTATTTACACTGGCAAAGACAGTATCATACTAATTTAGCAACACAATGAGTGGTCTTTGAAACATATTTAAGTACTCAGATCCATTTTAGTCCTCGGCTTTCTAAAATACTTAATGTTACCTGAAGTTTTACAAATTGTTACATATGCACATGGATTTTAACAATGGGGAACTTATTGTTCAGAGATGCAAAATTTGTTTGCGATCCATTTTAAAGCAGTGTGTATGACACTATACTACAGCATCGACTGATGACAACCCAGATTTGTAAGGAAACCAAGCCCACTGCAAGAGTGATGGTCTGATGGATATACAGAATGTGATTTCAGAAAATACTTCCTAAAGGAACTGCATACACAGAAGACTGCAGTACCTAAAGAAAAAGGTGACTGCTTTCCAGAATATACTGTTTGGACTTTCTGCTTGTGGCTTTTGTTGTATACAGAAACACAGATATTGGCGTATCTTCTAACAGAAGGTAAGAATCCAAGAGGATTCTGAGCCACTAGATGAATTTGTAAGTTGGATTTATTCTGCTTTGAAAATTCATTACATGAGACTTTAGATTTTAGAAAACGGTGAAGAATACATAGGAAATAAAAACTTCCCAATAAGGTTTGTGTTAACCATTAAAAAAGCCCATGCTTCCTATTTTCCTCTGTTTGAATTTTATAGCATTAGCAGTATTTTTGTTAGATTATGGAGGATTTTAATTAAATATTTCATAGATCCTTTTGCAGCCACTATTTTTTATAGCCACAGTTCTGAATTTTCATAACTAACTATCCAGGAAATGGTTTTGAGACTGTAAAGAAAGTCTCCTGTTTTATAACACAATTCCTGTTTCTGTGGAGTATGAACAAGACAGTGTTTATTGTAGTCAGAAAAATAGTTGGCGTGATTCTGCATAAGCGAAGACTCTCTGGGTTGTCTCAAAGTGTTAGCTGCCCATTTGCAGACAAACAAGCTTTTAGTGTGCAATTTAGGTCAATGGATTGAGGGGAGAAGATGTGTTTAGGCGACAGATTTTAAATCACTATAATATAAATATGCTTCCTTTTTATCCGGAATTTGCTTTCTTTCAAGGTAATTTAGTGCTGCAGACATGCACTCACGCCTGTCTTTGTAATTTTAGGGATTAGGATAGTGAGGATTAAATGGTGACCCTTAATCTTCAATATCAACTTTAACAGCAAAATATAATATGCAAATGGAACATATTCATTTTGTGTTTATGTATTTTAATCTTTATAATTTAGTTGTAAGAAGATGGAAAGTCATCGCTGCCTTATTTATTTTGAGTCCTAAAGCAAGATGCCATTAAAATCTGTATCCTTCTGTCTTAGTGGATAAATGTTTATCCTTTAGGGCTTAGAATACATTTTTTTAAAGGAACCTGATTTTAACTTAAGAATGTTTTTCTCTCAAAGGAAGTGGCATGCGTCTTTAATCTAAAAAGATAATTTGACTGACTTATGTAACAAGAGTCAGTAGTTGTTAAGCAGAGCCTTGAAGAAAATATATTTGAGATAAAAGTTGTTTTGAGTTTAATTCTAGAAATCAGTAAATTACAATTTCATTAATAAAATGAATATATTTCTGATAGAATTAACTTTGCACATAGTGTGCTTTTCCCTTCTGATTTCAATTTCAGAGTGTGGACAGCAATGTCTTCTAAAGAAAACGTTTATTAGGCTGAACTATTAAACTGATAGAAAAATCTGGGCCATATTCCCTTAAACAAATAAACAGGAGAGCTATGTTAAGCAAGCAGATCAAAAGAGAAATATAGTGTGAAGAACAGAAACAAAGGACCTCTGTATGCCTCTGGCTTTTGTAGAGATGGCAGGGCTTGAACAGTTGGCTTGGCCTGTCTCTGGTTTCTTTGTCCATGTATTTTCCAGCTTGGTAGACAAATTTTTACATTATTTCAGGATATATAATTCAAATAGAATCAATTTTATTTGGGGCTGTTTAGGATGAATTAATGGTTTCTTTCGGGTTTGTTTGCTTTTGCTTTTTGTTCTTTGCTTATTGCTTTTATTGGTTTGGTTTTTTGAAACAGGTTTCTCTGTGTACAGCCCTGGTTATCCTGGAACTTGCTTTCTGGACCATGCTGGCCTCAAATTCAGAGATCTACCTGCCTCTGCCTCTCAAATGCTGGGTCTAAAGGCATGTGCCACCATGCCCAGTAAATTAATAGTTTCTTATTAATAATTCAGTTAATTTTATGTTACAAGTTGTCCTTCAAGTTTTTCAAAAGGAGAAGGTTAAAATAACCTAATTTTCAAGGGATACTGTGAACTTCTTCTCAGACATTCAGACCCAACATCAAGTCATCACAGATAAAAGGGACATGGGATACCAGACTACACACAAAAACATTTAAGCTAAATATCCTCTACTCCGAATCTGATATTTATATAATTGTTATGAAAAGAATATGTGGGTCTAATAAGCTTTGGATTTCTGTTCTTATTATCATGCCATAAGATGGCCATGATATATTTCATTGCAATGAGTTGTGTTTCAGAGTGTAATTGTTTTTACAGACAACACATTTAGAGATATCTCAAGGTTTTATGTCAGATGACCATTTGTCTCTGACAAATGTCAGAGAATTTCACTTCACCTCCAAGTCTCAGCTTTAATACCTTATTGGAGTAAGTTTCTAAACTCTTTAACTTTCAGTTTTGATAATCATAATATAAAATTATTATAGTGCCTCTATAATGAGGTTTTTGTGGAAATTAAATGAGATAATGAATGGTATCTCTTATTGTCATACCTAGAAAATAGTCTGTAATTAAATAAGAAACATTATTTATGAATCTTCCTATTATGCTATTTTATTGAGGTGAGCTTATTGTAATTGCATTTGGGAAAGGCTATCTCTGAAAAATTCTTATATTCACCATTGTTTCTAAAACTCCATTAAAACTTTATAACAATGGCCTTAGCCAAATGGAAGTGGTACTGGATTTCTTGCATTGAATTTATCCATTCTCTGTCAGGTTAAATTCATATTTATATACATTAAATTGAGTCAGACAATATCTGGAGATCTACATTTGAAAGTCAGGGCACAAGTGCTTTTGGAAGGGGACAATGTGGTATGACTACTTAAACAAAGACACAAGATATTTTGGTGGTTTTAGAGTTGAATGGTCACTTTAGAGTTGAATGGGTCACTTAGTTACAAGTGAAGATCATGAAGAAGTGAGCTTAGTGATGGCAATAGCAAAGAATCTTTGAATAGATACCAGTTGCTGTTTTCATTGTTGCATTTACTGGAACCTCTGTTTGTCCTGTCCTAGGTAGATATACAAAAGCCATCTCCAAGGCACAGTCTCAGAATATCCAGTCTGTCTGGATGCCTGGGTACATGTCGCCATTCTCCATAGTTATGGTGACTGATCAGGGAATGTTGGGGAGACAGCAAACCTCCAATTTTTACTATAGGTCAAGATGCAAGTGGAGATTTTGAAACTGATTCTCAAATCCTACTGTTCATTTAGCTGTCTAGGTAGGATAGAGGTGGAGAGACTCATCCTTAGGATCCCTATAAATACAGAACATCTCCTTCCAGCCCTTAGCCAGCTGACTTCAGTTTGATACCAGGTCTGCTCTCTGCATTTGCTGTTATAAAGCCAAAGAAATCAATGGAATGAGAATTATCTCTGTTCCCCCACTTCCAAATCTTACAGATAAGAGAGTTTAAACAGAATATGTAATTTAGAAATTGCTCTTTCTTGATTTGAAGCATTAGGTCAGCAGTGATTAAGGTTCATGGTATTTGAGTACAACATTATCATCATAGACAGTATCTTAGGCTTAGGATTTTGTCCATTTCTCCAAGAACAGAATGGTCTATGCCACTTGATGATTTCAATGCCCACCACCACTCCCTGCCTCCAGTCTATACTGAATTTCAAAGATTAGGAAATTTTTATCTTCAAGTCTGAGGCAAAAAAGGAGAAAAGATTCTCCAAGCCTTTCCATACCATTTTTTTTTAATGTGCCGACTAATTCTTCCTTATGGTGATGTGAAAGTAACATTTTAAAAAGTTGAAATCTTAAAAAATGGTCAAAATAAAAGGAATGCTCAAGTTAAAATTTTAATGTCAGTTTTTTTTTTTTTGTACTAAGAAAGAATGTATATATATTGTGGGTTCTTATTCTTAGGTTCTGAATTCTGAAAGGTAATTCAACTCTAAAACAATTATATGATGTATCCTTCTTTCTACTTAATAGATATATTTTCAACTATCATTCTGAAATTGCTAATCAGCATTATAGGTCCCTTGGTCTGTGAGACAAACAATGAGGGGAGGTCATGTGAAAACTGTACTGCTTGACTTACAGAGAACATACATACTTTAACACTCAAGAATAGGGTACCTTTAAACCATTGTGAGATGTAGTCCTTGTGGGAGATTTCTGAAATCTAGGTGAAGGGTATAAACTTCACTGTGTATTCATTTGGAAAATCTTTTTTTAGTTTGGGTAAGTAAAATCTATGCCAACATGTAATGAAAAGGATTCTGCCAATTTCTTTCTGTATGTTTCTATTGACCAGTAAATAGAACATGCTTATCAATTAAATATTTTTTTTAAAGGGAGGAAAACAGGAAGGAAGAGAGAATGAAAGAGAAAAAGAGGATGACTAGAAAGATAAGCCAGGAACAAGAGAAAGAATAATGTGGGATGGATTGATTGGGGTTAGCATGAAGGCAAAAATCCAATATTGGAAATGTGGACCAAGGAGGAGGGGATGGAGGGAGGGAGGAGGGATGGAAGGAAGAGAAAGAGAGAGAGAAGAGAGAGAGAGAGAGAGAGAGAGAGAGAGAGAGAGAGAGAGAGAGAAGAGAGAGAGAATATGTTCTGTATGCATATGTTTTTAATGCCAGCACTTGGGAGGCAGAGGCAGACATATCTCTATGAGTTCAGGGCTAGCCTGAACTACACAGTGAATTCCATGATAGCCAGGGTTGTTAGACAGGGAAATTCTGTTTAGAAAAACAAAACAAAAGGAAAATTGAATATTCAGATCATAAGAACTGGTTATAAAGTAGTTGAGGTGAAATTATCAGAAAAGTTTCAAGTGATTTAGTTGGCTCCTTGTTTGTTTGTTTGGGGTAGGTTTATATATTTATTTATTTTTATTATCTGTTAGTTTCATGTACTCAAGAGTAAGCACTAACTAATAACTATGCAGCCCAGGATGATCTTGAACTCCTGGTTTTCCTACATTATCTTCTTAGGTATGCTAGAATTATAGGCATGCACTATGACTCCCAGTTTGTGCAGAGCTGGAAAACAAACAGGGCATCTTCATGATAGTCATGAACTCTACCAACACTCAGTACCAATATTCAGTAGCTAAGAGGACAGCTGTGTCCGAATGAGATAAGGAAAGTGCATTGAGTACAGTCATAACAGAACGTGTATTTGAGGCTCTTGAATGGTATCTACAGGAAGAACAGGAAAAGTCAGAGTGGCTGTTATAAATTTGAAAACCATTCTAGCCACTGAACTGATAGATGTATTGATGGTGGATGGTATTTTCAGGAGACACCAAGAAATCAAGTGTGTTTTGGAGGTGTTTCTATGTAGGGAGATGGAATAAGCAAAGACAGGGATGGAAATTTCCTAAATACTGAAAATAACTCAAGAGCAAAGAATTTGGGAAGAAAACCAAGGAAAACCTACTATGAGGAGAGAAACGAATCTAGGAAATATATGGAGACTTGAGAACAGATGACACTAAAATTAAAAGAGAATGCATGGAGCCCCTGGGGAAGCCCAACCACAGGATGGAAAGAAGAGATGACTGGATTCTTTGAGTGAGATTTGTATGTTAGGGATAAGATAAAACAACTGAAATGAAAACTCTAGTTTTCAAAATCAACTCAGACTGGCGTCCTGGTCAAGTCTAGTGTTAGGGGATCTTTCTTCTTATTCTGCATTGTAAACAGAAAGCTACAAACATATGAACTAATGTAGTTACCCAGAATGAGTTATTAAATTGTTTTTGTGTGAGACAAGTTCTAGAAGATACATTTGTGTCTTCTAGTTGATATCTGGCAAGAAGCATAAGAAGAGGAATCAGGCAGTACTACTTGGGAAAGGCTTAATAATCTGAATAGGTCTGTGGTATACACAGAAATAGAGCCACTTTTAAACACAATTAATCAGAAAGTTTTCATATATAGTGTTTACCATTATGTAAAACACCCATTCAAAAACATTGCACAATATGCCCATTTTGGTGGTACAAAGAGTAGTCCAAGATTTCTTGTGTTTCTCTGTCTTCAGATCATCAGACATAACTGTCCTAAAGACAGAATTATAATTGACTCAGAAGAATTCCATCCAAACAGCATTTGTCTGGTTATATTTTTCATTCTTATTCAGCAGAATGTTGAAGTTATTGATAGAATTTCAGAAATAGCATTCTCTTCAGTTGCATTATTATATGGGAATGGTTGCTTATTGGTTTGGGAAGAGAAATGTTTCCACATTAATAGTCTAACAAATTCTTTCCTGAGGGCACAAATAAGAACATAGAAAAAGGAATAAGCAGAAAATGGAGGTATTGAATGTGGAGAGCCAGCCAGCAAGCAGATGAGATTTGATGGTATTGGACACAACATTGGGTGACATCACAGAGAAACACAGAATTCTTTACTTGAACTCTTGTATATTTTTCTTGTTTAAACATCTGTTTTACTCTTCATTTGCTTTTTAAGTTAACAGTCTAAATCTGGCAACTTTAGCAGGAAAATGGATTTTACTTATTGTATCTGCAACTGTACTTTGTACGATGTCTCCATCATCCAGAAAAGAATCCTGTCCCTTGCATTTAATTACTACCTTTTGCTTTGTGTTTCAATTCACGTACTGTTCTGATGAAATGAGTTCTCAGAAGGCCCAAGAATGTAGGCATTGCACTAAATTCTGCTCGCAAATGTTGTAATATTTGTTCATTGAGTGCATAACCCATTACATTGAAAAGACATAAATACCTGCGAAAGAGGAACAGAAGGGATCCTGTTAGACCGTGTTTCGCTGTGAGGATGCCTTCTGCAAATGCATGTTAATCACAGAATCAAAATAAACACACTTAATTGAACAGTATTCAGATCAATAAAATCATTGACTGAGTACCACTGGTGCTCACTTGAGGCAAGCAAGTGATTTAATAGTCTTCACTTCCTTCAGGCCTCTTTGGTGTGGCCATCAATAGCATACTCTTAAATCGGAACTGGCAGTGACCAAAAGGCCCTCATCAAACAACCCAGCTTGACCTCCTGAGGTACATTTCTACTTGATGTTTTCCAAAGCTCCTTTGGATTTAATTTCTGTTTGTCTTAAAGTTGTTTTTATGGAATCTCAAGCTCTTTGGCAACACACACACACACACATTTTTTTTTTTTTTTTTACTCAAATGGTTGTTTCCTTAAGTTCTAAGTTAAAAACATCATTTTAAAATATTTGCCTTATTGTAATTTAAGCTGTTTATACCTTTTCCACTTACAGTTTGCATTTGTAGTGTGGGAAGATAGAGAAAGATGGGTGTTTAGAATGGAGAGAAAGTTGAAAGTATGTAATATGATAAAGTTTGATATTGACATATCACAGATTTAGTCTCTCTTGAATCCATAGTCAGCCATATTTTGACTCCCCATTGAAGCTCTGCACTTCTCACAGAGAACTTGCGACCCTGTGCAACCATCTTGTATCTATGCTACATGTGTGAACATCATACTATAGACTAAACAATAAAAACATGCTGACGAGTTGTGAGATGAGGCATAACTCTGATTTGACACTAGTTGTCAATGCAGTTGTTCTTTTGCTGGCATTTGGCTGACACCTGAGATCACAATTTTAATTTAAGAGTATTTTAGGACACATGAAACTCAGTAATGAGCAAATGAACTAATCTTGAACTAATGTAGAGTCTCATAAGAAAAAAATTAAAAATTTCCAACTATTGTCCTGGAGAAGGAATCTGTGCAGGCCAAGTGAAATCCGAGGAAGGAACTCAAGTCTAAGCATATTTTACCTGTTTGACTAAGACTTGTTATTAAGTAGGGCAAAGAGGGTGAGTTGTTTTTTTTTTTTTTTTTGGTTGGTTTGTTGGTTTTTGTTTTTTTATAAGCAGTAGTCAGGTATCCTAGCTAGTAATGGTACACAGCCGTACAGAGTTACTTTTAGAAATGATCAGAAGTATTAAGATAGACAAATCTAGAAATTTTAATTTCATTGTTTTTCAAAAGTTAGGACTATGATGTGCTGGTGTTGGTTTCGTATTTTCTGCAACTGTACTGCAATCTTCTTGAAGAAAGCCTCGTGCACTTAAAGAGATGTAGATTGTCTACGATGATCCCTTTTATCGCTTAAGGATCATAAATTTGAGCGTCTATGCTCTTCCTTTGACTTTTCTGACCATAACTTGGCCATTATAAATGCACTGTTTTGACAGTCCATGTGATTTAGGTTTCGTTTTCTGTTCTGACTTTCTTTTCTCTGAGTGAAACATAAACTCTCTTAGTAGAGTCATCATTACTAAAACTGTATGTATCACTTAAGAGTACATTAAAGTAAATAAAAATCCCTCTATATCTTGTACATGACCAAATAGCTTGTGACATAAATGCTCTTATTTCACTCATTTGTTTCTGAATGTAGGCCAAAAAATATAGTTTGATAAATAAGTTTCCTTCTGATGCCCAATCTAGTCTAGAACAGATGTTTCCTGCATTTAATGATGCCTCTATCTTGATGTGAACTTTCAGTCTTCTTCCAATCTGAAATTTTCTTCTGTCTTCTAGGAAACGACTGTTAATCTATGTCTAAAAATGAGCTCTTTTGGTGTATCAAACTGTTATTCCCTTAAGTATTGGATATTGATCATCATACTGGTGACCAACATCTTCATGTTCAATGACAGGAGGAGATGGATGTTTGGTGAAAATATTTATTCTTTCTTAGCACATTACGATACCAAAACCCCAAATATGCAAGAAATCACAAAATTTTCATTTGTTTGGAACTGGTTTTCTTCTCTCTTTTTTTTTTCTTTTTGAGGTGATTGACTTAAAACAATATACTTCCATTGAATAATAGTTGTTCACAGAACGGGACTGTGCTATGTAGTTGTTTGGTTTTCCTTTCTCAGGCCCTGAGGTAAAAGTGCTATTTACAAAGTTGATCACCTCTTTCATCAACTTTACATGGTTTTGTAAAATGTATGTAGGTGTACACTTTTATCTTAGCTTTTAAAAATAAAGAGGGTATTTCTTTATGCCTACTAAGAGATAATTAAGTCTTTTGCTAAATAATGTCTTTAATACATTTAAAAATTGCAACATTGATAAAATGAATGGTATAAGAGCTAGAGAAAAATTTGTAGGTTGAAATAACTTCAAAATCTTGATATAATTTCAAATCTTGATATGGTATTATGACCATAAAATAGTTGTTTACTCTTACAGTATATATGTACTAACTCTAATAAAACTGAGGGAAGGTCATGCACCCACTATGGTTAGGTGCCTCTGACAATACACAGGGTATAGCACTGTGTTTGCATCTTCAGTCTTGACAATGGTTTGTGGTATTGTACCATTATAGGATTCAGTTCTCAGGAAACTTTTCAATCTGACTACAATTCAAGGCATAAATGTATAAATTCCCTTAAAAAGTAAGTCTAAACAAAATAAAATAAACAAAACAAAAGCTCTTTTTACCTTTTTAAAGTATTTATTAATTATTATATATATATATATATAACACACACACACACACACACACACACACACGTTGTAACTGTCTTCAGACACACCCAGAAGTGGATATCAGGTTCCATTTTACAGAGGGTTTGGAGCCACAATGTGGTTGCTGGAAATTGAACTCAGGACCTCTGGAAGAGCAGTCAGTGCCCTTAACCACTGAGCCTTCTATCCAGTCCCTAACTCTTTCTATTTTAAAGTAGAAAATCTTAAGCAGATAGTTAGGTCAGTAACCTCCAGTAACCATTGCTTTCAAAATTTCATACTTTTGAAGTACATGCTTTTTATTATTTCCTCTTAAAATATAGAGAAATACCTTTTGGGATACCTTAGATAGTTACTTTAAGAAATATTTTTTTTATTTATAAATATATTTATATTATTTATAAAATTTATAAAAATATTTTTGGAAAGAAATATTTTTCTCCTAAATATGTAAAATAAGTGCTGGTTTAAAAATTATTTTCTTGAAACTTGACCAAAATACAAATACTGACCTCAGGCCATGGGTAATTTTATCAGCAGTATCTGCTGTGTCAACACTCAGCAGAGCAGCATTCTTTAAATTCATAAGCTCACTATGCAAAGTTGAAACATCCAGAGAGGTGTTAGAATTATGCCAAATACTCTGCAAGTGTCTTTAAACTTTTTCCTAATTATAATGACTACCACTGTAAATTTAGGAACTAACATGAAATCCAATGGTATTTGGCATGACACTTGAGATAGCTCCTTACTCTTAAACTCTGATACTCCTTCCAATAACTTGAATAGGATAAGGAGCATCAGTCCATTGTTGCAAATGCCTGTTTAAATCCTCTTGTATATTCAACACATTTGTAACATTTTTTTGCTAAATAATTAACAAAAGTAGCTGTCTTAACTTTTTGTGTCAAAGCAGTTGCAGAAGCAGTGGTGTTAGCAATTAATGTACTTAAAGCTGTTTTTGTTGTTGTTGTTGTTGTTGTTGTTTTTGTGTTTCGAGACAGGGTTTCTCTGTATAGCCCTGGCTGTCCTGGAACTCACTCTGTAGACCAGGCTGGCCTTGAACTCAGAAATCCGCCTGTCTCTGCCTCCCAAGTGCTGAGATTAAAGGCGTGCGCCACCACCGCCCGGCAATTAAAGCTGTTATACCAGCAATAATCAAGCCTACTACTCTCTTGCTTCTGTTTAAAGCCTGGCTCACTTCTTCCAGAAAGCTTTTTTCAGAAGACCAAGGTTCTGTGATACTTAGGGCAATAAAACCAAAGCTGTTTGATAGACCTCTGTAACTGACATGCCAGATTTCAACATACTAACACAATTAGAAAGTGTACAATCAATGCAACTTACATTAAATACTGTAGAAGAAACAAAAGTAATTTTAACTTGACAATTAAAAGAGCCTTAACACATGCACTACCACTTGTTTGAAATCCAGATCCTGTCCCAACTTTATCTCTTGCTAACATAACATCATAGAGAACTGCAGCTAACTTCCAAATATATCTCTGAAAATGTCCAGAAGAAGACTTTTTCTCAATATTGGACTGATATGTAGAAATGTCCATAATTGAGTCCAAATAACTGGTCACATTTAAGAAAAATACAAGAGTCATTATAACTTCTCTTTCTGATTCTCTGTTCCACAAGGTCTAAAAACTTGAGGCTAGGCAGCTTGTCCCATCAGTGGTATAGGTAAGAAAAAGTAGGTTGGGAATATATGTCCAATACAGCTTCACAGTCACCATTGTCAGGGCACTCAGCAAGCTCATAGGTCAGCATTATTCTTTGTCCGGGCATCAGCATGTCTCACCCCGTCGACATGTCTAGCAGCCACCATGCTACTTCAGCATCCTGAAAAAAAAGCACAAACATGCCCTCTTCCCCATATTAAATACCTGTTTAGGATCATAAGGGAATTTTGTTTATTGCCTTATTTGTTCTTTGACTATTTGTGTTTATTGTTGTGCTTGTTCCTTGACTATTTGCATCTATCATATTGCTAGTTCCTTAGCCTAGAAGTGACCTTAATACCTGCATGTAATTAAAATGGTATAAAAGCAAAAAAGGAGGAGGGGAGATGGGATAGGGGGTTTCTAGGAATGGGAAATAGGGAAAGGAGAAGGCATCTAAAATGCAAATAAATAAAATATCCAATAAAAAATAAAGAAAAAAACAAAAAAATATTTTCCTAGAAATTTAGAAAAAGCATTTTCTAGTCAGATATGAGAAAATGAAAATTCTTTACAAATAAAAATATAGCTTAAAAGAAAAACTAATTTTAAGAAAATACAGTTAAAAATCCAAGTAAACCCTGGGGAATTTCCTTTGTCACCATCCTTCCCTTGTAGTAGACTGTCAACGTGGGAGTCACCTTAATAAATGGCCCGTACCTAACCATAGGACTCCTATTGTTAGCCCAAATCAGGATAACTGTAAACCATGTCAGCTTTACCGAATTATGACCCACGTAAGCACAGAACCTCACCCTGTTGCATTTTCTTTTTTCCAAAGTCTTTAAACAGAACAAGAAAATCCTCTTCCCTATACTGTTTATTTGTACAGTTTGTATTTTTCTTACAATTAACCTTTTTTCTTCCAAAGAAAAATGGTAACCAAACTGGTGACCAAGACTAATAAACTAACAAAACCAAGACTAACAAAATTTTCAGCATCTGTAAAGTTCCTTTCTACCATTTAGTTCTGAAGAGATATCTGCATGAAAAAATGCATAACTGTAAACACCACAGAGGAAAAAAAAGGCCTGTTTTATTAAACCTAAGTGTTTTTGTTAAGACCATGTTTCACATAATGAGAATAGACTCTTGGTTTCCAAATATCCATCATGCATCTCTGACTTGTTCTTGTTTTTAGTATTTAACGCAGTGTTAAACACAGTATTGGGGCTGACAGAATGAAGAGTAAAATGTCCTCCATCTACAATGCCTCTTCATAATAAAACATCACATTTAGTCAGGATGCTATAATTGGTCTACTTAAATATTTTCCTGTATACTTCTCAGCTCTACAAGTCAAAACTGACATGATATTCCTTAGTTGCTTCATAAAGCAAAATCTTCTGTTAAGAACATCTACTTCTTTCATTCTATCTTTTCATTCTATCTAGTCTTATCTTTTTGTTGTTGTTTCTACCTAATAGCCAGACTTTGGAATTCTGCATTTAGCATCTTTCCTTAATTATATCACTTTTAAATTTTTTCATTTCCATTTCTTCAAACATAGAGCACTATAAAGACTTCTCCTCCAGGATTACCATGTCCCTTTTATGCCTGCCTACTTTATATAATGGTATAATTTTAAAACTTAATCCACTATCTTATTTATTCAAATACATTTGCATAAACTTGGCAATGGTTCTTCATGTTAACTTACATAAAAGTTAATTTGTGTGATTTGAAATTTCTGTTAATTTTTGATAAATTTATGTTGTCAAATGTCTGTAACTTCATATTAGAATCCAGATTTTTAAAAAAAGTCTTAGAAAAATAAATTGAAATTAATGTTAAAAGAAAACTTTGTAGAAACTCCTTCAGTCAAAAAACCCAAAATTTTTGAGAAGAAAAACTATCAATTACAGAATATTATATTGCATGACTGGTACAGGCTTGGCTGCCACCCTGTGCAATATATGCATTTCTTAAGTTTTAGGTGACCTTTTCATTCTTTTCTTTAAGTACTCATTTACAGTCTGTTGGACTTGCTGTGTGATGATAAAGCAGAATTATACAAGCGTAGAGTCAATTCTCTTTCAAACTGTAGATGAAATATATTTTTCCAAGTGAGATTGAGTATTTGTCCAACATTTCTTTTTTTCTTAGAAGTGTGAAATCTACCAATACTCATTAATTTATTTTCTTGGCAAAAACCTCAGAATGTTAGGTAACATTCAGTTTCCAGAACATTCCGAATTACCTGTTATTTATTAGAAACAAAGTGGGAAGTCAGGGTTCCGTTTCGCTGGGCAGACCTAGACCAGTTCCTAGAAGTAAAAGCAGAGAGAAGCTGATTTCTAATTTTTACTATGCCTATTGTATAGATAAATAAAATGAACAGAATATATTGTACTATAAAATTATTTTCCATTTTTACTCAAATACATGTGGGTTATCTTATTATAGGTGTTTTGGGGATAGAATCAGATTTATTGAGCTGAGTTAATTGCTAATTCAGTACAAATAAAATAATGTAAGATTTTGCCAGTGTGTTCAGATGATTTGATAGATGGTTAATTATATTGCATGAAGTTTATTGCATTGTAAGACTATACCCTCTTTCTACACAGAGTCAGTGGCAAATGTATTTCTAATCTATGTCATATATCTGGAAACATATTAATTCTAGTTCAGATTTTCTCACCAAACCGATAATGTTCCATTAATTCAGATAAGAAAAAATAAGTCCTGTACTATATTTAAAATTCTATAAGAGCAGACACTACATTCCTTCACTATTGGTCTGTGCTGTGCTCCAAAAGGCTAACCTGTTAGTGAGTAGCCACGATCATGGTCTGGGAGGCTTGTGGTTATCTGAAAGCATCCCAGGGGATATCTCCCATCCAAGAAGAGTTTCTGCATTCATGTCTAGAATGAATGCTCTAAAACCACACTGACTTCATAAAGAATTTTCCCTGGCTTTGTGAATGCGATTGATACTGTTAAGAGTAAAACATTTCCCATAAAAGGAACATGGGCTGAGTAGTGCTGCGGTGCTGGATTCAGTTATCTGCAGCTTTAATAGAGAAAAGGCTATGATGTAGCCTTCCATATTTGAGTAAAAGCATCTACACCACATCCCCAGAGTAACATGGAAGGGAGTAGTATGTGTACCTTTCTAAGTGCAGCTGGGATGGGTGTCCCCTCTTGCCTCCCAACTCTACCCCTTGACATTTTCTTTTGTGTTATTTGTTAGCCTAATATTCAGAATGTGCCACAGATTGTAGAAAGTATCTTTGTTGTGCTTTCCTATTACCTATAATTCTCAGTAAATCTTTGCCAAATATGGAGATGAACATATAAAATGCAGCTGTAGTAGAGTGGGGGCTCAAACTCAGATTGAATCTATACACCATTCTTTTTCCTTTGAGCTAGGGAACTCATTTAAACATTTTAAAGCAGTCCTTCAAAATAACAATAAACCTGCCAAAGTAATGATTCATCTTTCAAAGGCACTGTCTGCTGTCTCTTCTTTTATTAGGAATGTCTTACTTTGCAAAAGACCTCTCAGAGGCTTCTGGGAAACATAGAAATCTGGTTTCTGTGACTCACATGGTTTGAGGGCTCTGGGTTTGTAATCTCTGCTCACTACTCAGGTAATTTACTTTGTCTACTTCTTTGTTCTCTGTCATATTTTTTTCAGCACAATTACTGTCTAAATTAATATTAGCCAAAAGACACTCTCACCAGACTTACCTTTTGGTTTATATTCTTTTGAAGAGAAAATGATACTAGAAGATGTATTTAAGACAGAGGAGAAATATATTAGATTTAAATGCCAGCAAAGAATACAGTCAAATTGTAAGCAACCCCTACTTTCTCTCAGCTTGCACATAGACATCCATAATTAATATAATTAGTACAGCCATTCAGAGTCCCTTTGGGAATGGTGTTCTTGGCAGTTCATCAGAAGCAGAAGGTGTGGGCAAATTAAAATTTATTTGTTATCCTTCTGTCAGTCTCTTTGGAAGTCAGGGAAAACCTTAGCAAAGTTATTTCCTTTCTTATCTAACCTTTAATATTTTTTGACTAATTGTGAGTAAGAGGAAGACATAGCAATAAAGATGACACAAAAAAAGTAATTTGCCAGAAGACAATGCTTTTGTTCCGTTTCAATATACCATCACTCTCAGCACACGTGATTCTTACTGGGGTTGTGACTTAGAGAAGAAGGCACTCACTTTGCTTCATGACTCTTAGATACTCTTTCTGCTACTATGGTGACCACCTTAACTGATTTGTGAAGACTTGTTGGAACAGTTATAACAGTGGAATGATCAGGCGGCTCCATCTCTGAGCAATGTTCAGGGATCTTCCCTATATTTAAATAGAGAGAGAGAGAGAGAGAGAGAGAGAGAGAGAGAGAGAGAGAGAGAGAGAGGGAACAACAGAAAGAAAGGCAGACACTGACACAGACACGCATACACAGACACAAATACAGACACAGTGAGTGAGAAAGAGGGACAGAGAAAAAGAGAGACAGAGACAGACAGAGAGACAGAGTAGGAGGGAGGGAGGAAAACACAAAGAGAGAGACAGTAGAGACAGACACAGACACACACACACACACACACACAGTGAGTGAGAGAATGGGACAGAGAGATGGGGGGTGGAGGTGAAGAGAGGTTATAAAATGCTATCTCTCTAGAAGAGGGTTCTGAACCTCAGTGGTGGCCTCCCTGAAGTCCTATGAAGGATATTGTAATCCATTTTGAGAACTTGATGTCTGGCACTTGGACAATGATATTTTTAATGATTAATTACTATTATGAAGATAAAGAAGATTGTTGATTGATTCAGAAATGTTCACTATGTGTATCAATAGTTCTAAATTATGTAAAATTTTAATTTAGGAATAGTGTAAATGAAAGTTTTACATATGTATATAAATTTTCCTTATTTGAGAACATGTGATCTTTGTGGTGATTACAATTACAATTGGTGCAACACATTTCCTGTTTCTTTTGAGGTCTTTTCAGTTCTGTGTTACCATTGCTATATATTTTGTCCTAATGTACTTTTTTATGTGAAATTAATTATTTTATAAAATGATCATTAAGGCTTTGAAATCATAGAAACATGCATTGGATTCTTGGCTCTCTCCCTTGTACTGTGAAAAATTATTCTACTCTTCCCAAGACAGTTTTTACAAATTGTTGTGTGTGGGTATGAATGTGAGTGTGTGTGTGTGTGTGTGTGTGTGTGTGAGAGAGAGAGAGAAGAGAGAGAGAGAGAGAGAGAGAGAGAGAGAGAGAGACTTATGCAAGAATTAAAGAAGAATAAGTATTATATGTAATCCTCTGATAAGAAGTGTGAACAATTGTTCCTAGGCACATACTTGTTTGTTACAGCCTGTGCTATACTTTCTTGCTTGTTTTCCTTTATTTGTTTATTTTGTTTATTTATTTGTTTTGTTTTATGAAACAACTAGTAATCACATATATCATTGTCATTTATCTCTGTGATGTTTTCAGACATGTACATATTTTGTAATATTCTATTCGGGGTAAATTTATCAATCTCAGACCTTTGTCAGAGCTTTGTGTTGAGAATATTCATTATTTTTTCCTTGTTGTTGTTTGAAGTGCTTAGAGGAACACTTAGAATATAGCCCATGGTCTCACTAATGCTAAACACACACTATCCTCCTGAATCATGCATATGAACCATTTTTTCTAGCTCTTTGAGATACAGAATGTACAGTCATTACCCTTAGACAACCTACTATTCAGTAGCTGACTCTAGATTGTTTTCTTGGTTCTTCATATTCTTTAACATATGCTGCAAATTTCTGTCTAGATGTTGCATTTACATTGTACTATCAAGACTCAAGAATAGCCATAGCTCATCATTCATGTATTCTAAAAATAAATGACTGTGTCATTATTTTTAGTTTGTAGTTGTCTATTAATAATGAGACCAAAGTTTTTATATTTGTTAGTAAATTGTATATTCATTAGTTTGCTTGTATAAATTGATTAGAACTTTTAATGCATAATTTTGTATGTGATGTAATCTTTGTGCTATTTTTGATGCAGTAATCTTAGATTAGTACCTATACAAATTATCACCCCATTTCCACTTCTATCTTTTAAATTATAAATGGCAGGAAATGTTTTTCTACTATTCCTGTGCCTTCAGGGTGCCATAAATAGTGTAAGTCTTGGGTAAACATTCATATATCTAATATATGATACAAAATAAGTAACTTCATGCATTAAAATTAAACCTAGTATTTGGTGATTTATGTTTTATAGTTATCTGAAACACTGAATATTCTTTGGTAACATGAGATTACTGAAATTGCTTGATGAGGATTTGTCAAATGATGATCCTATTTGAAATCACCAATCCTTTTGTATTATCAGTTACACTTATCTTTTGAGCCTTTTTATTGAATGCTGGCAATTATGAACAGTGTCAGCTGTTATCGTTTCTCAGAGAATCTAAAGTCAGATCAGCACTGTTATAGTATCTCCTGTGGTAAGCTTGTCTTATGGGCAAGGTTATTCTCCTCCTGATTGCATACTTCTTGAATGGTTATATCACTAACAACTTTTCTTTGGAGTTCCAAGCTGTTTTCATCTTAAGAGAGGCTATGAGAAAGTATACCCAAATCAATTTTTTAAGTAAAATCTTCAAGAAGGCTTAGGGGAACACTTGGAATATAGCCCATGACCTCACTAATGCTAAACACATACTGTCCCCCTGAACCATGCATATGAACCACTGTTATTCTAAGTTTTTGGTAGAGAATTTATTGAAGTGAAATTATTTTTATCATTCATTGAAGTCATTATCTCCTCAAAGACATCATGTAAGGTCATTGTGGAATCACTTTCATCTTGGCTTACTACACAGTGTAGTTATCATTTCTGTTCTTTTTATAAGATGTAAAAAAATATTATCTTTTTGTATATTTGTATATGCCAAGTGTTGGCACTTCCCACAGAAGCCAGAAGGAAGTGTCAGATCCCTAGAGCCTGAGCTGCAAGTCAATTGTGACCTACTTAAATTAGGGACAAGAAACTGAATTTGGGTCCTCTGGAAGAATGGTGAGCATTCTTAACTGCTGAGTCATCTCTCCCAACCCCCCTCCTGCTATTCTTGAAATAGCCCAAACTGGCCTGTACTTCTATTTAGGGAAGTTATCCTTGAACTTCTGACTTTTGATCATCCTGCCTCCACCTCCTGTGTGATAGAATTACAGGGATATGGCTAGATGTCTGCTACCATGCCTCATTTTATGCAGTGCTGGAGACTAAACCAGGATTTCTTGCATACTAGGCAAGTACACTCAGTTACATTCCCAGCTCACTTCATTTCTTTATTTCAGTCATTGCTTACTCATTCCAATTATGACACCCTACTATTCAGTAATTTCACTTCCACGTTGTTACCAGTGTTCAGCCCATATTTTCTTTATTGGGTTGCGTGATTGATTCTGGAAAGTTGGATGGGATGAGGTGGGAAGAATATAATACCTCATGTATTGCATTAGCAACATGCCTCTTGTTATTTATATATTCTACAAAACAGTTTTTTTTCTAATTTGGGTACATATACAATCTATTTTCAATGGTTAAATTGCCAAATTTAAACTATTTCCCTGATATTTTTACTATTATGTTCCTAAAAAACATCAGTATTTGAGTAGATGATGTTGTATTATTTTTCCCTAATATTTACCAGATATAACAAGCTCAGAGCCTAATTTACCACTGACCTATGTAGCTATACAGGTCTTTAGTGCATGCATATTTATGAACTTGGTTTACTTTTAACCTCACAAATGTATTTTCTTGTATCTATTGTGAAGAAAAGCCATACAAAAATTGTAAAAAATTTTAGAAGGTTATTATGTGTGCTATATAGCCCTAGATTAATATCATAGTTTTCTTCACATTTACTTAATTGAACACAGCATGGCTTATTTTTCCAATAATGGGGAAAGAATTTACCATGATATATCCATGTTTAGTCAATACACATAATGACCAACTCTTAATTCAGGAACTGAATGGCTGTCAGGCAGGGATTTCCAGGCAGAAATTTACTCATCCTGAAAACCTTGTAACATGATTCTAGACACAAGGCACCAGGCTCAGCACTCACTTTGCAGAACACACATACAACTCTGTTCTCAATATTTTCATGACCTGTAGTAGAAGGCAAGCAAAAACCAGTTGAGAGCATTCTAAGTGTTAGGGATGTGAGATAATTGTGGGAGGTGATGCCAGTGTCCAAGAATAAAGTCAGCAAATGTGCAGGGGAAATAATGGAAACATCTTGGAGTTTGACTGGTTCACTCACTGAGACTGGTTGTACCCTGAGTGGGAAGTCTACAAAGATGGCTTCCCTATAACAGATTTTACCTGTTTAGAGAAGAATTTTTCTGAACATCAGCTTTGACACACAGTGAGGATTGGAGAGCTCTTTGGTCGTTCACATTTGTACCAGAGTAAGCCCTGCTCTCCCATACCCCATGATTGGTAGGTAGGGAAGGCACTTCACAGAGGTAAATACTTTTCTACTATTCACACAACTAACTGATCAGTTTCCCAACCTCTTGATTCAGAGGGGAAGGTAGCATATCTTCAGTTCTTGCTGAAAACACACAGGCCATCAAGATACTGCGACAGGAGGACATTAAAAGCAAGAGCCAGAGATAGAACACTAAATATATGTCCCCAAATTAAGTGCTTATTAGTATAGCAAGAGACTTTCCATGTAAGATAGCCCTGAGCCAGTGGGCAATTACATATGAAAGGTAGTCAGAGAAGTTATGCCATCTTATATTTTAACCTCAAAGACTTGAGTTTTCTTTTGTTCTTATTATAGTCAATAGACATACTTTTTCTTGGAGTAGCTTTCATTAACTTAAAACAAATATACTGTATTCTTGTTTTGAGCTATAAGCTGTTATAAATGCCAAACATACAATAGCAGGAACAAAGCACATCCATTCACGGAGCTCTTAGAACAGGCAGGAAAATAATGAATTAGAGCACTGACATTGTGATTGGAGAAACAGAAGCTAAAAGGTTTTGGGGTGGGGCTTGAAGGGCAGGGAAGTCGCTGAACTTTTAGGAGGCTTCTGTGATGCCGCTCTCAAAATCACTCTTGCAAATTTCATGAACAGTTATCAGGAATGAGGTTATTTCCAAATAACAAAATGTAGAATCTTTCTAAATCTTTTTTAAAGTCTCAGATTCATCTAGAGGAAAATTCGTTCCCCTGGCTTCTGATTGCCTTTGCAGATAAATGTCATCTTAGTTCTAGCTTCTTTAATAACTTCTGAGTTTGATAGTGTCTGTGATGAGATCTGTGGCAAGATCTTTGGCACCTTTACCTGTTTCTGGTGTTCAGCATTGACGTTCTCCAATCTTTCTCCAGACTTTAATGAGAAATAAGGTTACACATGGATCTTTAATATACACTAAACATCAATTTTTCAAATGTATCAACATGATGTGTGACCCAATACTTTCCATAAAATAAAATTAGTAATTTAAGAACAGCTTTTTAAAAATCTAGGTATTTACATGAGAAAAGTAGTTGCCTGTTTGGTAAAACTCTGTATTCAAATTTAAACTGTAAACTGAGTATATTTATGCTTTATTTACTGCAAATGTCATTCCTATAGTTTTAAGTATTGAAGAGAAGAGTTACAGTAGATAACACATGGTTTCTTAATAAAAGTGAAAAGGATAAAAATACTCTCCTATTTGATGTTTGATTTAATCTACTGCTGATCTTTATCGTTCATTTGCTTTCCTTTTCCTATGTTGTCTGTTTAGTAAGTGGAACTTCTTGCTGCTGGGATGAGCTGAATCTCAGCTTTACACTTTTATAGTATCTTTGTGATCTGTGCCATCATGCTAGTGAGGTCTTGGTGATAAGCCATTAAACAAAATGATCTGCCTCCAGGCCAGGGATTTGGTTGATTGCCAAACAGTAGTCAAGTACAATTAACTATCAAAGTTGAACACTCCATTATTCCAAGAGATGGGACTGCAGCCATCTGGAAAATCAGAAGGGGTGACTGATCATCTGGCTAGGCTCTGTTTTGGTGGTACATTTGAATAGTTCAGTTTTCTTATAACATTTTGAAATTTTACTCTTTTAGTCATTTTGAATTCTGATCAATTCATTTTTATTGTATCCAAGATGAAAATACAAAAGTTCTTATTCAATATTTTCTAAAATAATAAATGCTTAGTTTATTTTATATACCTTAGTTTTGGGTAGAATAAAATGGAATAAAAGAAAACAATCACATATTTTCCATGATAGTTTGAAAGTACCACATTACTTCAAAATTATGTCAATGATCATTCTTCCAGATAAGCTACCCTAAGATGTCTGTTAAGCTATTTTTAGTGACATCATAGTATGACTGTTTGTTATTGTTTCTCCCAAGTTTTTTCTATATATATGAGTATGTCTGTGGACATGTTCATCTGTATGCATGTGCATGAGTTTGTCTGTGAAGCTGTATGTGTCGCATGTACACACATGCAGAGATCAGAGGTTACCATTAGATGTCTTTCTTAATTTCTCTATCCTTTGTATGCTGAGGCAGAATCTCTCACTTGAAGTTAGATCTTACTAATTCAGCTAGTCTAACCAGCAAGTTTTCTCTCAAGATACAGTCTCCAACTTCCAAAGGTTGATAAGATAGATAGGCTACCTCATTCCTGCCTCCTGGTACAATGAGTGCTAGGGTCTGAACTCCAGTTCTTATGCTAAATGACAAGCCCTTTACCCACTGAGCCATCACTACTCACTAGTCCTAATTTTCTCCTTAGATATTTTAAGGATGCACACAAAATCACAGTAAAATTATATACAAACCTAGAGATCAATATCTAAGAATATCAAACAATGTAATGAATTCATTTCTTTACTTCTTTATTGTGGAATTTTTACTTTGCCCTGAGAATAGGTTTGGCCCTAACAACCAAGGTCAAACATACAAATTCCTCTTCAGCTTCATGAAGTTTCTATTCTGAGCATAAATATGAACACATCAGATCATCCATCAGATTAAAATCCTTATGTATGCTGTGACTGAGCCAAGGACTGGAAAGTTAGGTGTCGTGGTTCCCTTATGTGAGTAGCTGGAGGGGATCTTTGAATCATAAAATAGTAAGGGGAGTTAAAGTCCATTGGCTTTCCATAAGAAGCTTGGATTGATTTTGTAGGTTTCAATAGGGAAGTATTCACCCCGGGGAATTTTGGAAATCTATGGAAAAATCGCTGGTGATGATGACTGCTAATGACATTTATTATTGGGGGGTCAAATCTACCAGACAACTTGAGTGTGACAGACACTACATGGAGAAAACAGTTTTGAATGAATTACAAGTACTCTGTACAACATTTATGTTAAGCAATTAAACCTGTTTAACTTATGAAGAAAGTTTTTTCATAAGTAAAAGATCTTTCAACTATAATATCTTTATATAATGAAATTCCCAGAAATCCAATTATCAGGGACATCTAGGAAAGCTGATGTTTTCATTTTGTTTGTATTTTGCAACTAGTTAATTAATATTAATAATATATAATAAATAATATATATATTAATTATATACCAAAAGAAACATTTCTCATGAACTGAAGAGTTGCTTCTGCAACATCCTTACAAATGTGGATTCATACATGTTAAATTTGCTATACATGGTCATGACTTTAGTTTTCTGAAGTGAAATAAACATCATAAATTCCTTTTCTTTCATTTAATATTTATAATAATTTAATATTGGGCCATTATATGAATTTGTTTAAATTTTATGTGTAGATTGCTAACATTCAAATGATTGTCTGTGAGACATATAATAGCTGTGGTTCTAACAGAAATGAAACCTACTTTTGAAATATGACTTGTGTTTTAAAATATGACCAAAAGAATAGTGTACTTCAAGCTGAAATCTTTTTTGGTTCTGGGATCCTGGTTGGGATGATGTTTCACAGATTTGGTCTCTTGATTTTCAAACAAAAGGAAGCTCAGATGCAAAGGCCTTTGCTTTGACTATTGTCTGTCAATAATCACAGCAAGGTAGGGAGGGAGTCAGGTTACAGGGTCATTTGAGAGTATTTGAGTGAAGCTGTCCTATTGGGGCTGTCTAGTAGGAACATCCTGGACACTCTAAAAATTGAAGGATCATTTGGAGAAAAATTACTTACAAATAAAATGGAGAGTCTCAAAATACTTTCTTGAAATACGTCTGTTCTTCTGGAAGACAGCCAGCAGTTCAATAAAAAGACATTGCGATGTTTTAAAGAGAGTATTTTGTTTAATAGATACCATCATGAATGAATAAGATCCCATCCCCACTGGTGCTTCAAAGAAAGTATGACTAATTTCAGATTCAGTACAGCCAATTATGATCTTAGGATTTCTTATGAGTTATAAATAGCTTTTGGAGATTATAGGAACTATGAAGTCAGAAGAAAAAACCTTATGATATACTAATTATTGTCCCATTAGACAAAAAGACTTTTAGTAACAAAACAAATACTAAAAAATACAGTTGAGCTCATTGGGAATATACATAA
This sequence comes from Mastomys natalensis, assembly GCA_021653895.1. Lineage (NCBI taxonomy): Eukaryota > Metazoa > Chordata > Mammalia > Rodentia > Muridae > Mastomys > Mastomys natalensis. The sequence goes on from JAJTUV010000938.1 coordinate 849,424, forward strand.
GAGTCCAAAAATTGAGCCATTAAAAAGAAATTAATTTTCCACTGGATGATTTTAGCTCCTTTGTCAAAGATCAAGTGATCATAGGTGTGTGGGTTCATTTCTGGGTCTTCAACTCTATTCCACGGATCTTCCTGACTGTCTCTGTATCAATATCATGCAGTTATTATCACCATTGCTCTGTAGTACAGCTTGAGATCAGGGATGGTGATTCCCCTAAAAGTTCTTTTATTGTAGAGAATAGTTCTCACTATCCTGGGTTTTTTGTTATTCCAAATGAATTCGCAAATTACTCTTTCCATATCTATGAAGAATTGAGTTGGAATTTTGATGGGGATTGCATTGAATCTGTAGATTGCTTTTGGCAAGATGACCATTTTTACTATATTAATCCTGCCAATCCACGAACATGGGAGATCTTTCCATCTTCTGAAATATTCTTCAATTTCTTTCTTCAAAGACTGAAATTCTTGTCATACAGATCTTTCACTTGCTTGGTTAGATTCACGCCGAGGTATTTTATATTGCGTTGATTTTATATCCAGCCACTTTGCTGAAGTTGTTTATCAGGTTTAGGAGTTCTCTGGTGGAGGTTTTGGGGTCACTTAGGTATACTTAGGATTATAGTGATATTTTGACTTCTTCCTTTCCTATTTGTATCCTTTTGTTGTCTAAATGAAGGGATGTTGAATTTTGTCAAATGCTTTCTCAGCATCTAGTGAGATGATCATGTAGTTATTTTTCTTTGAGTTTGTTTATATAGTGGATTACGTTGATAGATTTCCGTATAATGAACCATCCCTGCATTACTGGGATAAAGCCAATTTGATCATGGTGGATGATTGTTTTTATGTGTTCTTGGATTCGGTTTGCGAGAATTTTATTGGGTATTCTTGCATCTATATTCATAAGACAGATTGGTCTGAAGTTTTCTTTCTTTGTTGTGTCTTTGTGTGGTTTAGGTTTGAGCGGAATTGTGGCTTAATAGAACATATTGGGTAGTGTTCCTTCTGTTTCTATTTTGTGGAATAGTTTGAAGAGAATTGGTAATAGGTCTTCCTTGAAGGTCTGATAGAATTCTGTACTAAAACCATCTGGTCCTGGGCTTTTTTTGGTGGGAGGGACTTTTAATGACTGCTGCTAACTCTTTAGGGGTTATGGGATGGTTTAGATGCTTTATCTGCTCCTGATTTAACTTTGGTACCTGGAATCTGTCTAGAAAATTGTTGATTTCATCCAGATTTTCCAGTTTTGTTGAGTATAGGCTTTTGTAGTAGGATCTGAACACCAATGGCTTATGCTCTAAGATCTAGAATTGACAAATGGTACCTCATAAAATTGCAAAGGACACTGTCAATAGGACAAAATGGCAACCAACATGCTGGGAAAAGATCTTTACCAATCTTATATCCGATAGAGGGATAATAAACAAAGAACTCAAGAAATTAGACTCTTGACAACCAAATAACCCTATTAAAATGGGATACAGAGCTAAATGAAGAATTCTCAACTGAGGAAACTCGAATGACTGAGAAGCACATGAAGAAATGTTCAATATCCTTAGTCATCAGGATACTGCAAAACAAACAACCCTGAGATTCCACCTCACACAAGTCAGAATTCCTAAGATAAAAAACTTAGGGTATAGCAGATGCTGATGAGCATGTGGAGAAAGAGGAACACTCCTTCATTATTGGTGGGATTGTAAGCTGGTAAACCACTCTGGAAATCAGCCTGGTAGTTCCTCAGAAAAATTGCACATAGCATTACCTGAGGAACCAGCTATACCACTCCTGGGCATATATCCAGAAGATGCTCCAACATATAACAAGGACATATGCTCCAGTATGTTCCTACCACCTTCATTTATAATAGCCAGAAGCTGGAAAGAACCCAGATGTCCCTCAACAGAGGAATGGATACAGAAAATGTGGTACATTTATACAATGGAATATTAGCTATTAAAAACATGAAATTCTTAGGCAAATGGATGGAACTAGAAGATATCATCCTGAGTGAGGTAACTCAATCACAAAAGAATATGCGTAGTATACACTTACTGATAATTGGATATTAGCCCAAAAGCTCGGAGTACCCAAGATACAACTCACAGACCACATGAAACTCATGAAGAATGAAGACCAAAGTGTGGGGTGCTTCAGTCCTTCTTAGAAGGAGAATAAAATACTCATGGGAGCAAATATGGAGACAAGTGTGGGACAGAAACTGAAGGAGGAGCCATCCAGAGGCTGCTCCACCTGGTATCCATACCATGTGCATTCACCAAAGGCAGAAGCTCATGTGGATGTCAGGAAGTGCATGCTGACAGGAGCCTGATATAGCTGTCTCCTTAGAGGTCTGTCAGAGCCTGACATATACAGAGGCGGATGCTCACAGCTAACCATTGAACTGAGCATGGGGTTCCCAATGAAGGAATAAGAGAGAATACTGAAGGAGCTGAAAGGGTTTTTGGCCCATGGGGAGAGCAACAATACCAGCCAACCAGAGCTCTAAGTGTATAAACCACCAGACTGGGAGCACATAGGTAGGGACCCATGACTCCAGTTGTATATGTAGGGAGGATGGCCTTGTCGAGCATAGGTGGGAGAGGAAGTCCCTTAGTCCAGTGAAGGCTGGATGCTCCAGTGTGGGGGAATTCAAGGGCTGGAAGGTGAGAGTGGGAGGGTGTGTGGGGCACATCCTCATAGGAGCAAGGGGAGGGGAGATGGGATAGGAGGTTTCTAGGTGGGGAGGAGGGAATGGAGAAAGGGGATAACATCTGAAATGTAAATAAAGTATCCAAAAAAAGAAATTAATATCTTCTTCCAGAACTTTCACAGAGGCTTTCAAAATTCAAATGAGAGGATATATGTAAATAATATTTTGTAAGTTGTAAGCAACAAGTCTTTCAAAGACATATATTCAAATTAGAATATATTAATTGGAATGTATCCAGTAGATGAAATAATTTAAAAATATTCAAAAACCTGGCTGAATATGCTTTCCCCTATTGTGCTACAACCCAAAATTGTTTGAATTACAAAATTTATATTCTTTTATGCAAATATGAGCAAAACCAAACATATTTTGTAGTTTGAAATTATATATATATATATACAATTTCAATTTCCATTTATAAGATCCAGGTTTGTCTTATGTTATCTTTACCAAGAGCAAGAGCATTGATTAAACTCTTTCCTTGACGTGTCAATGTCTATATAAACCATTTCTTACACAGTATAGAGATATTTTCCAGTAGATGTATTTTTTATTTTTTATTGGACATTTTATTTATTTACATTTCAAATATTATCCCTTCTCAGTTTCCCCTCCAGATACTCCCTATCCCATCGCTCCTTGCCCTGGTTCTATGAGGGTGCTCACCCACCCACCCACTCGTAATTCCCCACCCTGGCATTTCCCCACACTAGGGCTTTGAGCCTTCCCAGAACCAGGAGCTTCTCCTCCCATTGATGTCTGACAAATCCTTCCTCTGCTAAATATGCAGCTGGAGCCATAGGTTCCTCCATGTGTACTCTTTGGTTGGTGGTTTAGTTCCTGGTAGCTCTGGAGGGTTTGTTGGTTGATATTGTTCTTCCTATGGGGTTGCAAACCCTGTCAGCTCCTTCAGTCCTTTCTCTAACTCCTCCATTGGGGACCTTTGCTCAATCCAATGGTTGGCTGCTAGCATCTGCCCCTGTATTTGTCAGGCTCTGGCAGAACCTCTAAGGATATAGCTATATCAGGTTCCTGTCAGCAAGCACTTCTTGGCATCAGCAATAATGTCTTTGGGTTTGGTATCTGCATGTGGGATGAATCCCCTAGTGGGGATATAGTCTCTGCATGGCCTTTCCTTCAGCCTCTGCTCCACACTTTGTCTCCATATTTCCTCCCTTGAGTATTTTGTTCCCCCCTCTAAGAAGGACTGAAGCATCCACACTTTAGTCTTCCTTTGTTTTTGAGCCTCATATGGTCTGTGAATTGTATTTTGGATGTATTTTTAAGCATTCTTACTTTCCAATAGAATTAGAGCTACTACCATTTACCAAATAGTCTAGCTAATAATAAATACAAGGAGGCTTGTGAGGAGAAAGAGCTATTGTCTTTTCCTGGAGGCATCATCAAGCTGAGATTGACATTCATATCCTGGCGAGTTCTCAGTCTTCTCCTTTAAATCTCCTTGTTGTTATCATTAAACCTCTTATTCTCAAAGGCTTTTTCAGGATCAAATGAGATGATCATGTGGTTTTTCTTTTTCTTTGAGTTTGTTTTATATAGTGGATTACCTTGATGGATTTCTGTATATTGAACCATCCCTGCATCTCTAGGATGAAACCTACTTGATCATGGGTGAATGAGCCTTTTGATATGTTCTTGGATTCAGTTTGCAAGAATTTTATTGAGTATTTTTTGCATCAATATTCATAAGGGAAATTGGTTTGAAGTTCTCTTTCTTTGTTGACTTTGTGTGGTTTAGATATAAGTGTAACTGTGGCTTTAGGGAAGGAATTAGGTAGTGTTCCTTCTGTTTCTATTTTGTGGAATAGTTTGAAGAGTATTGGTATTAGGTCTTTTTTGAAAGACTGTTAGAATTCTTCACTAAAACCATCTGGCCCTTGGCTTGTTTATTTTCTTTCTTTTTGCTTGGGAGACTTTTAATGACTGCTTTGATTTCTTGAGGGGTGATGGGACTGTTTAGATGGTTTATCTGATCCTGATTTAACTTTGGCACCTGGTACCTGTCTAGAAAACCATCCATTTCATCTAGATTTCCCAGTTTTGTTTAATATCTCTTTGTAGTAGGATCTTATGATTTTTTAAAATTCTTCAGGTTTTGTTGTTATTTCTCCCTTTTCATTCCTGATTTTGTTCATTTGGATACTGTCTCTGTGCACTTTAGTTAGTTTGGCTAAGGGTTTATCTATCTTTTTATTTTCTCAAAGATGAGCTACTGATTTTGTAGATTCTTTGTATTGTTCTCTTGTTCCTACTTGGTTGATTTCAGTCCAGTTTGATTATTTCCTGCCATCTACTCCTCTTGGGTGTATTTGCTTCTTTTTGTTCTAGAGCTTTCAGATGTGCTGTCAAGCTGCTAGTGTATGTTTTCTCCAGTTTTTTTATGGAGACACTCAGAGCTATGAGTTTTCCTTTAGCATTGCTTTCATTGCGTCCCATAAGTTTGGGTATGTTATGCCTTCATTTTCGTTAAATTCTAAAAAAATCTTTTATTTCTTTCTTTATTTCTTCCCTGACCCAGTTATCATTGAGTATAGAGTTGTTCAGCTTCCATGGATATGTGGGTTTTCTATTGTTTTTGTTGTGATTTAAGACCAGCCTTTGTCCATGGTGATCTGATAGGATGCATGGGATTATTTCAATCTTCTTGTTTTGATTAAGGCTTGTATTGTTGTTGAGGTGCTGAGAAGAAGGTATATTCTTTGGTTTTAGGATGAAATGTTCTATAGATATCTGTTAAATTCATTTGGTTCATAGCTTCTGTTATGTCTCTGTTTAGTTTCTGTTTCCATGATCTGTCCATTGGAGAGACTAGGGTGTTGAAGTCTCCCACTATTATTGAGTTAGGATCAATGTGTATTTTGAGTTTTAGAAATATTTCTTTTACAAATGTGAGTGCCCTTGCATTTGGGGAATAGATGTTCATAATTTAGAGTTCTTCTTAGTAGATTTTTCTTTTGATGAGCATGGTAGTGTCCTTCCTCATCTTTTTTGATAAGTTTGGGTTAAAAGTCAGTTTTATTCAATATCACAATTGCTACTCCAGCTTGTTTCTTGGATCAATCCCCCAGCATAGGGGAATGCTAGGGTGGTGAGGTGGGAGTGAGTTGGTGTGGGAACATCCTCATAAAAGCAGAGGGAAGGCAAAAGGGGTAGGGAATTTGTGGAAGGGAAACAGAGAAAGGGTATAATATTTGAAATGTAAATAAGTCACATAATTAAAAAAAAAATCTCAAAAAAACTCATTCATTATTCTCATTATTTCATCCAGAATTTGAGGAAGCTCTTATCAATACTCCTTTCTCCTCTGTATCTTCCCCAGCTTTTCTCTTTAATGTAGCTGCCTAATTGCCACTTCTAGCTGTTCCTACTCTGTGGTTACATGGGCGTTTTCTAGCTTGCTGTGTGAAGTTTCAACTGCAACTAATGGTTGGTTGATTCCTACCTATTCTTTAGCAATAAGAACTATGGATAAAAAACAATCCATGTGTACTTAGAATCTAACAGGTAAAGAAAAAGACCAAGAAAGCAGCTGACAAAGTCTTTGACCAAAGCCACCATAGAAAGAAGGAATGACTTGAGTTCAGAGTTAGAAATTAATGGCAAAGAAGAACTAGCAACAGCAATGAGAAGACCTCTAGTTACATCTCTGTGAACATGATGTAACAGGTCAAAGTGACACTCTTGGTGCTTAGTTGGCTTTCTGTTCTCTTTACTTCAGTCCTGGACTCCTTCCTGTAGGATGGAGCCACTCAAATTCATGAAGTTTTTCCTTTCCCTGCTCAGTTAAATCTTTCTTAAAAACCTTTACAGATATGCTCAGAGGTAGTCTTTTGGATAATTCTAAATCCTTTCAAGTTGAGAATGAATATTATCCATCACATAAGATAATGTATTTAGTGTATTACTGAAGGAAAGCACTGGGAGTGCATGTTACCAGTGTAATCAGGTAAAAAAAAAAAAAATCAGATTTTTAAAAAATAGTTCTTAGAAATACTAACTATAAGTATTTATATGACTGCCTAAAATATATGCCCCAATACACTTAATTTTGTTAATTACTGATCATGTTGTAGTATCTGGTATAAAAGTGGCCATAGAGAAATATACAGTTTAACAATACATCATTGCAGGTGGATCCCATTAACTTTACGTGCATAAAGTACAGCAGTTAAATATTACAATATTCATGGGTCCATAATTTTCATCATTTATTTCTCTCATTTCTTGACTTTGTTTCAAAAACATCAACACATTGGAGAAAACAGTGAAGCCTGTAGAAGGTCATAAGGGATCTATTCTAGAATTGATCAGATCCCAAGTATAAGTAGTCACAATCACATATTTTCAAAAAGTTATGAATCTTGGCATTTCTTAATGTTGGAAAGATAAAGTGGGTTAAAACTTTAGACAATATCACAGGAGAATCTCTTGATGCAGTTGAGATATGCTTGAAGCAATGACTAAGGAAAGTCATAAACATGTTTTCATGAACTTGATAGATTGTTTCTTTTTTATGTTTGCTTATACTAGTCAGTTCTGTAGTTCTACAGACCAACTAGCCACAGTAAGTTAGGGAGAGCTATTTCTCATCAGTTAAGGCATTGGTTCATGCTTATGAAGAAAACTGTAAAATCTCCTTTCTTGTGGAATTTTTTTTTTAATCTTGAAAAAATTAAGCAAAGCAGTACTCTAACTAGAGGCCTGGATGTGAGAGATATGTGCTCTGAAATTTATTTTATTGCTTATTTATATTCAAGTGTGGAAATAGCAATTGTTCCATCAGGACTGGCCTTATATCCATTTTCACAGCAGTTGGTTTGATGCAAATTTACCCTGTTTCCTGATGTCCATTGGTTTTGTAGTGGCCTTTCTTTGTGCCTAAGTTTGCTAGCTTTGGTGTTATATCATTATGTGGCAGCCTTTTCTATCAGGCTGTCTTTTAAGTCATGCTTCCCCATTGTTCCAAGTCCCTGAGAGTCTTCACAATAGGCTCCAGACTGAGGTTAATGAACAGTTCTGTTAACACCTTCTGGAGCACAAGGGCACAAATACAGCCTGCTGAGACATTATTTCTTAAAAGATGAAGAATAATCACCCAACCATTGCAGAGGCCACTTTTCAATCTTGTAAAAATTTTAAGTCAAGGAATCTTGGCATACAAAGTCATGAGATGTCATAAAATACTATTCCGGATATAGCTAGTTAGAATAGCCCAGGCATTTGGTAACCTAAAAGACAAGTTAATAGTAATTCCACCTCATTTAGTTCTGTTTAAGATCCTTTATAGTCATGCTTAATAGACCATAGAAGTTATACCTTCAGACACTACTTAAATAAATAATAAATCCTTTGCACAGTTCTTACAAAAAGTCAATTAAAAAATTATTATTTGTCTTACCTTAGCCCACAATAGACATTTGATTACATAAAATTTTTAGATCAATTAAGAGTCCTAAATGAATTATTTTTGATCTATAGTTTTGTTTTTGTGATTTGTACAGTAACTACTAGTTATTTCACTTAAATTAAAATATCACTACATTATATATATGTTTAACATATTGTCTTAGTTAGTTAGGGTTTCCATTGTCCTGAAGAGACACCATGACCAAGGCAACTCTTATAAAGGACACATTTATTTGGGGTTGGTTTGCAGTTCAGAGGTTTACTCCATTATTGTCATGGCAGGAAACATGTTGGCGTGTAGGCAGGCATAGTGCTAGAGATAAGAAGGAAAGAAGAAAATTGTTAAAGATGTAACAATAATATCATAGTATTTTAGGAATCATGTTGAACAGTGTTAAAAAAAAGAAAAGGCTGGATACTGATTATTTAAGTCAGTAGATGTCAACAGTTTCCCATAGGTAACTGGAATTTTTCTAAAAAATGCTTTTTAATGCCAGGCTCTAGCAAACACTTTACTATCTTTTCCCCAATTTTAACATGATTTCCCAGTCATTGTTTCTGAGACCCTAATTAGATCAATGTGTCTATGAGCTCATCATAATAATTCACAATTATTTAAAAGTTAACACAACTTTAAAATGATCTCTTTCATGACATGTGGACATTGCTTTATTTATTGTGTAAATGAAATTCAAATACATGTATAACCTTTCTTTGAGGACATACCCAATTTCAGTTAGTGCTTAAAAATTAAAAGCATAAGCATAGGCATATGCTATAATATTGAATGTCTATGGTAATGACTTCCAGTCATTAGGAGCTCTTAAGATGTATAGACATTAAAAGCATTTATATATTTAGAATAATAACAAATGTATTGATACTATCTATATAGAAGAGATCCTAACAAATATCTAGAGAAAAATATTGTAAGAGTAATTTATTTATAGTGATTTATTAGAACAGTCAATAATAATTATTTAAAAGTTCCTTTTGAAAAACAGTATGGATTTAATTTTTCAAATATTATTTAAAGAAGTAATTCATTATCTCAAAATAATTAAACTTATTTTTCCTCAGAATACTCTGCAATATCATTGTCACAACATAAATCAGCCAATTAAAATTTAGCAGAAGACATCCGATCACAATAGCTAATTTGATTCTGTATCTCCTATAAAGGTGTGTGTGTGCCCACATGCCAATGGTGACATGAGGGTTGGTAACAGAATATGCTCGTTGCCTCCCAGTTATGTTACAAGGTGAGTGACAGCAGCATCCTGACTTCAGTGTTCAGGCTTTTTCTCCCAATAAAGTGCAAAGTCCATGAGTCCATGAGTAAGATCCCTCAGAACCATGTCACACTTGTCATAGTGCTTAAGTTCTCTGGCACTCTTCTTGCCTCTTGTGTAATACTGTGTTAATATTTCCTAGCTGCACTAGATGACTTACATAGTTTATTTTCTTCAATTCTGCTTTGGTAATGAGATGAAAACACAGTGTAAGTCGTTTTGCTTTGTATAATTCTCTTCCATTCATGTTTTCTTACTTTGCTGGCACACTTACAATTATCCTGGATTTAAAAAAAAAAAAGGTTAAATTTTAGAGACATACTATAAATGAATTGAGAAAAAGGATTTGACCAAAGACTATCTAATGTGTATACAAAAGTTTATGTATTACTGCCTGACTCAATCTTACCAAAAATCTGCAAGAGGTAGATCATACCATCTTGCAAAGAAATTGAATCTCCAAAAACTTGGCAAAGTTGTGAAGGACAAATAGCTGTTTAGTGAGTAACTAAAGACTAAACTCTTTGAGCTTTGAAAACAAGTTCCCCTGGAGAAAAATAAAAGCATTACATTACTATCATTAGAGGGTTTTTCTAATATGCCACATGATTATTATCCTGTCTCAGAAATTCTGTGGATTTGGATTTGACATCATCCTGTATTGAATAATTATTGGAATAACAATGGCATATGTGGTGCTTTGAATAGAATGGCCACCATAGGATCCAATATTTGAATGCTTAGTCTTCAGGAAGTTGCACTATTTGAAACAATTAGGAAATTTGGCCTTGGTGGAGTAGGTATGGCCTTGTTGGAGGAAATGGTCCCTAGGGTGGGCTTTGGGTTTCAATAGTCCCACTAAGGCCCTTTGGCTCTCTCTTCCTTCTTTTGGATCCTGATATAGAACTCTCTGTTACCATGTCTGCCACGATAATCCCACCATTACGATAACAGCTTGAACCTGTGACACTAGAAACAAATCCCAATTAAACATTTTCTTATATAAGAACTTCATGGTGTCTCTATATAGCAATGGAACACTGACAAGAAAGAATGTATACAATAAACTGTTCAAAATACAGAATATGTCAATTGTCACAAAAGAGATTCTGAAAGAACATTTTGTTTTATAGGAAAACATGAGTATTTCCAGTTATAGTATTTACAGTCTTTTCTGTAGAGGTAACATATTGATGGTGCTTAATAAATGTTGTAAAATGTGAGCATGTCCATGTAGGTAATGTGGAAAGTGTCATAAGATCAAAACTTTGAAGAAGCAGACATGATAAAGGAGTGATCTGCATCTCTGGGACAAAGAAAGCAAGCACTAAATGAAAAAATCAGTCAAGAAACTTATGCCCTTATTAGAGTTTTGATTAGAGGATTGCCATAGTATGCTGTGAGGGAATACTAAATGATAGAAAATTTTAAGCTACAGTGCCAAGAGCTTCCCTGGGACCCTGGATGGGTTGGTTGGTGATGCAGAAGTTTCAGAGATAGATATCATGTTGATAGAGATTTGGTTGGACTAGAAAGAAAGGGGAAAACGAAGGTTGCACTAGGGTAGGGAACCAAATGCTAGAGCAGGAGTATGGCTGACATGGACACTTCTGTTTGCAAATCCATCAGAATTGTGGATAGTGCAAAGGAGAATAAAGGTAAAATTAAAAAGAAGGTGGGGACACAGGCATGCTTGTTCACTCATGCAATCTCAACTCTTGGGAGTTGAGGGAGGAGGACTATAAGTTAAAGAGTAACCTATTACAGGAGGCACTGTTTCTAAAGCAAAACAAAATAAAGTAAAAACAAGCAAGAGAACAGACATGGAAGTCACAAATAGGTTCACAGAGTTTAGAGAAAAAGACAATCTGGGAAGAAGTAAGCCGCATTGCAGGTTTAGATATATGGTTCAGGTTTTTGGAGAAGGGTATAGATAAGAATTGTGATTTGTGAGTGATCTGCATTCAGTGGTGACATTAAAGGAAGAGAGAAAATAAACCCTATGCCCAATCCCAAAGACAGAAAAATATGTTTATGCTATAAGAAAGAAAATGAGCTGAGTAGGTAGCTTGGCCCTTAAACAGTTACCAAGCAAATGTGAGGACCAGAGTTAGATCCATGTAAAAGTTGTGTGGGTGTGGTGACCGGTCTGTAATTCCAGCCTTAGGAAGATGAGACAGTCTCTAGAAAACCTGGCTAGCAAGACAACATATTTTATATCTGCAAGCTCTGGATTTGTCTGAGAGACCCTGCCTCAGTAAATAAGATGAAAAGCACTTGAGAATGATTTCTGATACCTCAGTCCTTGGAGGTACACACACACAACACACACACACACACACACACACACACACACACAACACACACACATATCACACACACACATACACACACACACACACACACACAACACACACAACAACACACATACACACACACACATACACACACATACACACACACATACACACACATACACACACACACACACACATACACACACCACACACACAAAACACACACACACACTGATGTTCACATATATTCATGCAAAAATATAAATACACAATTTTACAACACACAAACATAGAAAAATGAAGGGAAAATATATCAAGGGAAAAAAGATAAAAAGGAGAGAGCACTTACTAGAAATAAGTTAGAAGGGGCTTTTGTGTCTGTACTGAAAGATAGAAAAGGAGGGAATTTCAGAAAATGGGTGTCATCAATGTCAAGTAGGATGGAGAAACACATGATGTAAGTTATGTCTGTAAACATTCCTACTTTTACACATGAAGTAGAGATCTTTGCTTCATTCTTGTACTGACATTTCCAGTATGCCTTACGTAATTTTCTTCATTGCTTTAGAATTTAGTGTTATCTATTGATAGGATTTTACCTGGCTCTACTTACGAAGTCAAAGGTCACTAGATTTTATTCTGTCGATAAATTATTACCCATATCAGCAGCTCTCAACCTTCCTAACACTACGCCCTCTCATATAGTTCCTCATGGTGTTGTGACCCACAACTATAAACTTATTTGAATTGCTACTTTATAACTGTAATTTGGCCTCTATTATGAATCGTATTGTAAATACCTGCTATTTCCCATGGTGTTAGGGAACCCCTATGAAAGGGCCATCCGACTCCTAAAGCGGTTGCTATCCACAGGCTGAGAAACATTGATCCATATAAGAGTTTATTGGTTATATAAGTATGTAAGGCAAATATCTTTAAAAGACCAGTTAAATATCAAAACATTTAATATTTCTTATCTTAGCATCATGTTATGTATGCTATGACTTTGGTTTGTCATTCAAAGTAGTTCTTAGCATAATATACATTTGTAGAGTTGAAGTCACAGTTTAAACTTTGGTGGGGGTCAATTTATCTAACTTGTTCTTCATGAAAATCAAATCAAGCTTGTGCTTGATTATCCAAGACAGAGGCTGGGAAAGCAAAATAAAGGATGGATTTTAGTTTAGGGTTGTTTTATTTCCACTATCCTACCACAAAATGGGGAATTTAGCTTTGTATAGTCTTTCCAAGACCTGAGTTGGCATAGGTTCTGTTTAAAATGTCATCACTGCAATCACAATTTTTTTCTTAAGTAATGAATAACTCATTCTAGACACCCTTTAGTCATCTTAAATTTAGGATGTCTAAAATTGAATATATACATTCCCCTCAACCTGTGCATGTTATTGCTTCTCCATCTTGGTCAGAGCAGCATCCTGAATTCATTTTCTCAAGCTAGGGACCAGAGAGTATTTTTAATCATATTTTCTGTGGCAAACCACTCTGCTCAGCCAAGCAACCAAGATATACCAAGTAGAATATCTAGACTAAATTTTCAGGCTGTTGGTCCTTCTGCTCTCTTGTTTGTTAATAGCCATACTGCGGCATGAGCCATTGGGTGAATTTAAGTTAACACTAACTGAAAGACTTAATTGTGGAAAATAGAGTAACAGAAAAGAAGATATTTAGCCTGACTTCATCTTTCATTGTCCATGACCTTAATGAAGGTGTTTGATTTCAGCATGTTTCCATTCTCTTACCCCTAAAATAGTAGTCAATATTGGTATCTCCATTGAAGGATGTCTTGTAGGATTTAATGAATGTATTGGGCACCTAGGAGAATGCCTCACACTTAAAAATTATTTCATATATCTGGGCTATTGTGAGAGGAGTGGGGGTCAGTAAAAACAGAGTCAGTCCATTTTTACAGTTGCTGAATTCAGAGCTAAGATGGAAACTTGTAGTGTGCCCTAATATGAATGAGTGACTTTACCAAAAACTTTCCATAGTAAATCTAGAGGGCTCAACATATAATTGGTAATGAATAAGGGAGAGAAAAAAGAAGGGTCAAGAAAATTATGGTGAAAGTTAGAGGCTGCAGATGTTCAATGTTAACTGTCTTGATACTTTACTTTACTTGAAGGAAAACAGGCAAGACTGCTTCCCAGTTCAGGCACCAGTTCCTGGCCACAGTGCTCATGCTGTACCATGAAAACTAACTCATCCTACTGCCAGTTAGCAACAATCAGTGATTCCCTGAAGTATTTAGTTCCGAGTCTCATCTCAGCCACATTTATGTCTTCTCTGACCTTTGCTTTAAATGTGTCAAATATTCCATGGTTTCTCTTCCTGTAGATGCAGAACATGGTACCCTTTTGCCATGACTCTCCTCCACTCTGTTCACAAGGCTCCTTATTGGCTGACTTGCCATGGTTTGTGCTATTATATCTCTCTGAGTAAGGGATTCCAAGAGACATTTTCCTTCTACCTTATGAAACTTTATTTCTTTCAAGAAACCTTCCTACACCTGGTTAAATTTGTTTTCTGGCTTGTTAGCATAGGCTATAAGTATTGAGATGGAATAGTCTGTGTACACATGCTATGGGATTGAAGGATGAGGAAAAGGTAAATGCTTCTAACTTCTCCCAACTTCACATAAGGAGCTCACAATGACTCAGACAATGAGAAATAGCTTTACACAGGGGAACCTAAGCTCAGAACACAGCATATTACAATTATAATTAGATATATTCATACCAAATTCAGATATGTGGAGGTGGTCAGAACTCATCCCTAGAGTTTTGAAGTGATTTAAAATGTCACAGAATCATTAAAGGACTCTGTAAATAAGCTCTTTTTTTGGTATAATCATATTTTACCAACTTTCTTCAGCTCTGACCAGAAGATTAACTTATCCTTAAGTCCTTGAATGTTTACTGTCTTCACATAGTCTGAGAGGTTTTAGGTAGTTAAAAAAACATAGTCCTTGCACTTGTAATGTGCTTTGCAGTGATACAGAACAGACATAAACAAGGTTGTTCACCCGAAGATGGCAAAGGGAACATTTACATTCTCTGCTGAACTAGAGGAAATGAGTATCATTTTAACAATGGACACTGAAAATGACTTCCTTTATTACTCTTCAAAATTATAGACTGTCTAAAGTGAACTGAATCATTATATTTGATTTACTAATGTATTTCATCTGCACTTACAGATTTACATCTTATACTTGCTTTAAAAATGGCACCTAGAACTTTTTATTGAAGATGGGAGAAAAAAGCATATACTTTTTGTCAGGTATATTGTTTCACTTATAAAACTTGAAAAGGTTAAAATTTGTCTTCAAGAACGGGAAGCTGTTTGGGAAAGCCAAGAGTTTTCTGCTTCCTTCTGGACTAGACTGAATGAAAACACTCATTGTTTTAGCTTTCCCGTCATTAAAGCCTCATTCAGATTCTAGAAGTGGAAATTGATCATCTGAGACTCATCAGATAATGATAGACATTGCCATGGCAACAATGACTGCCTATTATGGCCTTCGGGGCCCTTTGATACATCACTAATGTATCATGTTGGTAACATATCTGTGATGTGGAATTGTTGCCAGTAACTGTGAGAATATTGGCAAAAAATATTTTAAATCATATCATATGTTCAGCAGGAAGGAAGGAATGTATGAATTTGTTAATTGAATTTCTCCAAAATTGTCAATTTCAACTGTCCATTTATATTATGATTCCAAAAATATTTGTAGTTAAGGTAAAATATGAATTCTAGTCATACTGGTCCATGGAAATGTATCTGTTTGATTCAAGTTAGTCGACATTATCTTCTGAACTTTAAGATAATTATTGTTTCATTTTGTTTCCCGATCTTAACCAAATTGTTTTGGTGTTGCCGTTTTTCTGTGAATTGAAAATAATAAATGATATAAAAACCAAAGAACTAGGGTCTAGGGATTTAGCACACTTGGTAAATGCTTGTCTTCTAAGCATGAGTCCCTGAGTTTAATCCGAGGAATGCTGTAACAATGCTGGGTGCTATGGTATGTTCTTGCAACCCAGCACTGAGGAGGCAGAGACAGAATGATTCTTCGAAATGCCTGGCAATCATCTAGCCTAATTGGTGAGTTCCAGGCCAATGAGAGACTTGATATCAAAAGAGATCACATTCCTGAGGATAATAACTGAATTTGTCCTCTAACCTGTACATCCTGTATCACAGTTATGCTCCCACACAGACATGAACACCCACACCCACTCCCTCACACACACATGCACACATTCACACTACATTAAAAATAGACTGGAGAACTATAGAAAATGCTTCTCTAGAAATAAGTACTTACTTTGGAGCAAAGTGGCTCAAACTGTGAGTATACTTTATATTAAGGATGCTAATTTAAGTAATCTATTTTTAGCAATGATTTCTTAAAAAAAATAAATGAAGCATAATATTCAGAGTTTTGTTATAGTTTAGAAATTTGAGATTTTTCCTACAAGACACACACAGGCTTCCATAGCTATAAGTTTACCAAATACCAGATCAGAGACACTTGGAAAAAATAATAGAGCCTGTGCTAAACATTTACAGACTTTTCCTTGTTGTCATTCTCCAAATAAAATAGTATAACACAAATTTATATTGGTCAGGTCACTTCCGTGGGCTCCAGATTATGTAATAAGTTATATGCACATCTTACACTGCTATATGTAAGGCACTTGAGCATCAGTGAATGTCACGACCCCAGGGATTCCTAGAATAATAGCTTGGTGAAAACTATTGGTGAGGAACAATTTTCAACAATTTAAAACTTTTTTAATGGTTCATGTGCTTGGCCCCAAAGCAATAGCTTTATTGAAAGATACATGAATTATACTAGCATGTTTTCTAAAAGTCTTGTTTACTTATCTACAAAACAATGTCAGTGATCATGGGGACCAGTTTTATTGGAAACAAGAGTATTTGGCCAACTTCAGAGATATCAGTCAAAATTCAATGTTTCCTGCTAGAATTCTATGTCTTTGGATAAAGTAAATACTTTGTAACTTGATTCTCCTTTCAGAGATGCCAAGGTCACAGGCTCTGAGAACATGACTAGGTCACTGGATAAATAAGGACTGTGGAACGTGTGAGGACAGTTATGCTCAAAAGCAGAAAGCCATGCAAAACCCAGCAGCTTGATCACTTCCTAGGCAAATTTATTATCAGTGCTGTGCTCAAACCACTAATGAGAAAGATTCTTAAAGACTGAAGGTTGTATAAGGGCTTTGTACCTAGAACTGATGGAAGTAATTGGTCAACTGTTTAATCAAGTCCCACTTGGAACTGAATGGGAGGTGGAGGATAGAAAATGAAGGCAGGGTGAGGAACCCAGCAAGTCCAGGAGTTCTCTCTACAGAAAGAAACAAAGATAGCAGTAATTAATGACCCTGACTCTGTGCCAAAAAAGCTTTCTCTGACAACTCCAACTTAATTAAAACTTAAGACATTTCAATGGCCTCGGAAAGCCCCTGATGGGGTGAACTCTTGCAGACTCGTGAGAAAATTTTGTAAATTAAAGGAAAAGATGTGTGTTACCACTAGCACCAAGACGCTAATCCCTGACAGTCAAAGAATCTATTTAGCCCAGACCTTTTCTTTTAACCATCTCACACCTGCAGGCTTCCTGGCACTTCCTCTGCTCAAAGAAGGCAGTTTTTGTGTTTTATGGAAGATCAGATAATAGGAACCTTGCTGTTCCTTTTGTTTTTGAGCATTGTTCATTAGCCTGTGTGTGTTGCAGACACACTTGCTATGCTTGGCTTGCTTGGGAGTAGAGTATTGCCTGAAAGCCTCCAGTGGGACAACACAGGGTGAAGATGGGTTGGCGGGAAAAGTAAGAGTTTTTGTATGTATGTTTCCCCCTAAATGTGAAAGTGGCTCAAATTAAAACTCAGAGTTGACGGGGCAGCCTGAATGGTGTGACCTACTGTTATTAGCACATTAGCACAGAGGAATGACAAAAAACGAGGTTCCATTTTAGACACTGTGGATTTGAGACACAAGGAAATGTGTTGTTAAATAGCCCTTGCTCCTTTTCTCGATACCCTTTTAATTCCCTTGAATCAACAAGCAGAAGTACTTTCAGTATGCATGGAAAGGAGGTATTCTGCACTATGAAGAAAATGGTGTGATGATCTATTTATTAATAAGTAAATCCAAAACAGAAATCGTAAGAAGTAACTTTAGTTGAATACCAGTTGGTGAGAATGTTATTCACTTTTACATGAGGAGAAAAAAAAAGTTTAATTTTCTCTTGTTCCCCTCTGGAAAGTATTTGGTGTGTTATAATCACAAACAG
>JAJTUV010000938.1:872500-890000 GCA_021653895.1 Mastomys natalensis
AGAAGCTTTGCAATTTTATGAGAGCCCATTTGTCAATTCTTGATCTTAGAGCATAAGCCATTGGTGTTCTGTGAAGGAAATTTTCTCCTGTGCCCATGTGCTCGAGGCTCTTCCCCACTTTCTCTTTTATTAGTTTCAGTGTATTTGGTTTTATGTGGAGATCCTTGATCCACTTGGACTTGAGCTTTGTACAAGGAGGTAAGAATGGATCAATTTGCATTCTTCTACATGCTGACCTCCAGTTGAACCAGCACCATTTCTTGAAAATGCTGTCTTTATTCTACTGAATGGTTTTAGTTCTTTTGTCAAAGATCAAGTGACCATAGGTGTATGGGTTCATTTCTGGGTCTTAAACTCTATTCCATAGATCTTTCTGCCTGTCTCTGTACCAGTACCATGCAGTTATTTATCACTTTTGCTCAGTAGTATAGCTTAAAGTCAGGGATAGTGATTCTCCCAGAAGTTTTTTTATTGTTGAGACTAGTTTTTGCTATCCTGGGTTTTTGTTATTTCAAATGAATTTGCAAATTGCTCTATGAAAAATTGAGCTGAAATTTTGATGGAGATTGCATTGAATCTGTAGATTGCTTTTGGCAAGATGGCCATTTTTACTATATTAGTCCGGCGAATCCATGAGCATGGGTGATTCTTCCATCTTCTGAGATTCTTCAATTTCCTTCTTCAGAGACCTGAAGTTCTTGTCATACAAATCTTTCACTTACTTGGTCAGAGTCACACCAAGGTATTTTGTATTATTTGTGACTATTGTTAGTGTTTCTTTTTTCCCTAATTTCTTTTCTCCCTGTTTATCCTTTGAGTAGAGGAAGGCTACTGATTTGAGTTAATCTTATATCCAGCCACTTTGATGAAGTTGTTTATCAAGCTTAGGAGTTCTCTGGTGGAAGTTTTGGAGTCACTTAAGTATATTATCATACCATCTGCAAATAGTGATATTTTGACTTCTTCTTTTCCAATTTGTCTCCCTTTTACTTCCTTTTGTTGTCTAATTACTCTGGCTAAGACTTGAGGTACTGCCGGGGGTGGTGGCGCACACCTTTAATCCCAGCACTTGGGAGGCAGAGGCAGGCGGATTTCTGAGTTCGAGGCCAGCCTGGTCTACCGAGCGAGTTCCAGGACAGCCCCGACTACACAGAGAAACCCTGTCTCGAAAAAAAACAAAAAACAAAAAACAAAAAACAAATAAAACAAAAAAAAAGACTTGAGGTACTATACTGAATAGGTAGGGAGAGAGTGGGCAGCCTTGTCTAGTTCCTGATTTTAGTGGAATTCCTTCAAGTTTCTCCCTATTGAATGTGATATTGGCTACTGGTTTGCAGTATAATTCTTTTACTATGTTCAGGTATGGGCCTTCAATTCCTGATCTTTCCAAGATTTTACCATTAAGGGCTGTTAAATTTTGTCAAATGCTTTCTCAGCATCTAGTGAGATGATCATGTGTTTTTTTTTCTTTAAGATTGTATATGTAGTTGGTGGGATTGCAAGCTGGTAGGACCACTCTGGAAATCATTCCTCTGAAAATTGGACATAGTATTACCTGAGGACCCAGTTATGCCACTCCTAAGCATAAACCAAAAAGATGCTTCAACATATAGCAAGGATACATGCTCCACTATGTTCCTAGCTGCCTTATTTATAATAGCCAGAAGCTGAAAAGAACCCAGGTGTCCCTCAACAGAGGAATGGATACAGTAAGTTGGTACATTTACACAATGGAGTACTACTCAGCTATTAAAAACAATGACTTCATGAAATTCTTAGGCAAATGGATAGAAATAGAAAATATTATCCTGAGTGAGGAAACCCAATCATAAAAGAACACAGATGGTATACTCTCACTGATAAGTGGATATTAGCCCAAAAGCTCGAGATACCCAAGATACAACTCACAGACTACATGAAGCTCATGAAGAAGAAAGACCAAAGTATGGGTGCTTTGTTCCTTCTTAGAAGGAGTAACAAAATACTTATAGGAGCAATTACAGAGACAAAGTATAGAGCATAGTTTGGAGGAGGGGCTGTCCAGAGACCGTTCCACCTGGGTATCCATACCATGTGCAGTCACCAAATGCAGACACTATTGTGGAAGCCAGGAAGTACATGCTGACATTAGCCTGATACAGCTGTCTCCTTAGAGGTCTGCCAGAGCCTGACATAAACAGAGGTGGATGCTAGAAGCTAACTGTTGAACTGATCATGTGGTCCCTAATGAAGGAGTTAAGAGAGAAGACTGAAGGAGTTAAATGGGATTGAGGCCCCATGGGGAGAGTGACAATACCAACCAACCAGAGCTCCCAGGGTCTAAACTGCCAACCTGGGAAAATGCATGGAGGGCCCCATGGCTCCAGCTGTATATATAGTGGAGGGTGGCATTGATGGAAGAGGAGGTCCTTGGTCTGGATGCCCCACTGTGGGGTAATTCGAGGGTGGGGAAGGGAGAGTGGGTGGATTGGTGGAGGCACACCCTCATAGAAGCAGCAAGAGAGGGGGACAAGATAAGGGGTTTCTGGAGGTTGGAGAATGGGAAAAGGGGATAACATCTGAAATGTAAATAAATAAAGTATCAAAAAAAAAAAGCCATAAGCCTTTCCCTTGGCAGTAGCTATAAGCAAATTTCCAGGGATGTTTAAACATGTGACTATAAAATATTTCTAGTGGCATTTCCTTACCAGTTAGTAATTATTGCAATGGCTTCCAACATCTATTGATTACCAGGAGATTTTTCTGGTAATATGTATTAGCTGAAAAATGATCACAGGCTAAGAATAAAAGTTTAGGAGAATATAAGTATCTGAATAACACTGTAAACTTCAGTCAAATTTCATAAAGTGTGTGGAGTATAGTTTAAATGTTTAATATTAAGCATCATCACTACTAGCCAAGTAGGGATTTCAGAATGCAATTGATTTCATTTCAATGGAATTTCCATCTTACTTGCTGCAATCTCAACTATGTAAATGGTAGCCAAAGCTGGATACGATGCTTCAGCTAAGTTTTCTTTTCTTTCAGTTGGTGCTTCTAGCATCTTCTTGACAAGTGTCTAGAGCTAGAGTGCTTGTAATTTCCTCTGTCCAGAGCTTAACAGGCTCATCGGCAGCCTAAAGTAAACATAATAGATGTGAGGGATTTCTGGAGATTTATAGGTTTAGTTATTCCGCAGTGTATGGTCTGTCTGTCTGTGCTCAGACAGGCCACATGTGGACTCTATGAATTGAAGCTGTTATAAATGGAGCATCACTTACTCTTTGTTAACAGTAAGGTTTAGTAACAAAAGGGGTTTAGGGTGAGGGTATTTAAAAGATTACATTGCAATTGAGAGGTGGAAATGCAAAAGAGATGAAAAGAAATAATGAATACTTGAAACCTCCCACTTTTAATTTGGGAATTTGATGTAATTCACTTCCCCTTGATTGAGAATATGGCATTTTTTATCTTTCTGTGCTTTCATACTCTTATCTACTTCCAAAGTGTAATACTGAGTTGAGAAACAGCTGGATGTCTGTAGCAAACATCCCAGCAATATCAGGCAACTTCTAATGAAGACTATTGACACTGCTGACATTTGGCGTGATGTACTGCCAAAAAGGAAATTAAAAAGTACAAGCCATTATCCTAAAGACCATCTGTTTGAGAAAACAGTTCATTTTACATCACTTTGTTAAGCATAGATGTGACCCCTGGGTGAAGGACAAAGTATGCCTCTCACATAATCTCAGCAGTTCCATTACTTGTTAAAATGACCCTTTATCTTTTTCAAGGGCATCGTTGACATTAATTAGTCAACTTTAATGCTCCGAACATCCCTGGCAATAGAGTTCAAGATATTCTTCAATGCTATGCATTCCTCTACATCTTTTCCTTTACATACATCTTGTTTGAATAGGGCACAAACAGCATTAGAGGAGCACAGAGCAATGTTGTTTTCCTGCCTTTGTTTTTCAGTACCTGTCCTATGGAAGGGCTTCTTATTGTAGGTGCAATTCTGAAATGACACCCCTTTTAAGAACTCATGTAAATCTCACAGAGATAATTATTAAAGACATTACTTTTACCTGACGCTTCTCCTGACGACTAGAAAGGAAGACTTTTATTAAAGGTATATTTTAATGAAAGCTCATCTAACTTTGGAAAAGAACAACTCCTAAAGTATTGTTTCACAGCACATTTTAACTCTGTCCATTTATTTTTCTGCTGAATGATAGAACATCAGGACATTAACAATGGCTTGATTCTTAATGTCGCAATGCTAGCCATTGATATTTAAGCATTAGAAAGAAAATAGATCACAGTATCTCCTTTTTATAACAATGCTTCATTTCTCTGTTTTATTCATAGCGAATATGAAAGGTTTATTCACCATGCACTTGTATAATATTCAGAGTCTATGCAGAGTCTAAATTCATGATAGTATCTTTTACTGCTATAGCAAAAATAACACACTGTCAAGCCATCATTAAATTATGCATAATTGGAAACACATTTAGTTATTAATGAAAGCAAGACATTGTCCTGAAGTAAAATGGCTTTGCAATTTTGTGATGTTTTAAAAGAAAATAAATAACAACTTCTCTGACACAAATTCCAAGAGCATGCCTGTTCTCGGGATGACATCTACACATGAAAATATTTCAAAATTTCAAACTCAGCATCTGGGTAGTCCCCATTGTTGTAATCATCATGTGGACAACTCATGTGCTGCTATCCTCATGGGGAATTATTCCTTTGTCCTTGAAGATAATATATAGATGAAATAAAATAATGGTGGTAACCAAGCTTCTAAACACATCAATCTCTTATTCATATAATATCTATCTTACTATTTCTCCTGTACCTGCTTTTGGTAGAATCTTTCTTCATCAAATTTCTTGTTTGACAAATGGGACTAGATTATAGTCACAGCTGTGTAAACCTCTTGATATATTGCTGTTGGGTTGCTATTTTTAAAAATCCTAGCAATGCTGGGAGTTCTTACTACTATTAATTTTACGTATCATACAATAAGAGTGTTTTATCTACTTCTTTTCATTTCTGTTACCTAATTTTTACAATGTTTATACTACTTATTGACTTAGTAACTATGAAAGAAATGTTCATATGCTATCAATATTAATGTAGGTGTCAAACCAGCACCAGGCCCTAATATATGTAAGCAAGTACTTTTTTTTAACCTTAATAAAGAAAGGCAGTCATGTGTGAGATTTAATATACATCTGAATATTCCATTCACTGGTCTAGCCCTAGCTGAAGTGCTAATGTATAGTCCACCATTTTCTTTTTCTCCTCACACAATGGAATAGAAATCCATGAATGACACTTCCAGCTCCACTCTGTAATTATTTTGAGAGCAGTAAAAACAACAACAACAACAAAAAACAAAAAACAAAAAAACAGAATACTGTTGGTTTACTGTTAGAGTTAAAGTCTATAACATATAAACACCTAAGTCGTCTATAATTACCAAAACAACCATCCTTCATATATTCATTCTTAAGCATAATGAGATTTTTCTCCAAATAAAAAATAAGTGAATTTTTAATATTTTAATATACCAAAACACTAGAATGGATTTAGTCTGTAACTTCCAGCCTATTAGAATTCAAACAGAATGTGACAATAGATATTCTAATTATGCTACCTTGATGTATTTACTTGATCTAAACTATTGCAAAACACAACAAATTAAAAATATGAAGAAAATTAACCACTGTTAATATTAGTTGTGATCTTCACTTGTAATAAATCCAAATGTTCAATGTTAATACTACCTTATAATCTAGACACAATCTGATTAAATATTAATATTTTGTTTGTTTAAACTAACCGAATTTTTAATCATCATGGCAAAAATATTGAATTTTGTTTACAAAAATTTGCAAGGGAAAGTGTTTCACTTTAAAGTAGTTTTCTATAATAAAGAGTATTAAAATATTTATGAGGCATTACCATATTAAATCCAGTAAATTTTATTTACATGGACTAACACCTGCATAATTAACAAGTCTATATCTTAAAATTATTTGTAATAGTCTAGATATTTGAAAATATTTTGTAAACATTTTACAGAGTATAAACTATCATTTTCTACTATTAGCATCCAGTATAAACTAAAAATAAATGATATTATCATAGGAATAATCTCAATAGGGTCAACAGATGTAGAGAAATGAGGCATTTTTCAGGGTTTAGAATAAGGTGTCATGGTTCTATCAATTATGTAGACTGTTCTGAGGCAAGTGAGTGTTTGGCTTGCATGGTCTCTACTTTCTGTGTATATGTCCCTCTGTATTAAAGAAATGTCCTTGCAGATTTTGAGTGAGTCTGAATTGACTTGCTAAAGATAATAACAGAAGCAAATATTTATTTGCTTTGAATTGTTAAACTCTTGGAATTCCCTAAATAATCCTGGAATCCTGGTGGTGACTTGATTTCTCTGCTTCAGGTGAAGAAATGAAG
The DNA here is from genome assembly GCA_021653895.1 of Mastomys natalensis. Lineage (NCBI taxonomy): Eukaryota > Metazoa > Chordata > Mammalia > Rodentia > Muridae > Mastomys > Mastomys natalensis. The sequence continues at coordinate 878,972 of JAJTUV010000938.1, forward strand.
GCTTGGAAAGATTGTCTATATATAGACTTATAGAGATCCTTTATTATCCTAGGAATAAAACTAGCACTTGAAAAGCAGTGTGACTTTAGATTATGTACCTTTACCTGTATATGTGTTATATATATATATTATATATATATATATATATATATATATATATATACAAATTTGTGATCTATATCAGAACCATTTCATGATGACCACCCCCTCTCCTATAGTTGGGCCATTGGGAATCCGTGTCAAAATTCTGTTTGGCATTCTGTTTCCTCACTATCATGTTAACCAGAGAAAGCTACAAGCATCATTTAGAACATATGGATGTGTAACATGTGACTTGAAATCAGATATTTGGTCACCGCAAACTCATTGTTGAAGAAATAGAAAGGCTTGGTGTGAGATACGTAGAAACAGAGAATGAAGAAATGTGATGTTATAAATAAATACATCAAATGTCAAATTTATAAATATTGCTACCTTAGAAATGACAACTTGTGGAATCCAGGTTTTGTTTTAATAATTCCTGGAAGCCAATTTGTTTGAAATAGGAAATATGTAAGCTAATACTGTATCCTCCCAGCAAAATGGCATACAGGGATAGATCCAAGACCTTGAGTGTCTGCAGGAAAACACTTTAATATTGAATTATATATTCCCAGCCTCACTGTGTTTTTATGTAAGATATAATAATGTTTTAATTTAAGATATGGTAATTAAAACATTGATATAAAATTTGACATAACATTCCCAGACATGAAAGTTCTGTCATGGATCGTGAATTTCAATTTGGAAATCAAAAAGCCCTGGCAGGAAAACACATAGTTCATCGTATTTAAGTGCAAAAATTTGGGACAATGTTTACCATGATGGAGTATAGCTCAAGGCACAAGATTTATTGGTAGTCACCAGCCATATCATGATTGTTTGTCATTTAATGGAAAAATCCAATAACCAATATATTTATTTTGCCATAAGTCAAATCTATTTACTTAGGGTTATAAGTATCTTTTCTTGTAAATACAATAATGACTATGTATAAATATTATATATCCTATATTTTAACTGTTTTTAATTCAGCAAAAATTAAATGACATTTTATTGGCATGCCATTGGAGAGAGTCCAACCCTCAAGCTGTCTTTGCATCTCAGTTTACATTTCATATACAGCTTAAAGGTGGGGAATCTATGACTGTAATCAGGTGTCATAAGATGAACTAGAAATAAGGTGATGGGAGCCTAGACAAAGTGACTTATATTAAATCAAATGCAAAATGGATTTAATCATCAGGATATGAGAACTTGCAGTGTGGACAAGATTTCAGTATCAAGAGAAGGATGTGATGAGGTCATGAGCCTCCAAAGTTAAGCATAGTAGTCAAAGGCTTTGAGTTTGAAAACCTCTGAGTGGGCTGGAAAGGGAAGGAGTACAGTTTAACTAAGACAGAATAGGAAGCATGAAGTAGGCCCAGAAAAAGACCATTAATGTTGAAAATGATGATGATGTTGCTAGTGAACCTTCCCTAAATAAGGTATGTCAATGTCAATGTTTTAAGTACATTGTAAACATATGCTTTGGTATTATCAGTCTCCCCATTTAAAAATGAGGAAATTGAGAATGCTTTCAAGATAAATGACCTACCTGATAGTTTATAGAAGTTGCATCTATCAAATTCATTGAAGAACAAGAAGTTTGGAATATTCTCAGGAAGCAATCACATGAGAATTAGAAAGAACCATAGTTGATCCTGGTTGGGAAATCTTACCTTTTATCAATAACTTCATTCCCAACATGAACCGAGGCCCATGATCTTCTAGTATTATTTGCTATGTTGTTCATATTTTATAAACACAATTAATATTATCATCTCCCCTCTTTCTCCTCTTCCTCTCCTGCTTTTTCCCCTCTTCTATATCTTTTTGTAGGCTGTTATCCTTTTCTTCCCTTAAAACTGACTCTCATAACATATATCCTCATCAGTGGTCATCTGTAGTGTCTCCTGCATCACACAATTTGAATCTCAATTACACATTGAATTTTATATTCTTTGATTATTAGTTTTTCTGCTCCAGTCTTGCATCTTGGCTCTTGGTTTTGGTAACCCCATTTTGTTTGTTTGTTTTCTGTTTTTACTTTTGTTCTTTAATGTGTATCCTGTTCCTCCTCATAGAAATTTTCTACTCTTCAGTGTGTGGCAATGACTCTGGAAGGATAGCAACATAGCTCCTGTATTAGTTCTGGTGGAATAGATGTTAGATACTGAAATGCCACTTTGAGATACTTGGAGACATGCAAACTTTTTACTTAGAAATGGAAACTCTCCAAAATCAGTGGGGGCTGATGTCAATTATCATACACTGTGCTTAATAATATAATATCACATAATCTTAGTTCATGATAAAGAGCAAACTTATTCATTCTTCTTATAAAAAAGAAAAAATATTCAAAATGAGAGCCTAATTCTAGATCATTAAAGGTGCAGTTTAACCTGATCATTATTACTGGGCTGTGGACTCTTTTATGGGATTTATCAGATTATGGTAGCATGTTGTCCACATTTCCTTGATGATTAAATTGAGTACTCCAATCAAGTAATTCATGGAAACATCTATTTCACACTAGTGTGTTATTTCGCATGCTGGAAAGCTAGCACCTTGGGTTATTTACACATCATTCTGAGAGTAGAGAAAGAAATTATCTGACTTGGTTTTAAGTGACTTCTATTATGGTCTGGATGTTGGCTCTTATAAGACTAAACTAACACATAATTGTAGAAGTTCTCAAAAGAGCTATCAAGCATTTTGGACTAAATCCACTCTTGGATGAGTAGGAATTAATATCAGAGAGTGCATCAAGAGACTGTTTTGACTATCTACAAGATGGTAAATAAACATTTTGGCTAAATTCTGTCTTTTGATTATAAAATAATACCACAATTTGAAAGAAACCTTTATATGAAGTGCTCTAATGGGTAATCATGGAGCAAAATTACCATGGATAACGAGTAAGCCTCTAGACTCTGTGCTGTGCAAAAACAGTATTCTGTCAGGAAATAAGCAAATAAATATCAGGGTAAGCAATTCTTTTTAGCTTTCTACTTTAATGAAAATAGCAAAATGACAACACAATCTTATTTTCACTTTATGCTATGAAGATAGTACATTTAGCATTTAACCAGTCTAAATTGATTTATGCAGTCAAGTAAGCATTGAGGATCAAGACAGATCATGGTTCATAAGTATCTAGTTTACTCATCTCAGTTAATCAAATTAGTTAGGTAATTACCAAATCTCCACTTCAATTTGTGGATTTGAGATCTAAATTATCTTGATTGGTTTTTCAGGGTTTTCAAAGTTTAATTTCTATGCTATTAATGGAATTGGAAACTATCATCATATTCTTAAAAAAAATCTATTCTAGTAGTATCATTTTAGCCTGTCATATGCCGTATAAATGTATATACATATGCACTGAGAACTTGCCAACTTGAAGTTTTCAAAGCATCATCTGAGACATCAGGTTTTTTTGTGTAGACACATATTAGATTTCCACTTAAAATGACCCATATTGACTTGATTTTACTTCAGATTTAATTTCGTTTGACATACCAGCAACCCCTAAATCATGCCTTCCTCATTACTTCATAATTTATTTCAAAATTCAAGAGTTGTCTATTGATACTTATCTATATTAGTATCTTAGGATACTGGGGAAAATTGTCCTACACATCTGGATATATTTCAATAAATTATTTCTATTATAATTAAGTGGTCCAGGAAGTATACACTGAAATTGTTCAGAACTCTAAAGTTAGCAATAATAATTTGTTTATCTCTTACCTTGTGAAGATTGTGATAAATTCTATTAACTTGACCCTTATCACATCTGTATTTCAGTGACTATCATTATATCTGTTTTTATCCTAGACACATATACTAAGTAATTTAACAAAATGACACATTTGAAAAACAATGAACTAAGTGTTCTGATCCAACTCCATCCTGACATACTTGTTACCAAGAATGACAATAAGGTGTTATTAAAAGAATATTATTGAAAAGTTAACTGACCACATTTCACAATAAATAAAAATGCAAAAAATATGTTTTTATTTAGATGTGTCACCTATTTGTATTAAGACTATGTTAACATAAAATAAAACTGATAACAAGGTTTGAAACTATTAATTTAATAAAACCGTGTTTGATTCTCTACTAAAGAATCAACAACTAATCACTGTCAAGGAAATTATACTATACAGCTCTAGGCTTGTCAGTCCAGTGGCAGCAGGGATCCTGTTCTGTAGGCTGTGTACCAGGAAGGAGGAGCTGTGACACAGTTTCTATAACACTCAGCACCAAAATCTCCAGGTTGGAATTCTTCAGCTTCAGGAGCTTAGTATCTTTTGGATTCCCAAAAGAAAGTTTGAGCATCTCCTCAGCCTGACTTGAGCACATTGGATGGATGGCTGTATCTTCCTTGGTTGAATAATAGCAGTGCAACCAGAAAAGAATGTTTAAAGGGGGCCGGAGAGGCATCTGTCATTCAGATTTAAAACAAAAGAAAAAAGAAAAAAACTTTTGACGTTAGACTGTTTTTAAGGACTGATGTAAAAACAAATTTGATAAGTTTTTCTGCTTAATATTTAGTATTGCTAAAACAATGTCAATTTAGAAAGAAATTCATAAAACATTGGGCTAAAAGTAGCACAAAAAAATTCTCCCTTCACTTTGGGAAAAATAAGTCTTTCCCTTGATATTAAATCATGTACTTTTCAATCATTAAGGAAGTTTTTTTTTTTTTTCTGAATTACTTGATTTTTCAAGTCTCATCTGTTTCCAAGGTACACATTGGATGGATATGTTCATTATGGGGAATGGAGAAGCACTCTAGCAGTTTTCTATGTGAAAGTAGAAGATTTCCTGTGTTTTAAAGTAGGAAGCTCTTTCTGTAATTAAGATTTCATTGCAGTTTGACAAGGTCTTTAAAAATATTTTGAATAACAAAGTTGTAGGTCAGATTTGAAGATGTATGTTTTTATGTTCACAATATGTTTTGATTTTGGAATATTTTATTCTTTGTGATAATTTCTGTACTTAGGTTAAGAAAGGAAAATCATCCTGTATGAACACATAGGAAACAGGACGCTAATCTTCGGTTTGCATGCTGCTAGAGGAAGCAGTGCAGCTTCTCAGGGGGTCCACGCCTTCATCCGTATTGTGAATATTGTAGGGTAAATGATCTCTAATATCTTCAGCTCTATTCTATATTAGTATATATCTTTTTTGTATACAGCAATGTACAAGTTTTAGTATGCACTAAACTTGACTCTTTACATATGAAAAAAAATGTTTTTACACAAAGACTGAATTACAGTGAATACATATGTCTTGTAATGTATGAATATGCACCCCAGTCTTGATAAGCAGCTTTTAATTATATAATCCTGAAACCTTAAAAAAAAAAACCTTGTAGATATAATTTTCAAACTTGAAATCTATTTTTGCAAGGAACTTTGAGACTTGTTTACAGGCCTAGTGCTATGGTGACCATTTGGCTTTTTGTAAAGTCTATAAAACCCAGTGCTAAAAGCCAGAACTCTGATTCATCCTTAGCTGTCGTAGTATGAAAAATTATTCTGGAGCATAATAATAACAAGAACTCTTGTGGGACATACAGTGTCCGTTCACAGTATGCAGACGCAGCACCAATGTGTAGAAAGGACTAGCTGAAATTTTAAAAAAGCAAGGAAAAGTTTTGGACCAACAGATGAGCCAGTTTTCAAGTAATTAGTAAGCAGCACAGGTGTCTATTAAACTAACTGACAATAAAGTTGGGTGTTTCCTTTGAATATTATTTGGGTTTTTCAAGCTCTGTGCCTCAAGGGGCAAAAGAAAATGACTGTAAGATTAATCACCACAGTGGCTTATTCCCATTAAGAACTGTTACAGAATGTTCTTTATCCTGAATTTATGATTGTGTTCCTATTATAATCAGTAAAACCATTGTGGTTTAATAATTTGAGAAGACCACTGGGCCAGAGTAATGCTTTGGGCTAAAGGAGGTCTAGAGCTGGTCCCTAATGAATACAGATGCCACTTGGTTTGTAGGAAGCTGTCTATCCCAGGGTCCTCTGATGTACATTTTGCTTCCATGCATTTTAGAAACACGAAAGTCTTGAAAAAGGTGCCCAGGGCTCCATTGTCCACTGCTTCTTCAACACAGTAACTAATTGCAGGTAAACTTAGCTGCAGAGTGACATTTCTCCGAGCTCCTCCATCTGCTCTTTCTTGACTCCCTGCCATTAACTGTCATTTTCCTTTAAATATACGGTGGATCTGAAAGGCCAGCTCTACATCACATCGCTTCAGATTGGGGGCAGTTCCTTTGAGTGGAGCATGGTTTAGGCGTCAGAAAGAAGTCACTGACCTCTCTGAAGCCATGTTGCCATGAGGCCTTAATTAGCACCAACTTCAGCCATTGCTGAGGAGCTCACAAAGAACACACATCATTTTTCCACTTAGGAAGTTAGTGTCTGACCTAATAACTTGTCCATACTCGCAGGACACTATAACCGCATGATAACAATGAACATTACTGGGCACTTCACCTCCTGCAAAGCACAGAATGATGAGGAAGTATGTCACCTCCCAAGGAATAGAGAATTTCCCCTGCCTTTAATTAGGGGTAAAATAGTAATTGGGAGGGGGAGAGTAGAAGAGATTATTGGAAGAGAGTGAAAAATATAGATTTCTGGCAAATATACCTATATACTTAGAATTAATTTAAACCAGTCTATATCTTAACTATATGCACTTGAAATAGTTTAAGTCATGTATATGTACTTTTTGATTTACCAAATGATAGAGATGGTCTTCTTATTGCAAGCATAAATTTTTGAAAACCGAAATAAACTATATTAACATTAAAAATTCCTATTTGATTTCAAATTAAAAACAAAATGGAGTGTTCTGTGCAAATGTATCTTTAGAAACAAACTCACTTAAAATGTATTTATTTGCCTTCAGCTTCTCTAACCCTCATAGGTGAATTTTGAGGGGCTTCTGTGAAAATAATTACACGTTTCCTCTTTTCCAAGAATCAGCAATCCTTAAACACAGTTGAATTTGACTTAATTGTCAGTCAAGGTGGACTCATTGAAGATTAGCTTTTTTTTCAGACTCTGAAAAAGATTGCTGTATGTTCATTGCGTGGTGTCTTTTTCTCTTTCTCTTTTGTAGACTTTCTCATTCTTTGTATCCCTTTCTTGTTTAAACCCAGCAACTGCTGCAGTTAGTAGTGAGATTTTTATTGGAAAGTCAAATAAAACAATAAATATGAAGAAAATAAAAGTGATATTTAAGAATGTCTATGGTTATTTTGATTAGGAAAGCTCCCTTGATGTCACTGTTGAAGTAATTAATGCACTCCACTTCAAATTGATTCTCTTGAACAGGAAAACCTGACCCGATGCGCACTGGGCCTTCTCTTCTATGTCATGAACCCAAATAGCATTTTAAGTGTCTTAATGGATCTGTTTCTTATGACACTGTGCCACTCTTGCTAGTAAAAATGCAGCATTTCACAGCTTTCTTTCTTTTTTTTTTTTTGGAAATTTTATTTACATTTCAGATGTTTTCCCCTTACCCCCTTTTCCCCCCTCCCTCCCAGGAACTCCCTATCCCTTCCCCCCTCCTCTTGCCTCTATGATGGTGTACCCCCACCCACCCTCCCCCGTACCTCATCTCCCCACCCTCGAATACCACCCCCCACGACGTCCAGCCTTCATGGGACCAAGGATCTCTTCTCCCACTTATATATAGCTCCCTTGCATATATAGCTGGAGCCACGGGTTCTTCCTAAGCACTCCCAGGCTGGTGGTTTAGACCCTGTGGGCTCTGGTTGGTTGATATTGTTGCTTTCCTCCTGGTGTCGCGAATCCCCTCAACTCCTTCAGTCTTCACTCTGTCTTCTCTGTTGGGAACCCCATGATCAGTTTAATGGTTAGCTGTGAGCATCTGCCTCTGAATATGTCAGACTCTTGCAGACCTCTAAGGAGACAGCTATATCAGGCTCCTGTCAGCATGTACTTCCTGACATCCACATCAACGTCTACCTTTGGTGACTGCACATCGGATGGATACCCAGGTGGAATGGTCTGCAGACGGCCCCTCCTTCAGTTTCTGTCCTGTACTTTGTCTCCATATTTGCTCCCATGAGTATTTTGTTACTCTTTCTAAGAAGGACTGAAGCCCCCCACCCCACTTGGTCGTCATTCTTCATGAGCTTTATGTGGACTATGAGTTGAATCTTGGGTATTTCAAGCTTCGGGTTAAAATCCAATAATCAGTGAGTGAATACCATGTATGTTCTTTTGTTTCACAGCTTTCTGATTCTGCTACAAGTGGGTGTTGTTGCACAGGCAAGTTTGTTCTACAGCTTCGTATCATAAGAAGTTCCTCATCCTTTTATCAGTTGAGAAGAGACACCATAGCCAGGATTCGTGAAAAAATGCTTTGGCGAGGTCTCCATCATGTATGGCCACAGATTGCTTTTGCTCACGCCCTCTGTACCCTCCAGTGATGGTTACAAATTTTGGCCCTGAACATATGTGCTGTAATATTAAAATCCAGCAGGAACAGTGTTCAGTGCAGACCATAATGGCTCCCATTCCCATGCTTCAGTCTTGCCATTCGCCACTATTTTTGAAGAGGCACAAAAGTCTATCTTCTCACTGATAGTTTTATTTAAAGATAATGTTCCATGAATATAGTTTATGTGATTGTGTGTGTAGAGTAAATGCCTTCTGTAATTTCTTCAGATATAACTAAAATAGAACTCAGTGTAGGGTGCTACTGACTCTTCTTTCTTCCTCCTGAGAAGAGGGAAAATTTTTCATGGCCGATGCCATCTCTGTGGACACTTTCATAGTCTGCTGTCTCTGCTCGGCCAATAACCCCCTAGCAGAGACTCAAGTAAGAGGTAGCTTCCTCCACCATCTCTTCAAGTCCTCAGGAAAATGAAAGACAAAGTGTATGCAGCTATATTTCCCTGCAAGCACACTGGTAACAGAAAGACAAATGATTAGCGACAGCACAAGTCTGGCTTGAGAAAGAAAGGCCTGCCTTGTATTGAAAATAGGGAAAGTAAAAAGGTTACCATGGAAAAGAACAGCTATGCTAGTTTAAAACTTTTGTGATCTTTATAACAAAATAAACTTAGATATTTAAGTGAAGTACTAGACAAAGGTTTCTGAGTCCTCTAGTATCCTCACCTTCACTGGTTTGGGTAGTTAAAAGCATATTGATCTACATTCAGTTTCATGTATACTCACCAACATCTATTGGCTAAAAGTTGTAGAATCAACCATTTTCATGTAGGTATTGAAACAGTTAATGAAATACATGGTCAAGTGATTGTGCTGGAAGGACAAAAGACCAGGAAGATCTTATATGGAATCTCGAAGCAAGCAAGAAATACAATTGCATTGGAAAGATATTTAGGATAATCTTGGAACTTTCAAAGGCTGGTAACCTAAAGTTCAACAATAGGGTAGGGCAGCACATCTAATGACTAGAAGGGACAACATATATTCAGAAATAATGCCAGTCATATTGAAGGATGAAAGACAGAAATGACATCACTGCTCCACAAGAAAGTCAGCTGCTATATTATTACAATTTTTGAGTCACTTTAGGGAAAAATAATATCCAAAGGCTGTACTTTACAGAGCACTGACATCAGGAGAATTATACATGCACACAAAGATATGAGATAGCTTTGAATATAATTTCTCATAAAGCCCAGCATTAGGAAGTGTCTTTCTTAAAGAAACTGTGGCGTAATGTGTGTTTTGACTCCCGTATCATAGAAAGAAATTGTTAGGGGATAAATATCCGTCTTTGGTGCTATTAATGCATGCCAAGAAGTGTCTTGTTGTCTTCAAAAACATATTGCCTAATTTCATCTGGGCCTTGGGATGGTGAGGTAGAACAATAGTAAGATAAGGCAAGTACACAGTCCTTCGGTGGTTAATGCTTCCCAGAAGAATGTGTACCAGCTGTTATTGTCTGAACACTTTAGCATAGAGTGTCTTCAGTACCACAACCCCAAGTAGTTCTTAAAACTTCAAGTACTTAATTTCTTATTTGTAACGCGAAAGGAAAAAGTTATTGCTGTTTCTCCTGACAAAATTGTTGTAACTGGTTAGAAAGACGTTTTCTAATACACTATAAAGTATGATAAATATATAGTTATTATTTTTCTTTTCTATTTTCTTATTTCTCATCATTCTTAACTTATGGCTACCTATGTTGGTATATTGAATGGTTTCTAATAAGGTTAAGTTCTCCCGGGCACAGAAAGTGTGCTTGCTATGAGTATTTGATAATATAGAAAGACTGTGTCCCCACTAAATTAAAGTTCTTCTACCTAGGCCTTCATGGCCAACAGCCACCAGAAACCAGTACAACCTGAGCCTCTCTGGTAGTTACCCAGATCATTATTGCACATTCACTCCATCTATGTCTTCTGAACATAATTCAGTCTAGGAGCAGTATCAATGGTATTTTAGTTTCCTTGGATATGCAACTTAAAAACTCTCAAATGGCATAAATATGTGAAATTGAACATGACTTTTTCTTCAGACAATATTCCTTAGGATATTACTGTGTCTGTTACTATTGGGTAGATTATAATTATATCAATCTGAAAGGAGACTCAATGTTTTAATTGTAAGATCACTCCATAAGCAACCCAGAGATTGTAAAATTGAAGTTCATGTGTTCAAGTCCTGTCTAATGCTTGGTTTTAATAACCTTATGGTTATATAAATGGCAGCTAAACCACTCTTATTTTTATCTTAATTTCAGTATTTGCTGTTGTCCATGAGTAATATTTTTCCATAAACTGCAGATTGGTTTTAAGAAACAACCAGTTTTAAGCAATATTTAGTGAGCCCTCTTCCTTACTTTAATCAATGTGTTCTGCTGAACAAGGCACAGAATTGATAGCTGCTATTGATTGCATGCAGCA
>JAJTUV010000938.1:895000-955000 GCA_021653895.1 Mastomys natalensis
CATTGAAGCTAAGATTATCAGATTTAGCATTCATAATTACTTTTATGCCATAGAGACAGCCACTTTCAAGTAGTTATTTGAGTTTTTTTTTTTTTGAGTTGATATTGTTTTTGAAAGAAATATAAGAGTGGAAAAGGCTCCCACCAAAATTATTTCTATGCTCACCTTGGAATGTGCATGCCTTTATTAGAGAAGAGAAAATAGTTCATTTTTCCACATCTTCCGGTACATATTTAGACATGAGTCCTGGTCCACAAAGCGAGAGGAAGAAATTGCTCTTTTGTTCTGACTTTCATGGCTCTGAGACTTACCAGTGTGATGTTTTCTATGATACATTTTTCACTAATTCCTGTCAGCATACTTGAGCTGGTGGACAACAGTGAGGCAAATCCATTTAACTGTAAAGGCCATTTAGCTGCAAAGGCACAAAGTTAGTTTAAAATATTTATGAGCAAGGGAAATTCCTCTGCCCAGCACTGAAACAAAGATCTAGACTTTTCTTTTGGAAGAATGTGAATTGGAGTGTTGTGAGAGAGGGTGGAGAGGTAATAAAAGTTCTTTTCATGTCTGAAAATTAATAATTACTTAAGATGCCGAAACTTTAAAATCACTCATATAAAATGGATATTTATAATTAAGCATCCACATTTCTTTGTGAATATTTATTCCAGACTAGTCTTTCAATTGGTTCCAAATAACTAGGCCTTTCTTTCTTTTCTTTCTTTCTGAATTTTTGGTTTATGTTTGTTCATTTGTTTTTGAGATGGGAGTATGCTGCAATCTTAGATCAAGGTAACTTTCCAAGAACAGTGCAGAAAAACAGTGTAGTAAAATGATTCTGATTTTACAAGCATTTCAAGTTTGAAAAATGGTCATTTTGATAGAAGCTACATATATCAGAGCCTAAGCCATTTTAAAGAAGGAATAGCTCCAAGGATCATGTAAATATGGTCAGTCTCTTAAGCAATGTCTTTGTCCAATTGCGTTTTAACTAGATTTTAATTAAGTCTCATTGTGACAAGGCATCACTTGAACAAAAAATGATTATTTATATTTTCTAATCTCACTGTTGTTATACAGAGTTGATTTGTATCACATTTACAAATGTTTTTGTGGTAACACCAGGTCATAAACCATACTCAGAATTTTCTGCAATATTCTCAACAGTTTTTCAAATGTCTGAGAAAATGGAAATATGAGATTATTTCTTTATGAGTCCCAAAATATTAGAAAATATAAAAATGCCTTGTTCTTTCCATAATAAAACATTATTGCATGAAAGAAAAACTCTAACTGTGCAAAAGGTCTGATTGATTTAACACCAAGTCGTTTAGCAAGTTAGGCAACTAATGGATTGACCATGGCTGAAGAGGGTCTGGGCCTTTGAGTAAGGTTGAATGCAGTGCAATGTCCACAATTAAGCTCAGAAATATCCATCAGCTTTGTAGTTTGTAAGGTTCAAAAATGCATATGGCAATGTACATGCACTGGCTTTTGACTTCTGATAACAAAAATGTATACCTACAAATGTCAGTGTGCATTTTCAAAGGTAGAAGGTCTAAATTTTTGAGGAACCAACATTAATTCATGAGTATTATAAATATCAGGCTAGAGATGCTCTTATTTAAAACAAATTGCCAGAGAAATCATTATCCTGAAGACAGGAGAAAGAACGTGGCATATTCCTTGGGCTATTCTCACATTATGCCTTTTAAAAGCAATTCCCAGTCTTCAGCCCGGCCCTGCCTCTGCCACGGCATTCCACCAGCACGGAAACTTCGTTCAATATGCTGCATTCACACGGAAGAGAGAAAAATCATCAATTGTATTTGTTGATTTGAGGTTACTTTTAAATATTTATTTATTTAACCAGTCCCCTGGAAGGTTCAAAGTCGGATTAGGAGAGGTGAGAGGTCACAGAGAAATTCCACAGCTGTGTCTGCAGAGAACCATCTGTCCTGGCCACGCAGGAGCTGCAGGAAGTGAAGTGTTACTGGCTCAGGCAGATCGAAACCTGGCTCAATAACATTAAACTCGCCCCCATTTGAGAGATTTGTCTTACAAAACCCTGAAAATGGCTCTGAACATGCGTACATTGATTTTGTTGCTGGAATCTCCTGGGCTTTGATAAAAAGGCAGCCTCCACTTACAGGTGAAAGGGGTTTTACCTCTTCAATATTAAAAAGAAGATTAAGGATTCCTGTTTGCCTAAGATTGAACTCATCAGTGGCATACAAGGGTGAGAAAAGAGACCTCATGGCTAATGCTGTTCTGTGGTGGAACAAGAAGTTAAAAAAAAAACAAAAAACAAAAAAAAACAAAACCTTCTGTAACCTTCAATAGAGTAGCTTACTGTGACTTCATTCTGCACAGTTAGCGAAATGGCATTATAGCATATGATCAAATTTGTTTCCAATATTTTACAGATCACAGTGCCTGGATTTGTTAAGCATCATTCACTTTAGTTATAATACTGACAATGAAAATGTTGCAAAGCATAATGGGAAGAGAAACATCTAAATGAAATCAGATCATAAAAACCTCTTTAGACCTCACTCAAAATGTATAGCTGCCTCGCATTTTTTAAGATGAAACTTAAGTCAATGTTACATGTACTTCTGTTGAGGTAAAAAATAAAATAAAATTAAAACCTCCAATTTTCATAAATCTCAGGGTGTTTTCTTTCTCTTCTGTGGAACAAGGAATGTCATTTCAGTTCATCAGAGTGTATTTGGCATTTGCCTGTGATATTAATAACATAAAAACTTTCCTTTCTTAGTCAAGACTGAATGCAACTTTATTTCTTTTAAGCAGCAGAGGATTACAGTGTCCTTAGATAGTCGGCACACATCATTTCTCAGCAGGGAATTCCAAAACAAAATGAATACACTTCTTCTGCAAGGCCAATTTCACACCCTGTAGCACTAATTCCTATAATTATTTGTGTCCATCTTAGCTATGATTTGGGTAAAGTGATATGAAACCTGCCTGAAATTATGGTGTCAATAAGCCATTACAGGGAGAAAAAGACCCAAATAAACTAGCCATGCTGTGAGATTTCATATACTGAAAGATATCTGAAAATGTAACAAATTTGTCTTGAATCAAGTCTTATCAGCAATGGTTTTGATATATTATATTAAAAATGTACAGTAAGGATTCTGAAATAAATGCTAGTCAGGCAGATTGAGCTGATAAAAGAATTTGAAATATTAGAGAAGACCTGTTTCCCATCCCTTACAGGACTCACTTCATTGGCCTTTCTGGCATGTGTTGCCTGTGCATGACTAAGTCACTGTGGTTCATCATAGAAAAGCAGGGCTTCTCCCCAATCCCCATTAAATTCTACCTCACTCAAATAACACGAAGTGTCATCCTCTGTGAGACATGATTTCTAGTTCCAGACCATTTCATGTCTGATGCCATTAAGATGATGAGGACAGAATACATGGATGAGGAAGCTGGGTGAAATTCCTGTGACCCAGCCCGTGTGTGCCTATGCGGCTATTCACAGGAGCTAGGCGCCATTCTCCAAAGCCCTTAGTGAGGATGGCGGATGCAAGCCACTTTGAGTTGTGTGTAAAATGGGATTAAGGATATGTGAAGGAAAAACCTTAACAAATATGTTTGCAGGGAATGAGACTGATTAAAGTGCTGATCATTTGCTTTGTGGGACAGAGCAGACATTTTATGCATTACCACCAGATAGGTGTTTTCACTTAGATCCATACATTTTTTAATGACATAATTTGCAGTTTTTAGCTTTTGTGTAAATAGAAACACCAACCTTTAATTATTTTGTTAAATGTATCTATAGTTTGAATATTAAAATATTTAGTTTGTATAGTCAGCTCCAAGAGCCCTTAGAGTTCATAATGATTATTTGCATACTGGGGTAAAAGCCAAATCCCTTTCCATTTTTTTTTTAAACCCTTACCAGCCAATCCACAAAGATGTCTTTTCACCTCTTTGATGTGATAAGGAAGTGTTAAATCAAAGGGAATCCCCTATTGGAGGCACCTTGGGACTGAATGGTGCTTAAGCCAATTGTTGGTACTCATGGGTGTTTAGACAGGGAACACACATCTCTCTCCCGTATCAGAGAGGCCATGGCAGGCATCCTGTGCCACCTGCTATCACTTAATTAGTATCATCAGCTAAGTGAAAAGTCACAGCAGCATGCACTTCTTAGTAAATATAATTGCCAGAATATATTCATGGTTACATTATACCAATATCACACAGCTATTGACTGGTGTGTGTGTGTTTAGGGGGGGGTATGTTTTCACACTTTGATTTCTTGCTTTTTATTCCTATCTACTCCAGAGTTTTCATACAACTCCGAAAACCCAAGGGTAAAATACAGTCACAACAGACACAGTATACTGAGGGGGAAAACTCAAGGCTAATATTTGATGCTAGGAAACCATCGTTTTTGTAATCTGTAGTTGACTGCATGAGATAATAGAGATTAACAAGTATAAGGGTGACTAAAATTAGGCTCCACATAAACAGAAGTAGAATAGAATTATTTGTCAGGAAGTGGGCACAGGCTTTTATTTGTGAGAGCTTTCTGCTCTAGCCAATGGCTCTGTACAGCAAAGACTGTGGGAAAGGAACCGGAGCTGTTAGACATGTGGACGCACTATCCTCACATCCAAAACCAACACCTACGGCTTTGAATTCCTGAAAGGAATAATGCTACCACAGGTGTAATAATTGTAATCAGGGTTAACAGACACCAATCTGAAAAAACGCCCTTTCCCACCAAGATCACTGGGTTCCCCTTTGCTGCTATAGTATTAGAAACTGTAGTAAAAGCTTTACAATCCAATTTCACTTGTTTGTTTGTTTCTATGTTCAAAGGATTCTTTCAGTGGCAATACATGCATGGCATTCATGGGAAGACAGCTACCATTGTCAAGTGAATGGCTATGTTTTATCCATATATGCTTTAGATTAATTCATTCATATTATATGGTAGTTTTATTGGTCAATATGAGTTTTACCTACCCTAAAAACTATTAGTACAAATGAATTATTAAAAGCACATTTTCAAAAATACAGTCTAGCCTTGTATGATGCTCTTATGATGGTGTTGAATAAACATGATTTCAAACACACATAGAATTACAATGAAAAATGCAATTACCATCTTTAAAAAAAATCTATAGACTGTTAGAATATAACATATGCATGTTAGTCGTCTTGGCCAATAGAAGCCAGTAAATATTTTCTTTTCCCTAGTCATTTATTTAAAGATTTCAGTTATTCACATCATTTCCAAACAAATCTTATCTAAATAACTTACCTTGGACAAAGCCCCTTAAAAGGTCAATATTTCTAGCAGGCACCCAGAAATCTGTGCCAACAGCCTTCCTTTCATCATACTAACAGAAGGAGAATATAGAAGGTGTAGGATTGACTTACCTTAATCTGTGTCTCTAAATTCTGCCGAAGTTTCTTTTCCTGCTCTGTGTTGGTTTGTGCATTCCTACACCTTGCAGTATTGTACACTGAGAAGACCAAGTAAGCGAGTTAAAGGCTGATGACGCTAACGAATCCCAGTGCAAATGACTGAATCGATAGGAAACCAGCCACTGCTGTTTAAGTGTATCGATAAATGTACCTTTATTTTCTCTTGAATGGATAAGTGTCGCAGTTAAGAGTCCTATGGATCTCTTAATTGAAAGTTAATTTT
This sequence comes from Mastomys natalensis, assembly GCA_021653895.1. Taxonomy (NCBI): domain Eukaryota; kingdom Metazoa; phylum Chordata; class Mammalia; order Rodentia; family Muridae; genus Mastomys; species Mastomys natalensis. The sequence goes on from JAJTUV010000938.1 coordinate 900,702, forward strand.
AAATCAATAAAGTGAGTCATTTAAATATTGATTGGCCCTTTCTACACGAATTGTTAGCTGGTTTTTTTTTTTTTTTTTTTTTGCAACAACTTTGTTTAAATGCAATCAATAGCCCACAATCAGTATGTTCTATAAAAATATTGACAGATGTTCCCAAAATGACTGCTAGGCATATTCTTATCTGTTTACATATGCAGTAAAGATATTTCGCTCTTTTCACATGCATCCAGAGGCCCAGGAAAATTTCTCTTTCCTTCCCCTCTGCTACAATTATTACTTTTTTCTCTTGCATTTGGCATCTTAAAATGTCTAATGTACCTTAATCTTTCATTAATTTCTCCGAAGGGTTGAAATAGAAAATATAACGGTATACCTTATATCACTCAACATCTCTGAGATCACAATTTGAACAAGACATCAGTGTTATACACTATAAAATTTTAAAGCAATTTAGTGGCACAGTCTTTTGAGCAGTTCTGTTGTGATACATTAGCACAATTGCTGGACTAGCAAGTGTCCTCTAAGAGTGCACTCTTCTCTGGATACATGCATTTATCAAATGTAAGGTTAGCACATGTTTTTCATTTGCATGTAGCTTCCCTTAAATATCATCCCTGTCAGAAAACAGCAAATAGTGACACTTTCTTCTCTTTCAATTTGACAAAAGGAGAAGCCTGATAGAAAACAGCAAATAGTGACACTTTCTTCTCTTTCAGTTTGACAAAAGGAGAAGCCAATTCAAAAGAATAAAAATTGTACCACACTAAAATTTCTCCTAATTAGCTTAATAAAGTGAACTAGGGCTCTTATAGCTTTCAGCATCCTGGTAAATATGCATGTTCTACCCCACAGCTTTCTAGGAACCACTCAGTGGTTTTCAGAGAAACAGTCAAAAATCATATAGGACTGTGATCAGTATGGGTGAATTTTGAACAGGAGTCTAATGTATTTATGAAGATTCCAATGGAAGGTACAAAACATTTTTTTTCTCCTTCTGTAGTGTACAAATGTAAAATAACATTAAGTAAGATTAAATTAATAATTGAAATTACCTTGTGTAAGTATTAGGATTTTCTAGGTATTCCCCTTGTGTGTTTAGTGATGATAGCTACTATGAAATAATCCAAGGCTAACTTATAGCCTTGTATCCACGCTTATTTGTCCAAAGGTAATAATATCACACACTTAATATTTCCATCTGAAAGCCTAGAAAGATACAAATTTTATCATTAAACTATTAAAAGGAACATTGAAAATAGCAGTTGTTCATTTTTTCCTGTTATCAAGACTAAAACATAAGTAAGTAAAGTCAAATTCTTTGAGAGTAGCTTATTGGGCCTAAGATGCATGACTATGCATTTAGAACACCTCGCTCTTTGCATAAGCTGAAAATTCACTCTTCTTTAATCCTGCTTTATTGTCCTCTTAAGGCCACATCTCAGCATTCACTCCATTCCATTTCCAGTGCCAGAAAAGCTCACTAAAAAGGGAAGCTTTCAAAGAAATGGTGGGCTATCATTATTCATATGCATACGAGCCAGGCCCATGAAGATGCTGCGCCTAGAATCAGCCTTCAGATGTGACTGATAGATCTTATTTGTCTGATAGAGCTGGCCAGGGAAATAGAGCTACAGCTGGTTACTTCATTAGGTCCTCTCATTGATTGAACCCTGCTGAAGTGATGCAGTGGGCTCCTCAGATAACTGCTGGTAATAGAACAAAATGAATTCTTATCACAGAGATTGGAAAGGCCATTAACCCTGGCCTCCAATGCTTTCCAGAGGTCGCAGACAGGAAGCTAGGCTGTGACTGGGAAAACTGTTTTCTGTCTAACTACAGGTCACTTAAGGAGGGTGTGTGTGTGTGACATTTTTACCCTTTGGCTTCTGTATGGGTGGAACCGTTGTACTGGTAGATGTTTATAACCTGCTGTAAATAAATATTAGAAACAGAAGAAAACATAAAGCACCAGAATTTATTTTAATAATATTTAATAAAAAAAAACAGTTGTTCCTTTGGAATTTATTATCAGTTCTACTGCAGTTTTAAAACATATATATATGTTTTATTTATTTATTATATATATATATAAATTTTTTGAAAGAAAAATACATGAGGGCACCTTTTAAAAGAAAATGTAATATGAAATTATATAAAAGTGTTTCCTTCCTTTGTTTTTATCCTTTAGGGATGGCAGATGGAACTGCTCATGGCTTTGCTTCCTTTCCTTGTGAAGAAGCCACTGCCATGTGAGAATGAGCAAGTGTGATGTTTGGCTTGCCTTTTACCTGGCTGAAAGGAGCACAGATCTTGAGCACAGTCTATAATTTGCATTTAATGCGAACGTTCAATAGATCAGGAGCCCACAACCTAAACCCTCATCTCACAGCTGAGGACTTACTCACATTTGTCAGGCCTCTGCCACTCTGAGATCAGCTAAACGCACTCAATTCATTTAAAACCTGAGCAGCACATAGCAGTTTTTCTACCTCTCTGGGAAGTCTGTCGAGCTGCTGCTGGAATGGCTTTTGCATCCAGCAAGAGACATATAAACTTGATGCATTAGAGAGGTTACAAAAGAACGTATCTCCTGGAAAGAGGTGCAGCCATCTGTGTGCACTGTAAGCCTGTGTGTGTGTGTGTGTGTGTTGTACATGCAGTGATGTGCAAAAGACTATTTTTAACAATATGTTGGTGGCTTCTAAACTTACAATGGTGTCTGTGGTTGTGTGGGATTCTCTGTTGAAGCCAGCCTTTCCCTAGGAGTTAGTTTATTTAAATGTAATTGAGTCCTGTGGATGGAAAAAAAATCTTGCTGATTTTATGTCTTGGCAGACCCACCCAGACATTTGGCTTGGCCTTCCGTGTATAAATAATAACAAGAAGGTGTATGCTGTTGCTGCCCTGCTTCAAACACCAGAAGGGGTTTGGCAGGAAGGAAAGCAAAGCAAATAGCTCTGGACAAACAGATGAGTCTAAGCATGAGGTTGTGCATATGTATGTGATATATGTTCATCTGCAGTGAACAGACACTAGTAGGTCCCAAGAATGCACATATCTCAACTGCCTTAGGATTACAGAAGGGCTTAGTGTTTTAATTTATATTTAATTAAGCCACATATTTAGAGGACCAGGCTGAAAATCGCACTAAGTAATCCATGTCTAGGGTATGGGTTCCTAAATTAGAAGTAAAATTCTGAAATGGATTTAAAAATTATTTTTGATACAAATTTTTTCAATGTATTTGTTGAACAAGTTAATAAATATATTTTCATACCCAATAGGGTAAATGCTTTCCCTTATTGTAATCATCAGAACTTTGAAGTTCTCTTGCAGAAGTTTTAGGGAACCACAGAGAGGCCTGGGATTTCAGGCTGTGGTGTTTCTCAGAAAGGAGTTCTTTCTACCTGACCTCATCTAAAGTTGACTTGTGTGCTTCCATTCCTTACCACAGAAGCCTGAGTTCCAAACAAATGGTGTAATATAGAGCAGCCATTGTTCCTCTTTGTTATATTAAAGGCCAAGAATGTTTGAAATTTTTAATTTTTCAACAATGAATAGCCTGAAGACTTATTAAGCCAAATCCAATATTCAAAGTGTTTTGGAGGGAAAGTATTGATATCTTACTGGATACCTATGTTGACCAAAATAGTCATGATTATTGCTCATGCATGCTCAACATTCTATAAGACTTTTAAGTACTGGTCTCCTATTAACATGAAAGAGCTGGGAGGAAAAGAAAGGAGAGAAAGAGAGAGAGAGAGGGAGAAAGAAAGAGAGGGGGGAGAGAGAGAGAGGGAGAAAGAAAGAGAGGGTAAAGAGAGAGAGAGAGAGAAAGGAGAGACTCTTTGGGTTTCATAGATTGTAAAAGAAAGAAGATTCAGAGTTGGCCTTTGTCTTTCTAGTTTCTATTGTGAAACTGTGAAATGACCATAGGCAAACTATGTTGTGCTATGTGTTTTAAATGTTTACTTATATAGCAATCAGACGGATCACTGGATCCTAGAGTCAGTTGAGCTTTACTAAGTTTTTTACACATGCAAGTGTTGTGACATTATATTGTGTGACATTATATTGTCATGCATTTGAAAGTCTATATTTTTAATCCGACTCTTGACATTTCTCAGGACATTTAAAGTTTGCAGTAAAAAACAAAAATTTAAACTTTATCTTTGATGATATTTTTGAAGTTCATCTTAAATAAATTTTAAGTTTTCCATGTATTCTGTTCCTTAATATCACCAACATTTTTCAAAGGATCCTTTGTTCATGCATTGAAGCCTCAAACATTTTTTGTTGTTTTACTTGAATTTCTAAAAAATGAAAAACAAAACAAAAAACCCTAAAAACAAATAAAAAACTTTAAAAAAAAAAAAAAACCTCAATAGGCCCAAAATATGATCATCATTCAGTGTTTTCCTGTTTCCTTAAGTATTTTAATGCTAAATCTTGTGGTTGAGCTGGACAAAAAAATAAAAAAGATGTCTGGCAATCAGCTTTACACACTCAGTTAAAAGGTAAAACATCATTCCCTGACCTTAAGTTTGATTTTCACATCAGAACATTTCCCTCATTCTGTAGAGTACATGGAAGATTTTATGAAGCTGATTTGCATATTGGGATTTTATGGTGTTCTGAAAATACTGTTTGTCTGGAGTCAGATTCTTAAGATTATGCATAATGCACTGTGTATGGTGCAGAAACATTGAATGCTCTTCCAACCGGGACATGCTCTAGGGAGGGGATGCTCACTGGGTTGTTATTCCTTCCCTGTGCAATCAACATCAGGATCTGTTTAAGTGTTTGGAGAGACCCATTAGCACCTCTGGGTCCTTGAGTAACATTTCTTGGCAATATTTAAGCACATGATCCTGAAACATTTGTTCCTTTTCAATTTCTAAGTATCACTTACTTTCTTTTAACTTTTAATTCTGTAGGGATAAATGCATCATTTATTAAAAGAGAAATTTTGTTTTTCTGTTAATTCTTATGATCTGTGAATTGTCTCACACAGCCATATCCGTGTGACTTAACAGTGACCTTCACTGTGATGCTCATATAACATTGTCTTCTGTTGTTATTTAAAAACGAACAGACAAAAGAATTCTAAAACAATATGACTACAAAATTACTTAGTTTTCTGGTAAATGAAAATGGCTTGTTTCCATAACAAGGAATTCAGATTTCTCTTCCTTGAGTTATATAGCATCTACAAAAGAACTTACTGTTATATTTACACAGTTTGTTTACCTGACATCTATAGCAACAGGAATTCTATATTCCTTTTTAATTAACTGCAGAATTATCAACACAAATTTGTTTAAAAGAAGGGGGTGGTATCTAGAGCATCCACTAAATTATCGAGTTTCCAGGAATGTTATTTTTGGGAAGAACACGTTTGTAAATGGACAGTAGTTTCAATATCACCTCTGCACTTCTACTTCAGAGTATTGCTTCAAAATAAATCCATATCAGTGATTTAGAAACATAGACAATACAGGGAGGTAAAAAGGACATCCGAAGTTTCTGTCAATTTTTATTTTAGAAGAAAGAAAAATGCTGAGATAATAATTGAAATAATATAGGAATAAATATGAAAACTTACCAACTGATTGAGCACAGAGGTATGGATCATGTTGAGCATATGGAAGAGTTACTTGGAATATTGACTATCGTGAGGCGTGTATAAATGTAACTTACCAGAAGAGCAAGAATGTGACAGTGTAAGCAGAAGATTGTAAATGTAAACTTAAAATCTTAGTCTGCTTCTGCTGCTGTCATAAAATACCACAGCCTGAGTAACTTATCAACTACCAAATTTTCTCACACTTTTGGAAGCTGGTAAGTCCACATTGATGCTAAGTCACAGTAGTTTCACTGTTTGCCAAAAGACAACTTCTTCATACTTGATATTGTCCTTCTGTTTTCTTACACTAGAGAAAAGACTAACTAGTTCACAGTAGACCCCCTCAATATAAATTTATTACATTTATTATTTAATTGTATGTGAATATGGATGTGTGCACACAAGCATGTTATATACTTTTGTGCCACAGCCTGGGTATGAGAGTTCAAGGACAACTTGGGATTTATTTCTTTCCTTCTACCATGTGGGCTCTAGGGATCAAACTCAGGTTATTCAGGTTGATAGGAGGCATCTTTCCTTGCTGCCCCCCGCTCAGTGATCTATGTGAATTATTTTTTCAGCATTCTCAGTCCCTCTCCTTAACTTTGAAGATCAGGATGTAGGGGAACGTGAACAGTCAGCTCACAAGCAGTCACACATAAGTACTGAGATGAAGGTAAATTGTCCAACCTTATGAAGATTTGTTCTTAATCTTGTAGCAAGTACTTGTAAGTTGACAAAAATAATTTCAGGTATTCACATATTAGAAAAGTCAAAAGGATCCCTAAAGTACATTGAAACTTTATTTTACACCCAAGGAAACAGGGACTCTTACCAATTTCATGAGTCACAGTCACAAAGCTAACTGATAGTTTAATCTCATTATTGGATCCCTAATCAGTACCATTTTAACTTTTATCAAATTGAAATATTTAAATTAAATTTCAAAATTATGATCCATAAAAAGTTAAATTGTAATATTGAATGTAATGCATTGAACAGAAGATTTTTCTAGTATGACTGTTGTCTTTCTATGATCAAACATTTCTTCTAGTCAAAAACTATGTAGATATATGGTGGAGAATAAGATGTACACCATATACATCCTGCCTTCTTCCACAAGAACTGCCCTCAGTTCTTGTACCTCCCAAAGACTTGGTCCATATCACTAATGTATCCTTTACCCTCATAATAGCAACTGATTGTTTTCTCTCCTCAGCTTAAAGGTTTTTAGAATATACAATCATCTTCACCTTATGGAATTCTAATCAAACATGCGCCTTCCCATCTATAAGGCTCTTAGTAAATGTTCATTGATCTAAGTCTTTTCTTCTATGAATTAAAATAATGTTCCTGGGCACCACTACTTCTAGACATTAAACCACTATATTTTTGTTATGTGTACCCATTCTAGTAAGAAAACAGTTTCTAGTAAGTAAATAACAGTTGGATAAATTGTCAAGGGGTTTAGGCAAATTAGTGTAGATTAGATAACAGTATAACAAGTTTAGTTGAAGTTCAATGAAATAATATGGGCCCAAATAATGCAGAATATTGTAGGTCTTAATTGTAGACTTAATAGGAAATATTTTAATTTTAAGCACTATAAAATCATTTTATGCATTTTATGTCATCAATCTCTTACCTTAAGAAAGAGAAGTTATTTAAAGAAAAAAGGCAGAGGAAGAAAGAGAGAGAGAAAGAGAGAGAGAGAGAGAGACTGGTAAAGCTGGAGTTTGCTCCTAAGCTCTTCTAAGTTTGCCCTAAGCCAGACCTCTAAGTCTGGCTCAAAGCAGTCTTTTCACAGTTACTCCTTTTTCCATTCATAGGAATGATATTGACTATTAGAAGATACTTTATGTCTCAATTATCATAGTTCACAAAATTAAATGTCAAGTTGGCAGTTTGTTTCAGCACTCAGCCAAATCTTTTTTGGCCATGATTCTCAAGGGCAGTGTTGGGAGTGGTTTGATTGCCATCCTGCAATAATTATATACTCTTATTTCATCCTCTAGCACTTTTGTTTACAGTAAAAATGTGTTTGGACTTCAAAGAACTAAAGGCACATAATTTCCCACTCAAAAGGAATCAGAAGAAGAAACAAAGGAAGGGAAAGCGGTAGTTGGTAACTCAGTTGTAAATGTGACTATATGTGTGTAAGAGCTTAAGGAGAAAGTATGGCTGAGATAGTTGTCATATTGCTTTATAGTACTGGTCTCTTTCTTTAGCCTATTTCAATAAGGCTACAAACATCCATAATCCTGGAAAGAATGCATAATACTTCATCTGTGGTAAACACTTGGTAAATTAACTAGAATCAGAATTAGAATGAGTTGACCAAAAGATTTTGTTTTATTATACTATATACTATTATTCTAGAGTCGTCATTGATTGTTATTTGATTGATAAAGATATAGCTTCTGGTATAACAAGAGGCCTCAAGTTGACACAGAAAAGTGTCTGGTGTCTTCAGGGGCATGAGAAGCTTCCAAGAGGACAGAATAAATGCACTTTTAAAATACACACACAGACACATACACACAGAGACATACACACACACACACACAAACACACAGAAATGGTTAACTGGCAGTAATTCAAGAGGTTTTAGATTTCAGATTGTATAGAAGAGCATTAGAGTTATAAATTTTGGTGGCTTATAGAAGTGGGATGACACAAATTATGAGTAGAGCAGAAAAAGAGAGTTTGTTTCATAGATTGTATATGTATTTGTTGCATTATTTAATTTTTTTGTTGTGGTTCTTAGAATTGAGAATGGTAATCATATGGTTCAGACTTAAAGATGAAAGAAAATTAGTAAGATTGCATGTAAAGTAAGGAACTAATTAAAAGTAAAAAAAAAAAAAAAAAAAAAAAAAAGACCAAATATATGAGCAATTAAAAGTAGTCACTTTATCCGTAAAAACATAGCTCAGGCTGTGGAAAACTGGAAAATCCGAGCAAAGAATTTCAAATCTGATAGGAGAGCAAAGACAGTCCCCAAGTTTGGATGGTTAAATTGGCCTTTCTGAGAAGGTTTTATTAGAAGGCTTAAACCAGCCTCCAAAGTATCAGAACCATTGTTGGAAAGGCTTGAAGGCAAGGAGCTTATTTCTTTTTTTCTTTGTTTTTCTATTAATTGATTAATTTATTCACTTTTACATCTTGATCACAGCTTCCCTCTCCTACCTCCCTCTTCTCCCGTTTCCAGGATAGGAGGAGGGTCTACTGGTAGGAACAGAGTCAAAGATAGCCCTGTTTCAATTGTTAGGTGATCCACGGAGAAACCAAGTACCATCTGCTACAAATGTGTAGGAGCCAGGTTCAGCCCTCTCAAACTCTTTAATTGGTGGTTCAGTCTCTGTGAGCACCCAGAGGCCCAGGTTAATTGATGCTGTAAGTCTTCTTGTGGTGTCTTTGGCCCCTCCAACTCTGTCAATCCTATCCCCAGTCAGCACGCAGTACTGAAAGACTAGTAATAAAAAGTGCATTAGAAATCAATAGATTGAGCAGATTCTTAACAAGAGCATAAGAGGAGATAAGGGTTCCACTGACAGTTGGAAAAATGTTGACTATAGGATATGTCTTCAGCTTTACGAGTCTCCACATGAGACAGTCTTTTTGCCCATTTTATGTATAATGTCTTGAATAACAATTGGAAGGGGTGGAAATAATGTGCTCAAAAATTTTGTTTTATTTTCTTACCAGCACGAATTTACTTTTTAAAATGGTATTTAGAGTTTACATGATCCCGAACTATGTCACGGATCATCACTAAATATGGAATATGGAGCAATATGTTTTTTTGCTTCTTTCTAAGTCCATCGAAAGGATATATATACAAACCCTTCCACTACACTTCTACTACAGAACACCAGAGTGTCTTCTATGTTGTCAAGAAGGAAGACAGAAGAATGGCCAAACACCAAACTGTGAGCACAGTGAACTCTTCAAAGGCATCATGGGAGAAATGGAGGAACAGTGATTAAGCAACTAAAAAAGTGTTCTGCTATATTGCCTTTGGCCTTATCCTCTGGCATTCTACCTTTATAATGCTAGTACTTCTTATCAGCCTACAGAGCTCAGCATATTAATTATGAAGGCAAGCAACTTGAGGTCTATTTTCCTCTCTCTGGAAGCAGAATTCTAGAATATTCTTATAATAAGTTGTCTGTGAGGACCAGAATAAGAGAAGTTAGACATTTAGAAAGTTACAGAAACATTTGCTATATGAGAGGGCAACTTATTCCCATGTACCTTATTTTATTCATTAAATACACTTTCAATCTTTCCATTCCTATTTAATTATATTGTCAAACATTCTCAAAAGATAAGCTATATTGGCTCAAATTATTTATCACATTAGAAATGTTTTTAAGTGTATGTTTTACAAGCCATATAACAAGAAAATTATTATTTTAGAACTTTAGGATTTTGTTGTTGCTTTGTTTTGTTTTTTGCTTTGCTGTTTTTGTTTTGTTTTACCATAATCTGTTTATTTTCTGAAACACAGTCTGTGTTCTCTTGAGAACACCATCTCTGAACTTTTCTTTACTTTTTACCATCTATTGGTTTTGAAATCTGGTCATAAATGAATTGGGCAAACTTAATAGAGTCCTGTTTCTCCCAAATATGTGGAGTTGTAAGTTCCAAATTTGTAAAGTTTTTGATTTTTTTAAAAATGATACTCGCTTAGTTATATTTATGGTGATTTCAGCATAGACTTCACCTCCTGTTTTCCTGTTTCCTTTCTTCTCCAACCCTCTCCTTCCCTGATGCCTCCTTCCTTCTCTGGGGCCTTTATTTGTCCACACCCACTATTTCTCAGGCCTTTTCACAGTTTCCTGCTTATTTGGGAATGCCAAATAAGCATTAACTTGTCCAATTCCTCTGGAGAGAAATGAGGAGGAAGCCTTTAGCCTTTACTACAAAAAAAAAAAAAAAGAAAAGAAAAAGAAAGAAAGAAAATAAGAAATATAGCTCCGGTGTCATCCCCTTCCCCACATCCTACCTTTTTGTGTTTATAACCCCTGTGTGAATAAGCAAATTATTATTTGATTTAAATAATAGAATAAATTTTTAAAAAGAAATATAGTTATAAAGCTGACTAAAATTGATAAGGTTTTTAAAGATGGTTTTTTTTTTGAGGGTTGGCAACTCTCCTTATAGAGAAAAATAAAGCAGTTCATTGTCTCAGGGTAAACTTTTCTAATATTCACTGTGTCTGTATGTATAGGAGTACACCATAAGCTCTATTTTAGGTCTTATACTATAGACAATCTGTAGTCTTATTTCAATGTTCTTATTGTGTTTCTACATCAATCTCTCCTCTCCTCCTTCTGTTTGTCTCTGTCTTATCTATGTGTACATACACCTTCTCACTGTCTTTCCTATGTGGTTTACCTGAATATGAAAATAGAACATTGCAACCCCAAACATTCAGACCTATGTATCTAAGCCCTGTTTTCTCTTCAAAGCACCCCACCTGTGTTCTTCCTCAAGCTAATAAGTAAATCTCTCCATTTTATGTTAGGCCACAAACAGTATTTATCCTTCATTCCTCTCATGCCCTGTTTGTCCACATCAAGTCACTGGTAAGTCTTAAATACTTCTCCTTGATAAGATTGATGAGTTCCTTCCAGCACCTCTGTAGGTCGTTATTTTCACTTTATCATCAGTGGTCTTATTTTCAATTTATTTTGAGAATTTCATTAATGAGTATTGCATGTGCAGTTTTCCTTCCCTCTTCCTCTCCAACATCTCTCAGGTTTTCCATACTGCACATTCATGCACACGCACATCCGCGTGCTTGTGCACGTGAGCACGTGTGCACGCTCGCACACACATACACACATACACATATACACACATACACACACACACTGTTAATTTAGTGTTGATCACATGAGTTTAAGGCTGATCTCTTAGAATTAGAGATATATTAAAGGGATTGTCCCTGGAGAAGACTGATTCTCCCTCTTTCAGCAACCATTCATTGACTATAGCTCTTTATCTAGCGACAGAGCCTCGTCAGATTTCTCTATTGACATTGGAATGCCAACTGGTATAGTCATTTTCCAGATCTTGTTATGGAACCATATAGTTGAGATTTCCTGGTGAGCATTCCTATCCTATAGAGAAGACAATATCTGGTCTTCCTCTGGCTCTTACAACCTTTCACCCACTCTTCTGTGATGTTCCCAGAGTGAGTGTAGTTGTATTGTAGATGTATCAACTGGGGATGGGCACCTATAGTTGTTCTCACACTTTGATTAGCCTTGGCTTTCTATAATGGTCTCTGTCAACAAAAGAAGATTTGATGGAGGATGAGAGCTATACTTACCTGTAATTTTGTATTTGTGACTTAAGCTTCTAGAACTGTTCTTCTCTTTTGGCTGATGGCTAGCTGTGTTCTCCAGGGTCTCTTTGGTCTTTCTCAGCATCTCTTAGCACCCTCGTTATCTTCCAGTGTCATTTACCTCTTGGTGTTTCCTTAGAATCTTAGCCCTCTGTTGTCATCTTGCACACTGTAGAGAGTCTTCCTGTGTTTGGTCACTTATTCATAGATGCCATTTATTAGTACTTCCTGATACCTTTAACTCAGACTTATCTTACAAAATTTATTCCTATCCATTCTAAGTTTTATTAAACATCTTCCTGTATATGCCCATGCATACACCCACTAACCTCATCATCTCTCCTACTCCAGTCTTGAATGTCTTTGCATCCCTAGTTTGTCTAATAAAATTGGTCTTTAGCTTTTCTCCATAATCAATGCTGGAAACCGGTAGATTCAAAAAATAGTAGACATTTTATTGTTATTTTTTAATAACAAAACTTCTGCCTGTATCTTTCATTTCGAAGTAGCAATCCAAAGATGAAAATATGAATGCAGCAACCATGTTAGAAAATCTCATTTTCCCAAGATCCAGGAACCCCTTGCCAACACATACACTCAGAAAAGAGGGAAATAAATTGGCTGTTTTTCAGAAACAATTTATTTTCCTACTGCTTACATAGTCCAAAGAAAACAATGTGCCAAGTCTCATCAATCTGCTTGCTCGCTAATGAATGAATGATGGAGTGACTTATTAAATGAATATTTCATGAATAGTTGCAGGTTGACTCAAAAATTCATAGCATGTCCCAATATTACACTTTTCACTCTTGGCTCCAGTGAGACTTTTCTGATCTTCTTCCTCATAAGCCAACCTACCTTTTCCTCTCCAGATTCATCTTTCTGCTAGACAAATGCTGTGTGTACTGTACTCACTAAATAACTGCAAGTCGTCGACCTATGCTAATATGATGACATACAGAAAGTTATCAATTATGAAAATATGCAATCTAGGAAGCTTTCCTACATCACATGTTAATGGAAAATTAGTTTAACAATTTTAATGTTGGAAAAACAAAATTGCTCTAGTTAATCTGAAGGTTTTTGTTCATGGCTATATATAAGTCATAACATAGGAAAACACAAATTACCAATGAATTCTATACCTATGTTCATCTGTTTAAGCCTTAAGTATTAAGAAAAGACTATGAATAGATGTTATTTGTTTTCCTTGACTACCTAGAACTGGTAAAAACAGTTACTTAATTTGACCCTTAAAATGACCATGTATGGCACCCTGCGAGGAAAATTCTTATCTCCATCTTAAAGGTGAGAAAAGGTATTTTTCCCACTAATTAAAAAAAGACAACTTTCATTATAATGTGTAAAATATCCTTAAGTTCTTTTTTAAAAGCTCAAACTGTGTAGTTTAGGATATTAGTGCAGAGTCTTGCTAAAAATTGCTGTTTCCAAAGTAGTCAACAAGTAATAGTAACCAGTTGAGGTGGGTGGGACACTTAATCCTGTCACTTGTATGGCAGAGACAAGTAGACATCTATGAATGCAAGGCCAGCCTGGTCTACGTAGAAGTGCCAGGTCAGCCAGTTCTACAAAATGAAACCCTTTCTCAAATTCTCAAATTGCCAAAGGATAATAGTGGCATTTTCAAGAAAGGCTTATAGCACCAACATACATGAACAAATAAAGTATAACAGGTAGCTGGAATCCAAAAGCCCTAGCACAAAATTTATATAGATTGTAAACTTTGTTTGTTTATTGTCTTGTGTTCTGCAAGCTAGATCAAAGCTACAGGAAACCTATTGGGGAGCATCCAGAATTTCTCACAGTCCATGATTGCGAAAGCTATAGCATGCAAAGATGATATGTTGCAATTTCTTCATCTTCTGGGTTTTACATTCTTTCCTTCCCCTCTTCCAAAATGCTCCACGAGTCTTCAAAAGGATGGTTGAAATTACAGGTGTCCTGGTTAGGGCTAAACATTTATCCACCACTTATTCCCAGCACTTTGTGTAGACATGAGTTTCCACATTCTCTATTGCATGCAGGAAGGAGTGATGCCTCTGACTAAGAGTTCTAATAGTGTTTGACTTTTGGTATAAGCAAACAGAAGTCAGCTTGACACTATTTCAATTTAGCTAAACAATAACATTCAGTTCTCAGCTGGGCCTGTGATCTGTCTGCCATAGGTTTCTGACCATATTTATAGTACCAGACAAGACTCTTGAATGTCAATGAGGTAACTGATTTTATCAGTGTCTAATAGTAAGAAAACAGAGGAGCTGAAATTTACATCCAACTGTGTTTGTTCTTAGATCCGTAAGCTTTCCTTTCAGCAGAAACATATTCAAAGGAGTAGTCAGTATTTTCTTAATGAAAGACTTCTTTGCTCAGTCAGGCTTCTTGGAGCCAGGTTGCTGTAGCATATAGAAGTTTTTATGTCATTGACCTCTGACATTTGCTTGCTCAGATGTTTAAAGCAGAGAATCTGAGTCAGATAAAAAGTGGCCATCACTTCAACACTGGAGCTATAACTTCTGACTCTCTCCAGCAAGAGTGCATAGTGTAAGATGTTTCTCATGGGTGGTTGTGATGCAATGAATGTGACTGAAATAAACTCTTGGTCATGTGAAGTTACAGAGGACAGAGAACATATTTACAAAGTTGTGCAACAGGGGTCTGGAGACTTGCTCACTGGTTATGTGTACTGGTCTTACATAGACCCATGTTCTATTACTAGCCCAACATTGGGTGGTTTGCAATTGCCTATGACTCCAGCTCCAGAGGAATCTGATGTCTGTGACATCAGTGGCATCTACACTCCCCTCAGCCCCTAACAATAGTAAAAATAACTCTACATTTGTATTCTTTTGTGAACAGTGTAGACTCATAATGAAATAACTACCATTATAGAAACCTTTGAGATGAAGTGTCAGAGATACTATCAAATAAATAAATGTCTGAGTTGAACAAATGACCCTTCCTTCAGGGTAAGTGGAACCTTTATAAGGAGCTTTCTAAGGCATTTCAAGAAATGGTGATATATTTAACTAAGAAACAAAAAACAAAAAATAAGAATACAACAAGGTTACCATTGGTTTTTCTCTTCAATTAAGTCATTTCAGAAGTCTTTTGATCTAATATGTAGATATTAACAAAACTCAGTGACCAAGGACCAGTAAATCAATACTTTTATGCATTAAAGCTTAACTATGAAAACACAAGGATGAACTTTCAGAATATTAAGTGAAATAAGTTAATCATGAAAAAGTATTATTGTCTGAGTCTAATTATATAAGATATGAAGTGTAGTGAGATTTGTAGGACCATAAGAGAGCTGTTGATAGTAGTGGAATGGGGGAAGAAGGAATGAAGTGTTTCTAGCCAAAGAACATGAAATCTTGATTAAGCAATCTTGGATGTTCTAGAAACATACTGTACAGCATTATATCTAGAGTCTTCTATGCTGTGTTATACATATGAAAATATAATAGGATAAGCTAACTGTTAAGTACTTTTGTATACATAAAGCTAACTACAAGTCATAGGAAAAGAGTTGAACAGTCCACTGCTTGCCATGATCCTTACTGATCAAGTTTCAGTTTGGAGACCTGAAATATTTCCTCTGTTGATGAGCAGTCATCAAAGTCAACAGAAGGAGCTGTGGAATGGAATGTCTATTTCGTACAACATAGACATTTCAATGAATTCCATAAAGAACTGAAATCTAAGTAATCAGGCAACCATGTGAGAGATGGGAGCAAAACATGACACTTAAATTGTGATCGTGGGCATTTGATCTATTTCTAAGCAATCAAGAGTGAAAACAGTCACAGGAGTGACCACGGGCTTTTGTTTATTGTCTTGCTTGTTCCTCGACTATTTGCATGTATTGTATTGCTAGTTCCTCAACCTAGAACTGACCTGAATACTTGCATGTAATTAAAATGGTATAAAAGCAAAAGGGAGGAGGGGGATGGGATAGGGGATTCTAGGGAGGGGAAATGGGAGAAAGAGGATGACATCTGAAATGAAAATAAATAAAATATCCAATAAAAAATAGAGTGAAACAGAATCTCCCATGTATAAATGTATCAGGAACTAGTAACCTTAAGAAAAAATTATTCAGTTAGAGCAATTTACAATATAAGACATTAGGAACATGTCTGAATAATTTGTTGAAACTAATTGATATCAAGGACTTAGTAAATGCCTTTGATGCCCATTACACTGAGGTCAGAGATAACTTAGGAAGTAACAAATAGTGATTAAATATTCTGGATTGAGGAAGACTCAGGAGACCTTTCTCCTTTACAATAAAAAAAAATTTATTTCTGGGTAAAATAAAAGATAACAAGGTAAAGAATCTTTAGTTTTCCCAAGAAAACAAACAACAACAATAAGCTCATTCAGGTAGTTGACACAGCTCTATCCAGTACACTTCAGTCTGTTATTGACTGGACGAAATCATTCAGGAGAATGCTCAATTATAGTTCAAGTGATGGGGTTACTTAGCTACTCAGAACCCTGCAGTGGCACACGGAGTCACTCAGCTATTGAGAAGAGCACTCTGTATGTATGGAAGGAACAGCTAGAGAATACACTTGCAACTATTTTTCACTATAAACTTTCTTCATCTGAGCACTTTTTCAATGCCCTAGCAAGCTCCAAGCTCTGGTTTAAAATGCAAATGGATCTGATAGTATTAAATGTAGAATTTCATATATCTTCTAAATACTAATCTTGTTATGATGGATTTGCTTTGAAGGAGCTTGTGCTGTCTTTTGGAAGGAAAAAAAAAAATGAGTTCTTAAGCTTCCTGGTTGAAGTCTCCTTGGGGCTGCCTGGGGCACACGGTCCAGGGCAGGAAGGACAGAGCTTTAGAGTTAGACTGACTCTTCTAAAACACTCCCTCTGCCTTTCTGTGCCATTGGAAAAAATGACTTAAATTGTCTGAGCTTTGATGTCTCATCTCTTTCCTAAAAGCAGTAATGCCTCTGTGGCTTCTGTGAGGATTGGGTAAAGAAATCTGCTACATGCCTGCAAACTCCCTAATTTCCAGCAAATGCTAACTTACCTTCAGGAAACTGGAGATGTGTGAATGTCTTCTCTTGTATTTAGTCTTTAACATAGCCACATACAGTGAGTCTCAGGACTCTGCCAGAGGCCAGAGAGCCTCCAAAAGAAAAATGAGAGGAGAGGAAGTAGTTATATTGGCTGTAGAGTGAAGCTTGTTTGAAACCTGTGCTATTTTAGAATTCTGATGTGTTTCCATAATTAAAAGTGAACTTTTCTTACTGTGTACAGTAGCAGGGATTTTGAAGTGTTACTGAAGACTGCAAAAAGAATGTATTTTTCTTCTATGTTAAAACAGTTGGCTTAATGTTTACTTATTTTCTGGCATATGTCCTCTTTTAAATGCTATGCATTTTGCTAAAAATAGTAATATACTTCACTGTTTAGTGTGTTGGTAAATTAGTGTGGGGATGAGAAGTGGGAGTTTTATAGGCAAACAGAGAAGGTATATATGCAGTGATATATTCCACAAAACTCTAAGTGTGACTAGTGTAAAAATGTAAATGCATAATTACATGTATATACATTTGTATGTTCTCTGAGTATGTAGAATATATTGTATTTAATCTATACATAACAATGATATAACATAATGAAGCACAGCAAGAGATTAAAAACTAATTTAGTGTAGATTCAGTCTGCTCAACATTAAATTCTTCATTTCCCTTTTAAGTCATAAACTTTCACTTTTTCGTTTAAATAAAAGTAGACTTTTATTAATTAATGTCCTCTCATTGACAACCTAATGCATGTATAGAATGCATGATAATTATTGTAACCATACTTCTCTGCTTCCCACTGCATCCATCTCTCCATTTTCCTTAAATCCTTTTGCCACACTCATGCGTTTCTCTTTTGTCTTGTGACCCACTGAGTTAATCAGGTCCATCTATGTGACTGTGGGTTTATGAGGGAGAAGCATCATGACTTCTTTAGGTGTGAGCGTCCATCATCCAGCATCTTCTCAGCCTCTTCAGGGGCTGTGCATCTTCTGCAGTCACTGCTATTTCCTGACAAAGGAGATAGCTCTGAGTAAGACTGAGAATTTTGCCTTGTCTTGCTGTATTTGTGTTTTGTTGTGTTTAGCTGTTGTCTCTTGGAGGCCTGCTCTGTTCCTAATGGAAAATGAGAGGGAGTGGATCTGGGCAGATGGCAGACGGTTGCAAGGACAAGAGGGAGGGAAAACTTTGGTTGGGACGTATTGTATGAGAGAAGCATCTGTTTTCAATAAAAAAGAAAGAAAACCATAAGATTTGTATCAATTAGTGTTTTAACATTGTCCCAATAAGCATGGAGAAAAGACTCTTTTAGAAAGTAGTGATTTAAGTGCCTAAAAGCTATCAATTTCCTCTGTAGAATAAGTATTCTTGGTTTAAGAGAAAGAACAGGTAAAAGAGAATCCTATGATGATTAGGGTTGTGGAGGAAATGTCTGTACAAAGTAAGGAGAGAACTTGTGAGAACTTTCATTGTCAGCAGTCAGTAGACAGGGCCCTCATGGTGAGGCTGAACACTTAAAGTAATTGCAAAATAGAAGGAAAAGTTATCTTTAGGATATTAAAAGCATCACTTAACACTGTGCCTAGAAAACTGTCTCTGAAAAGGAACCGTGAGGTTTCCAACCACAGCTCCATCACTGGCCAACTGTAACTGAGTGTAAATAAACAGCCTTAATCAGGACGTGGCATCAAGCAAATGCTTCAACAAGTCCTGTTGCTGATAATGTTGATTTCCATGATCAATACCCTATTCCAAGAAAAACGTTTCTGATTGTTCCTGCATTGTGTTAATAAAAATAGAGTAATTGGATTCCATTTTCAAATATGTGATCATGACTAAATTGACAAGACAGAACCGGATTTTAGATAAGCTAATTCAATGGTATTATTTTTAAACAGCATTTAAAAGGTCTTATACTAAAAAGCACACAAATTACTAATTTAATTAAATCACTCACAAAGTGACAGATCCAGTTAACAGCAGTCAGTTTGTTATTACACAGCAATTATTAAAGTGAAATATTGCAAGATGTTATATATTGTTACTGGATTCTAAACATTTCATTTTACACAGGCAGAAAAGTACAGATTAATCAGTTTGTTGATAAGTTAAAAGCTCCTTTATTAAAATATTTATATGTATAAAGGAAAAAAATCACTGAAGGCTCTAAAAGTGGCTCTGGGGCACAGTGAACTACATTCCTTTTGAACATATTTGCAGAGTGGCCTACATTGAAGCAGATTCTATGCTATAGCATTTGATATGTAAGATTAATAATTTTATTTTGATGGACTACATGATTCTATAAAAATAAATATAACCTAGCACAAACTATTTACTTACATTTTATAATGATGAAGCATAAATGATTTGTAAGATATTGGGATTTTTAAAAGACCAGTGAACATGGTTTCTCATTCATTTCTACTGAGTTTCTGGACTTCAATAAGCCTAGAGAAATCTTTGTGGGCTTCTAAATATTGTACTACTATAACTGGATCATTTAAGTATTTTTCAGCATCTAGAATGGACAAAGTTCTTAGTTCAGACTCCATGAATTTCTAATGTCATGACCTAGGATAAATTATTAATCTGTTTAATTTCCCATATCCTCATTTATAAAGTGAGGATTAGTAAGTTTCCCCATGATTTTATTGTATTACATGTTTGCTTCTACACACATATCTTACATACTACTTAGCTGCCATATGCATGATAACTGTCATTGTTTGGTTTTTATTAATCTTTAAGAAGTATCAATCATTTTGTGAAATTCATTTGGGTATAACTGATGACTATTTTGAACAAATTTAAATTATATAATGAAGTATGTATTGGAGTATAAATTATTGTTCATTTATTATAGTTTTTCTAGAAAATCATAGTTTTATTTATATCTATATCTGTATCTATATATATCTATATTGATATGTGTAACAGGGACTGTTTTCTGGGATGGATATAATTATCAATCTTTGGACATTGGGAACTGATTATAAGTTCTCCTGGTGAGCTTACTCTAGTTTGGAATGTAGCTATTTTGGATGTGAGCAGCTTTCATAGGACAGTTTGCCATATCATTCTCTGTCCTTACATGACATATATGAGGATAGTGAGGAAATTGTGTACATATCATACAAAACTCATCACTATCCGCTGTAGCCACTGCTAAACAGAAGTGTAAGGCAATTGTTCATAGAGAACCTGCTTTTGACTTTAAGAGAAGAATAGGAAGCTAAAAGTTGGAGAACAAAACAGGCGTTTAAATCTAAAGGAACAAAGATGACCAGGACTTAAAGCCATTCAGGCAAGAAGAAGAAGGCAGCTTCCTGAATGACAGATCAGATCGGATGTTCATCAAGGCTGTAACCTATTTGGAAGTCACTCCAGGATTTATGAGCAAGGACAGAGGATTAACTTCAAGATTACTTTAAGACATGCTTATAAGAAAAGTATTTCTGTGTATATTTGGGGGAAGTTTTGTAAATTTATTATGATTGTGCTATTTTAAAATATGTTACTACTAAAGGACAAAGATTTTGAGACAGCATAAAAATAGCAAATATAATAATACTGGCTGGGTGTGCCTTTATATTTTCAAGGTTCATTATTTGTTTAATTAAAGCATTCAGAATCACCAGAGGTGCTATTACCTAGAAATATTAGACAAACATGAATTACCTTGAAAGAGCTGAGAGAAAACCCTTTTAAACAGATTAATCACACTTAGTCTTTTCTGACTTTGAAGACTATATCTCTTTAGTTTTATTTATATCAAGAATTTATCCTTAGAATTATCAACTATTTATATAGTGAAGTCTTTGCTTTAAGTGGGATGAATCCAGACCTAGAGGAAAAGAATTTACCTGAGATCTCATGCCTGAAAAATGGTGGAACCATGCGTTTTTTACACAAGATTTTATATCATTAAATGATATCTATTGAAATGTTAGTGAAACGTCAGATTATAAAGAAAGGAGTTTACAGTATGTTTGTTGTTGTAGAGGAGAACACAGATATGTAAAAGGAGAAGACAAGACAGGGAAAAAACCGACAAGATACATTGTGAAAGAGAACACAAGACAGTGATTCAGAATGGGGAATGTAAAAAAATTTGAAGACACATTCTAATGTCTAGTGTTTTATTTTTTTTTTAATTTTTAGAAGCATCTTTTATTTATTATGTGCATTGGTGTTTTGCCTGAATGTCTCTGTGTGTGAGAGTGTCAGATGCCCTGGAACTAGATTTGCACAGACAGTTAAGTGCTGCCATGAGGGTGCTGGGAATTGAACCTTGGTCCTCTGGAAGACCAGCCAATGAATGCTCTTACTGCCTGAGCCAACACCTCTTTTTAATTTTTTTATTTAATTTTTTGTGTATTATATTTTCATCATATTTTTTCCCTCTTTTATCTCCTCTCAGATCTTCTCTGCCTCCCTACTCACCCAACTCCGTATTCTTTCTCTCTCAGCTTCTCAAAAACAAAAGCAGAAAATAAATATCAAATCAAGCAAATGAAACCAAATAAAAATGGCCTCCCCCAAAAGAACTGAAAGTACATTAAAAACATGGAGTCTATTTGTGTTCACCAACTACTTCTGAGTATAGTACATGTGGATGGTCTAAAGTGTGGTTGATATTCTCAGAGAAACTCTGTGAGAGAAAATTGATTTTCCTTTTCACTACAGGTAGAAATGTCAAGTAGCTTGATTGTATTAGGGTGGGTTTTGTGTCCTCTTTCCCTTTTCCTCATTGGGATGTGTTGGTTTGAACGTGTACTAGTGCTGTTTGGGTTCCATACTCTCTAAGTACTAGTCCTGGTGTGTCTTCCAGATAATCTTTTTCCTCTTAGAATCATCTACCACCTCTGGCTCTTACAATCCTTTTTCCTAGTCTTCCATATAGGTCTCTGAGCCTTAAGTCAGGGCAGAGGTGTGTTGATGAAGTCATACCATTAGGGCTAAGTGCTCCAGTGGCTTTCATTCTTTATAGTTATGTGTCTGTTTGTAAATTACCATTTAGTAGAAGAAGCTTCTCTGAGGAGGGTTGAGTGGTAATCTAGATACCCAATGATCTATGGGTACAGAGGGTGTCGTTAGGCATTATGTTACTGCTTTGTTACCTTGGCAGAATAATTGTCATAGGTTTTCCCATAGGGCCTATGATCTATGTAGTCTCAGGTTCTTATCCATTTTAGCATTGTCAGTTATGGGTTCCATCATGGAATAGGTCTTAAATCCAACTTTAAAAAGGGGGTTAGTTACTCCTATAACATTTGTGACAGTATTGCACTAGTGTATATTGGAGGTAGGTCACTGTTGTAAGACCCAGGGCTAGTAGCTGTGTGATATTTTATTATTGCTTTCTCCTCTGGTAGCATACCACTATTTCACTATGCAAGATAAAAGAAGGGAAGAAGGATGTTATATGAACATAGATGTTCATGTTTGAGGTTAAGTTAGCAAGCCAGCAGGTTTGTGCCATTTCTGCCCTGGAATCAAATAAAGATATGAATTGACTAATGATGGATTCATTCTTCAGATTGAATTCATTCTTCAGTGCAGGGGGATTTTCTATGGTCTCTTCCATCATTTGCCATTTGATGGGCTTTTCTTTTAATTTGGATATTTTATAAGAAGAGACTTCTCATAATGGAGATAAAGTGCCATGATTATCATATATAGGCAACCTCAGTCAAAGGGTAAAAATACAAGTGAGTTGTTCCTGCTTCAATTATTTTATATACTATTGTTTCTGTGTCTTGCTAAGCACCAGGATTTAAATATCAGCCTGTTCTTCCCTGATATAATTTCTCCAAGCTATGTTTCCTAGAGTTGAAAGTCTGCTAGATCCTCTTATAAGCTCCTCTTGTTACTCATCCTATGGCAGCCATACTTGACGATCTTGTAATATTGGTTCTATCCTCGATATGATATGTTTACCCATTACACTGATGTCTTTTACAGAAACTGCCTCTTTGGGAGCCAGGACTGGTGAGGACGAACTTACAGAGCAGCAGTTGAGGGCAGCTTCAGGTAATGATACCTATTCCTCTCAGAAGCTAGCCTTGTCATGAATAAAAGGCACATGTCATTCCCATAATTTCTGGAACCAGTGTGCCACAGAACGCTTTCATCAGTTCTTCATAAAGCATGATTAAGCATATTCTACATTTAGAAACATTTAAAGTGGATCTAGTTTGTAGAACAGTTTCATGTTCTCAGAAAAACTGAAAGGTGTGCTTTTTGTGTATCATTGTTATATCATCATTACCATCCCACAGCATGAGTAAGGCGTAGGGGGCCCGTGTGTGAAATGTTACTTCTGTGCAAGTAAGAACAAAAATGTATTCAGAGTCAGATAAGTGTGGTAAAGGATACAAACAGGTGATCTACAGAAGAG
The DNA here is from genome assembly GCA_021653895.1 of Mastomys natalensis. Classification (NCBI taxonomy): domain Eukaryota; kingdom Metazoa; phylum Chordata; class Mammalia; order Rodentia; family Muridae; genus Mastomys; species Mastomys natalensis. The sequence goes on from JAJTUV010000938.1 coordinate 924,161, forward strand.
AGCTTCTTAAAATAGTCTTCTCATTAATGGCAATGACATAGTGTAAGATATTGTAAGAATGAAACCCCTAAGCTGTTTGATTTGGATAACCAATCAGAGCGCTCACCCCTGAAGAAGGTTTATTCTCTGTCCCAGCAATCTTTAGTTATTAATGTTCTTTGTTTAGTGTGAGCCATGTGGAGATTCCCTTCATGTTATCATATCTGTAAGTATTGTGCTTGTTCAGGCCTTATTTAAGTCGCCATATTGTTGAAGTATCATGAATAGCTTTCCTGTCATTTCTGAGTGTACAGCCTCTCAGGAAAAAAAGTTGCCTAGTCTTCTGTCTCTCACACTCCTTCCATTCCATCTTCTTTAATGTTTCCTGGGCCTTAAGAACAGGAGTTATGTTGTAGATGTATCTACTGGGGTTAGGCACTCGATGGTCAGTTTTTTTCTGCAATTTGACCAGTTGTGGTTTTCTCCAAGTGAGCATATACATACAAGCAACACTAAATGCATTCACTGCATTATATTTACATATTTATGCATGTTATATGTAGAAATCAAAATGAAAGAAAAAAGAGGCTATGAATTTGAAAGGGAGCAAGGTAGGAGGGAGGAAAGTAGAGACTGAGTTGATGTAATTATATTTTAAATAAATTATTTAAATAGTAAGTTAGCATATCAGATAAATAAATTTTTTATATTAAATTTAAAAAAAAAGAATGCAAATCTTTGGACTTTACTCCAGACATACAAATGAAAAGCATTAGATCTGTAATCCAGCAGAGGATAGTGGTTGCTGGCAGAATCCCAGGACTCTGTCATCTGAGCAACAGGTGAGGTACTTCCTGAATCATTAAAATGAGAAGCTATGAAAAAAGTCTGGGAATATACATTCCTATGAAGATGGAAAAATCTGGCTCTGTTAAAAGGAGCCAAATAAGGCTAACAGGGAGGAAGATTGGTGAATGAGGGAGACAGAAGCATAATATACACCCCAAATAGGCATAATCTAATCAATTAAATCATAGTATGAATGAGTTGACTTAAGTGACATAGCAAAATGCAAAAGTTCAAACAATAAATGAGATCAACTTTATTTAGCATTTTGTATTCACTACATATAATTAGAAATGGAATTTGCTGATGAGTAGAATATGGTTGTTACCATAAGAAAAATATATCATTTGTGGTGAAAGTTCACAGTGTGAAGTCAGTCGATGGAAATGAGAGAAAATGGAATAAGGTTGGCTAAGCTGAGAGATGATTCCACATCTGACACATTAAGTTCAATATGTATTTTCGAATCAGTGCAAATTGAGACAATTTAATGCCATGATTCTGAATATGTTTACCTAAGGAGACAATACAGACAGATGATGGCTGGAAGCATTCTAGTGTGTAGATGTTGTATAATAGTGTGGACTCCTACATGGGGGTGAGAGCAATGTTTAAAGAGGTACACATCAGCCCCAAAAGTGAAGTCCATGAGAGCCGTATCTTCAAGGAAAGGAAATTACCATCTGATGAACAACAACTGAGCTGTGTTTTCAATCTGACTGAGAGGAGAGTGGTTGTGTGAATAGAAACCAAGCAAGCTGCTATTTTTGATACTTTTTAAAAAGAAAGATATGTAATAAATGTGATTCAGCAGAAAGAAAATAAACAGAAATTGAGAAGAGATTACTAAAGCAGAAGTCCATTTTAAATTTTTTAAGGAGAAATGAAGAACTGTGTAATATCTGAACTTGTCTTTTTCTTCCCTTGATTTTATTTCTTAACTTAGTTCAATTTCTCTTCAGCATGTCATGTAGTCTGCTATGATCCAAATACTACTCCAAATACTTTAAATAGATATGTTTGCTTAAATACTTATGCATATATAAATATATATTATATATTTTAGTCTCTAATTTCATAAAATATTTACCTGTTAGTGTAAATAGATAATACATAGATAATTTTGACATATGTTATTTAACATCAAAAAGCAAAAAAAAAAAAAAAAAAAAAAAAAAAAAAAAAACCACAAATATACTCAGAAACATTTATTTTAGTTCAAATCTCAGGAAACACTTACTGGGAAGAGAACAATGAATAATACTAGTGATAGCGGCCTTATTTATAATAGCCAGAAGCTGGAAAGAACCCAGATGTCCTTCAACAGAAGAATGGATACAGAAAATGTGGTACATTTACACAATGGAGTACTACTCAGCTATTAAAAATAATGAGCTCATGAAATTCTTAGACAAATGGATGGAGCTAGAAAATATCATCCTGAGTGAGATGACCCAATCACAAAAGAACACACATGGTATGCACTCACTGATAAGCGGATATTAGCCCCAAAACACACAATACCTAAGATGCAACGCATAAACCTCATGAAACTCAAGAAGAAGGAGGAAGACCAAAGTGAGGGTGCTTTTCTCCTTTTTAGAATGAGTATCAAAAGATTCAACCAGAGCTCTGAGAATCTAAACCTCCAGCCTGAGAACAGACAGGGGCAAGCTGTCCTCTGAGAGGCTCTAACCAGCAGTTGACTCAGATAGATACAGACATCCAGAGCCAAACAGTGGATGGAGCTTGAGGACTCTTATAGAAGAATAGGTGGAAGAATTGTGGGCCCTAAGGAGATAGGAACTGCACAGGAAGATCAACAGAGTAAACGAACCTGAACCCTTGGAGCTCTCAGAGACTGAATCACCAACCATGGAGCATACCTAGTCTACACAGATCTACCTCCATGGGCTGGACCTAGGCCTCCCTGCACATATGTTGTAAATGTGCAGCTTGGTTTTCATGTAGGTCTCAAACATCTGGAGTGGGGGCTATCCCAAAACATGCAGCCTGTATATGGAGTATGGTCTTCTAAAAAAAAAAAAACAGTTATTCAGTTATTCATGGAATATTATTTTTTTATATCTCTTGTATTCAGTTTGCAACTACTTCATTGAGAATTTTTGTATGTATACTCATGAGGGATAGTGGACTATAATTTATATATTTTTGTTGGGTTTACACTTGATTTCACTATTTCAATATTATTTGCTTTGTGAATACTCATTTTAAAAAACATAGTGTACGTGAGAATCACTTTTAGTTGACTTTTATCCATCAGCACAAAAGAAACCTACGAAGTGATTACTATTAACTAATTGCCCCACATGTTGAAACAGCTATTTCCTAAGCTGGACTCAAAAGAAAATGAAGGAGTTATCACATGAAAAAGTTGTACTTGGTCAAAAAAGGACACAAAAGGGGACCTACAGGATATCAACAGTTATTGGAAGTAATGCTACAGAATGCACAAGAGGACACACAAGACAGCAGGGGATATAAAAAACAATGCTGTAAGGTGTAACCTGAGCCAGGAACATCATGTAAGCTGAACTTACACTTGCCAGGCCTCATTCAAGGCTAGACCTGCTTAAATTAGGAACCTTAGATCTGGGCTCAACAGTACCTGGTGGTGCTGATGCCTAGAACACTGACAAGACAATTTTCAAGCAATTTGTTAAAGATTATTTAAAGAAAGTTGACTCTGGGACATAGATCAGGACCTGGTGTTGGGAAGGTATTCTTGCTATTCACAAAAGATTGAGATTTTTTTTTTTCTGTAGATGATGAAGGCTACAGGAGACAGATGTTGAGAAGGACAGATGTAGGTACATCAGGGAGAGAATAGAGTTGAATGGGAAGAGACTGAACAAGGAGGCCATAGAAGACTTGCAAAGTGAATTCTCACAAGTGTGTGTCCAAAACGGAGAGGCTCACTATATAAAACTGAAGGTGTTTGAGTTATTATCCATCCTTTGCTTCTTCTTCACATGTTTTTAAAGGGATGTGATATGTTCTTACTCATGTGGAAGCTAAATAGATTTATCCCGTAAAAGAATCCCATAAAAGTGATCACTAGGTAGAAGGAAAAGTTAGATAATTGATTCCTAGCTTCAATTAGACAAGAGGAGTAAGTTCTAATGCTGTGTAGCACAGCAACATGACCATAGTCTATAACGTTTGACCATATTTTATGGGGAACTTGAGCAGATGTTCCCAACAGACACAGAATTCTAAGCACTTATGGAGACAGAACCTCTAATTGACCTGATTTTATCATTTCACATGCATAAACTATCCTATTAGTAATAGCCTATGGATATGTACAATTGCTGCATAACAATTCAAAAATGAAGTGTGCAAGGCTAGCTCAGCAGCTGAAAGTACACACTATTGTGGAAGACCCAAGTTAAGAACCTAAACCCACATACAGCTCACAACTATCTTTAGCTCTAGTTCCATGGGACCCAACTTCCTGTTCTGACATATACAGATTTCTCACATAAACACACACACACATGCACACACACACACACACACAAGCACACACACACTGAAATAACTGAGGTGTGCAACTCTTTTTCAAACATTACAGACAGACTATGCCTGTACCAATAACTTTGAAAACAAGCACAAGTGAATTGATTGAAATATACAGCTTCAAGATGTACATTATAAATTGTGTGATCGAATGATAGTCAGTTTCCATTCTTTATAATTCATATGAAAATATTCTAAGCTAAATACTCAAAACCTTTTCAATCTATTAGATGTGTGGATATGAAACATCATATGAGCAGCATTTTCGGCATGTTTAAAATGCTGAGCAAAGTTAAGTGTCTCATGTTTCTGTAATACTTCTATAATACCAGATTACAGCATTACATTCTCATTCTAGTCTCCTGAAACATTTAAAAGTAAAAATAAGATCTCTTTCTCCTGATAATTGGGAAGCTCTAGAGGAAACTGACTCAAAGTTTAAGTTAAAGCACATATAAGTATTTTATTTTCCATATTCTTAGATGTTAAAGGAGATTGAATGTACATATGCTGTCAATACAATGGTACTATGGAAAGCTATCATGTTCTTTATTAATATTGCATGTAATACAGTAGGGTTTCAAAAAAACTGCTTTAACATGTTTGTTTTGAATTTCATCTAAAATATTTATTCTCCTCAGTTCTATGGTACTCTCTTAATACATTAACATGTTGTGCCTAATTTTCCTAGAAGACATTCTATATTTTATGACATTTTATAATTGAGGAAATTTGGCATCTAAACTAGAATATAGCCACTCCTCCTCACCCAAAATTCTAGCCTAAAGGTTTGCTAGAGAAAGTGGTTTTTTTCACATTAATTTTGACTCTAAAGCCTAATTATATAATGAATGTCAAATTTATTTCTAAAACTCTCTTTGAGTATGAAAGTGACCTTTTATTCCGGCTTATATGGAATTTTATGGTGTGGAGAAATTACCTTGTGATTATCTTTTGCATGATTAAAAATTTGCAAAGTTCTTATGGCTCCAAAGAATCTACCTGTAATAAACAGCTTTTGCCTTCAAAACCACAAAACGGGTCTGAATTGCTTGAGCATTACAGCTAATTGCCTGCCTAGTTCAAAGGAATAACTGCAAAGAGAGGAGGGGGCAACCTCACAGAAGCAGGGGCATGGCAGGCAAACTTACCACTCAGAGTTGCAGCTCGGAGAAGCCAGTCAAAGTTACTGCCTCTGAACTGCTGTTTGCCATTGAGTTGACGGGGAACATCTATCCCACAGTCTTTCCTTGCTGAGGACACAGAGTCTTTGTTCGCATTGAGATTTCTCAAACTGTTGCTGGGGTCGAGTTGAGGTCAGACATCACAGTGATGTATAGAAGAACATGTCTGGGAATTTCTCTCACACTTGAAACATACCAGAAAATAAAGAAGAGGACCTTACAAATATCTGTCTGATGAGACCCAGATTATACTGTAGCCTGCATTTTAGTGCCTTTATATATATTTTTTTCTTTTCCTGACACACAATGTTTTATTAATGGGAGTAGCGATAGCTCTTACAATTTTGTGTCCCTGGAGATAAGGCCTCTCAGTAGCACTCTGACACTTCATTTTCTAGCCCTAGGGGCAAGGTCTAGTAAATCCACTCAAAGCAATTTGCATCCTTCCTCAGGATGAGTTGAGAAGTAGTTGTCATGAGGCTGCACTGGATATCATGCCCGTGTGCACGTGGACTTGGCAGGAACACAGCCAGATCTGGTTATGATCTCGGCCTTCCTGTTCCTGAAACCCTCTGAGCCATGGTCCTCACAGCCTCGTCTGCTGCTGTGAAGAGAAACATATGGGAGAAGTATATGTCTGATCACTGATTATCCGTCAATAGGTGAAAGAAACACAGAGCACAAAACACAGAGGATGTCTTCTTAAAGTGAAATTTCCATGTATCTCTGCACAAAGGGGCACCTTCCCACCATGGCTCTCCTCCCTCTACGGAGAGCAAAAAGTAACACTGGAATAAATGCAAGCAGATTATCGTATCTTAGAAAACTCTCAATTTAATCCAACTCTTATTTTGAATGTATTAGATGTCCTGTTTCTCCTTTTTGCTTACACAGTTGCAGAGCATGGCTGAAAACTGAACCGCTAAATAGATTTTTTTTGTGTGTGTGTGTGCTCAGCTGCTACATATAACAGTGGATATTTCATTCTGCTGCCAGAATGTTATTAATAAAACATGGGGTGTAGAGAAGGCCACATTTTCCCCTTTCAATCACTATAGCATTTGCAATGAAAATTTTATTCAGTGTGTAATTTTCAGTGAATGCTTGACACTTGAAATGTCCATAGCAGCATTTTGTATGGTTATTGAAGGGTTAATTGTATCATGTTCTCTGCATAAAAGCTCTGCTTATCAAAAGCAAATAGAAGAGTCTATGCAAATCTGTTCTGATGACCTTTTGCCTTTCCAGGGTTAATTTATATGGTCATTAAAGATTTTATGAAATTGTTCAGCCTAGTGCTCCAAATCCCATTTCACTTTCTTCTCCTAATTTATGTAATTCCTACCTGAACTGGGGAATATGCCTTTTATTTTTGTGCTGCAATGAAAACAGCATGGCATGCTGTGGAGAGTTGTGAGCCTGGTTATCTGGCATTACTCAGATTGCTAAAAATTCATTAAAATGTGACATCATCACACTGGGAGACAAATGATCACAGGATGAAAGAGAACAGTGGGCCTTTCACGGATTAGTGCTGCACAGTCCCAGCATAGAAGCTAACTGAGTAAACAGATTAATCCACCAGCAGTGGCATGGCTGAGATTTACAGAATAATTAAGTAGGTTTGAGTTAGTATGAGGATTTCCATGTAATCTAGCTGGTGTGATCCTGTGAATGAGGTGTTGGATGGTATAGTTGTCTTACAAGTGCCTTGTTATGTCAAAGTCCTCTGTAGCTTTCCTTTACAAACAAATTTCCAGTAGAACTGAAGTTTGGGAATCTTATCGAATGAAATCTTAAGGAGTGCATCTAAGATCTAAAGTCTGAGTGCAGAAAGAACGCCTGTCTTTTATTTAAACCATTGTTCCAATATTATCTCACAGAATATTTCTTCTGTGTCTAGTTTGCTGTAATGCCCTGACTTCAGGTCCGTGGAGCAAGATGACATTGCTGAAAAGTTCTGTGATTGGAATTACAGTTGTCTTCCACCAGTTTCCCCCTTATCTTTTTCAGGCTAAACTTTGGTAAAAATGATTTCTTTCCTTTTAATACCATGTAAATACCCTCAGAGGATAAAGATAAACATTTGCCCTGGGATGGTCTTAGTTTGTAGACTTCTGCCTTGATGTATAATTTCCTTTAGTAGGAAGAAATGTTGAAAATTTATAGATAAAATTCAAAGATAAACTGGGTGACAAAGGTCACCCAGTTTACATTAGTGTATATTTTCTGGACTTATCAATTTTTCTCATTGATCTGCTTTCTTAACAGAAGAACCCAGTGAAGACGCAGGAGGCAGTCTGAAGCCTTCCACAGTGACTGAGGATGATGAGAAAGAGACACTCGAGAGAGACAACATTGAAGGCAAAATCTCTAATAAAGACCCTGGTAAGATGCTAGACTTAGCCTTTTCACTTTCCTGTACCCATCCACCTCCCGAACCCAACCTTCCCTTCACTGCATCCCCCAATGAAGCTCATTAAATGTTTTTATTCATTTTAAACTGTCTGAACATTCCCACTACTATTCATTGTGTGTGCATTTTGCATGTGATTTCTATCAGTAGCCTCCCATTGACCTATTTTTAATCATAACCATCTGACAGAATAGATGTGGATAAGTTAAAGAATATTACAGGATGACTAGTGAGATTATTTTTTAATCAAATCAGTTTGTGTGCTTGTAATTTTTAAGCGCCTTTCATTAATCTTAGCTATACTTGTGATTCCTCTGATGGCATATTAATTTTTCATAAGCTCAGGATTAGATATCACTTGAATTTTATCATTCAATCTTATGCACCCTCCCACACCACGTAACCCTAAAAATAAATGCTGCTCTTCTTTCTCCTCTCCCCGTTCCCCGTCCTCTTCCCCCTCCACTCCCTCTCCATCCCTATGTCCCTCCATCCCTCCCTCTCATTACACTCAGGAATTTGCCCTTTTTAAGGGCATCTATTTGAGGCATTTCAAACAAAATCCAGTAGAAAACTTTACAGATGATTCGGCCTAAGGAGAAGGAAATATCATTGAAAAGGGATTAGGTGCTGGGTAATTTTGATCTTCTAGAATGGACAAATCCCAGTAATGAAAGCTACTGTCTTTGAAAACAAACCTGTGTGTCATGAATTTACTTGTGCACAAACAAACCCTAGGTCAGCATCTGGTGTGGATACCTATGGCTTTTTCTGTGTTTGATTTGGCAAATATATGGCTTCATCCATGCTTTGTATGTATGAGATGGAAATCTGTGGTCGCAATGAATATTATACTGACCACTTTTGCTGCACGCTATACCTAGTTTTATTATGTTGGACTCATTGAAGCAGAAGAAGTGCTGAAATGGACTGAAGCCTGTTAGTCTGAGGTAGTCATCTATCTTTCCCTTGAATTCTAGTGACAGCCGCATATAAAGAACCTGGTATTCAGTAGGGGGATACTGGCTTTCACAAAATTCATCATTTTTTTTTGCAAATGAGTTTATTTAAATCTGAATTATTCCCTATTTGAATCTCAGTCTTTACATGCCTAAATTTTGCATTCTCCTCAACGTGTAGCTGAAGAGTTCTTCCTTCCTCACTAAACTCTTTAATTCTAAATTTCTTACAGAAGTGCAGTGAGAAATACATCATTGTTTTTTGCTTCTAGGATTTAGTGTTCAGTATATGATTCTAATTTGATTTAGGCAAAAATGGTCCAAGGTAGACTTGAGCCTAAAGCTGTACCTCTGAAAAGATTCCACAGCAGTGAATGAGCAGGTTGGTTCCTGAGGCAAATAACAGAGAATTTGATGTACCTAATGTCAAGGAGAGCTCCTTGAAATTTTCATTTGAAAAAGACTGAAAACAGCAAGGTAGCCAGCTTATGTCATCTACGATGGACTTCATCAAGATGAATAACTTGCCAGTTTGTGGATGATAGAATTCCCTATATTTGTGTTTGGTGGACTCATACTAGAACAGACTGCAAAGCATTTCTCTTCTGCTAATCAGAGGAACATGTAAACCAGGAAGATATCACATCAGTGTTCACTGAGTCCTCCTAGATGAAGAACACAAAGCTTGGTACAGAACATCTATTATGTTTTTTATTGTCCTATCTTACTTTGAGCAACACACTATATAGATGCAGGAGCTCTGTCTCCACAATGCAGTTTACTGCACTGCATAAGACGTGGGCTCACTTGATCCTTAATGGCCCAAGGAGTTTTTGTTCTCCTTTGAGTTTCTAATATAGACAAGATTGGGGTGTATGGAAGGACAGATCACTGCATAATGGACATCATTTAAAATAAATGTTATCCCCGTAAAAATGCATCTCCAGGTACATACAAAGAGAGTTGAAAATGAGCTCCAGCCAAGAGCCAACTAAAAGCAAATGTTGAGATGCAAATATTTAGCTTTGAAACCTTGCTGCCTTCAAGACAGCTCTTGCTACTTAAAACTAACACAAACTTTAAACAAAGTTCTGCGCTCTCTGAATTGAATCTTACCAGATTGAAAATTTATTCTATGCTTGCTGTTCTTTGTAAAATTGTATCTGATTATTAGATAACCACTTATTTAGATTCTTTTGTTCCTATATGAGCTATAATTGTCAAATGAATAAGAGTAAATGTACAAAGTAATTGCTATGTTAATATGGTAGTTGGGAAAACAGGTTGACCCCACTTTAACCTCGAACTTTTCAGTCAGGAAGGAATTAGCACATGTCTGGACCAGTGTGTTGGTAAGCTGCTGTGTTCTGTTGTTATCATTAATCTGCAGGACCAGAGCTTTCAAAGTGAGACTTGGCAATATGCACGTTATATTTGCTGAATATTCATTCATAATAGAAAAGCTTCCTAATTCCTCATTTATATTGTCATTTAAATCTAGTGCCACTTTAGATTAATTATAATCCAAATTATAGCTCAATGCAGTATGAGAATTAATATAGAGTTTATCCAGATTAATACATTTGCATTGAACATGTAATATGTCTCTGCCATGGCTAAGGGGACCACTTTTTAATAAGGGAGTAAACATGAGGAAAGATGGAAATTAACCTTCATTATTGCAATTAAAATTATCCTTTGATTCTAGTCTCATTAGAAAGATGTTGGTAATTATAATTCAGAATTAAGTGAGTTAAGCAACATCTGTTACATCTGAGTTTTAAAGTATTCAAACTTACCAAATACAGAGATTGAAAATAATAACTCAGTATTTTGATTTATTGTTTTTCAAGGTTCACTGTAACATGTGTGTTATTGGATTTTCCTGCCTTGTTATGAATATAAACCATTTTACAGCTTTCTGTATTTTAGAGATTGAGAATTAAGTAGGCGGCATCTGAATTGAAATGAATTATGTTATTTTATATTAGCAATCTCTTGCAAGTTAAATATCCCTGTAACTGACAGATAATCATTGGCTCATATATTTGGCAGTGCTTATTTATAATTAGACTTCATTTTTTAGTTAAAATTCATTAAAATGACATTGTTCTTTGAGAATATTGTGGTGTCTTTAATGATACAAAATGAATTATGATCTCATTTCAGATTTTTTTTCTGCTCCAGTGTAACAAACAGGGTTTATTTCAAATGAAGTTGCACATATAAACTATGAGTAATCACAAAACTTAATCAGAAGCTTTCCTAAAATTAATTGGCCTTATTTAATACAAGGTATGTTTTTCTAGCATAACACAATTCAGAAAAAAAGGCCTCAGATTTGATTTCCTGTAATTTACCAGGCATGCTTTGGTGTTAAACTTGATATAAATATGAATTCAGAAGAATGTATAAAATGTTGCCTATTATCACCTATCTATGTCACCTTGAAGACCAGCCTCATACTCAAGAATCTGCTTTGTCTTCTCACTCAATCTTGAAATTCTTGCCATCTTTTATTATCTAGAATCATTAAATTAATGATTGTTGATGAGTATAAAAATGAACACAGTAACACTCACATGCACAGAGTTAATTTTGCCAACAATTTACAGGAGTAAAAAAGAAAAAAAGAAAAAGAGACAGACAGACAGACAGAAAGAAAGGATGATACCTTCAAAACATACTGTCTTCCATCCCTTAAATATATATGACAGTAACCTTCATATATATTCATGGAAATGAGTTCATGACTGGATATTTAGTGGACTTAGAAGTTTCTTGAAAGTTGTTTTTAATTCTGATATCTTAAGAGGTTTACAAACAAAATATGGGGATTATTTTTGAACTTGTATGGATAGTACAGAGAATTGAGTCAATTATTATTTGGTCTTGTCCAGTTAAGAATATAAAAGAATATGACATGATATTACTGTCTTTAGGAAACATTTACTAATAGGAACTTTTAAGGAAAAGTCAATCAAGAGAAGACAATTGATAGACACTTGTTAATTTAAATGACAATCATTTTGTACAAGTTGGTCTAACATTTTAAATAACTAATTGTATTTTCAAGTATTATGTGCCACATTGTTTCTTTAATATGATTTAGCACTTTAATTATGAGGGTACAGAGTATATTCTGTATTTGTTTTGACAAATAAAAATAAATTTTGATTTCATAATTAAGAGAAAACATTCCATTTGGGGAATATCAATGCACATCAAATACTTAGATATTTTTAATTAATTATAGTTTTAACTCTCATCAAATTTAAGTTCAATGATATACAAGTACTACTACCTTTCAAATATATAGAATACAATTAAAGTTTCTCTAAGAGAATTAAGTAGGCACAATTATATCAGTTCAAATGCAATCAAAATATTAGTATCAACATGACCTGTGAGAACCTGAGCACATCTAACATCAAAGGAATAAAATTATGGTCATCTTGTCAACTATATCTTATTTTAACTTTGGTCTCTTAAGAATAACTCTCACACATTTAATTTTCCACATGAAATCTAAATTTATGAACTCATTTATATAGTATAAAGCATTTGCCTCTACCTTGGGCAGAAATAGAATAAGATTTTTTTGTTCTATCTGTTTTACTTTTTTATTTATACTTGTTTCTATAACATCCTTGACCTCATTTTTTTAAATTAAAACTGGGTTATTTTGTAATAAGGTGCAATTTGTTCATTTATAGGAACTGTATGTGGATTGAAAAAAATAATCAAGATAAATCTTCATGTGCAGCATACAAGCAGATTGCCCTGGATGGTGTATCTATGCGGGGTCTGATAGCAATCAATGGTTTAGCTCCACTGCATCTCAAGATGTATTTGCACCCAGTTGTCCAGTGATAGTGTCCTCACCCTGGAAATAATTTAGTTGCAAATTGACTGGAAGATGGTGAAAATTGAAAGTTAAAATTAGAAATACTCATAATAAACAGCAGAAAAAAAGGTCAGATGATGCCGCGCTATGATGAGATTGGAATGGCTGGTAAATGAGGTTTTGTGTTTGTCGTGATATGTATGTGACATGCCTACCCGATGTCGCTGTAATATCCAGCCTTGCAGAGGAGATTACCAGGCAAATTGATGTGCTGGAAAGAATTTTCTGTTAGATTGAAAAATTAGAATTGTTCTTTTTCTCCCCTTTGATATGTGTGAAGTTCCTACACATTATGCTGCTCAACTAGGCAAAATTTTAATCATCATTAACGCTAAATATTTGGATTAATTCCATTAAGCAGTCATCTTCTTTTAATTCCTGGTTTTAGCCACCTGCTTAAAACCAGTGTCACCTACTCAAATCACTAAAGAGCAGAAATGAATTAGATGTTCAACTATAAAATGATTAGAAACTCTGAATCCCATCATGATCTAAACATATTATTGTTTTTGTTTTTTTCTGAATTAAAACTCACCAGCTCTTGCCAAGATGTGAGAACCTTAGGACTTAAGAATTTAGAACAGAGCTAGATCATTTTACTTGAAGCAAAATAGTAATTTTCTACGTTAGTATTCGTGAATGGGAGTAGATTTGTTTTAATGTGATACAGGCATATTGAGACACTAGAGAACACATGTTATTGATGAAACTTCCAAGGACATCTAGGGTTATCTAAAGAGAAGACAGGAATATGATTTAAAATAGATGTGCACAGTTCACTTAGCTGACAGAAAAAAAAAAGAGTTCTTTTTTGTGTTTTGAGATTAGCATCATATAAAAGTGCTTATTTGTTTTTTGCTTAGTTTAATCTAGTAGATTTATTGTCTCAATTGTTTTATTTACTCTGATTGTAACATTGTCTTTATAAATTGAGTAGTTGTCCTCTTTTTGGGAATTAGGAGTAATCACCCCAGAGAAAGAGCTGAAAGTTGGTGTGGCAGGGGCCACACAACCACTCCTCTTGCCCAAAGAAGACGACACAGGAACCAAAAGGTCAAAACCAACAGAGGACAAAAAATTTTGTCCTGAACAGGTAAGTAGTTTTCCCTTCAATGCATGCATCAACTTGTTTGTTTGTTTCTGTTTCTTATCATTTTAGAACCCACTAGCTTGTGCGCATAGACATTGTAACTGGCAATAGTATTAACTCTTGATGTTATACCTCACAACCTGAAACGGTCAAAGTATAGCAGCTGATTATAGTCATGTTTTTTCAATCGTTTCCAGGTCTATCAGTGTCCTTACTGTAACTACAACAGTAGGGACCAAAGTCGGATCCAGATGCATGTCTTGTCACAGCATTCCGTACAGCCAGTCATCTGCTGTCCACTCTGCCAGGATGTCCTCAGCAACAAAATGCACCTGCAGCTCCATCTGACCCATTTGCACAGTGTGTCTCCAGACTGTGTAGAGAAGCTGCTTATGACAGTAAGAATGCCCAAAGGATGATGCAAAATTGATGGGACCTGTGTTACAATATCAATATATATCTATAGTGATGACTTTATAGACATTTCTTTTTTTCTGAGCGACTTGGAAGTCTTCTATTGACTGCTATAGAAATCACATAGAGACCCATTTGTGGTCTTTCTTGCTTGGAAAAAAATAGGATACAGAGTATGGGTTAATTGAATACATTTTTGTGGGGTTTTTTTATAACAGTGAAATGGCTTTTGTGGGTACCTTTAACTGAAAAGAGTCTTTGTTATCATTATAAAAATCTAGATCTTCAAAATTCTTTAAGTAATAGCATTAAAAGAAGAATATAGGACTATAATAGCATTGAAGCAATAGAAGTCCCTGTTTGAGTTAGAAAAATATAAGTGGAAAATATATATTTTTCCAGTATATGCATAGACATTCCTCTGTACATATATATGTCAGTATATTGCTCAGTGATTTCCAGAGCACAATTAACACAAGTCCCTTTGGTGTTCAAAGGTGCCTGTCCCTGATGTAATGATGCCAAACAGTATGCTACTGCCAGCAGCTGCCCCTGAGAAATCAGAACGGGACCCACCTACAGCCATGGCAGCAGAGGGTTCTGGGAAATATTCAGGTATGATTGCCTGTGAGGATACTGCATGAAGAAAATTTTCAGAGCTTGTCTTTGGGTAAAATTATCACTATCAAAGACATTTAAGAAAAAAATATATATATATAATCTTTGGGGTTTTTCAATGAATACTTTATTTACATCATTTCCAACACCCTCACTCCCCCCACAAATCTCCTGTGTCCCTTCCACTTCTTTATTATTGTTGCAGGTAAACATACACGTGCACACATGCGCGCATGCAAACACACACACACACACTCACACACACTGCTCAGTTCATTTAGTGTTGCTCATATGTACATGTATTTACAGCTGACTATTTGGAGTTATGATTGAACCACCTATGAGGATGTTCATTCTTAAAGAAAATGGATTCTTTCTCTTAACAGCCACTAATTGTCTGTAGCTCTCCATTTAGGCTGAGGAGATTTCTCTTGTGAGATCTCCCTATTCTCAAAGACATTTTTAGTGGCAAAAGAAGAACAATAAACGCTGCTGTCCAGAGCCTTATTTTCTAAGGCCTATGTACCATGACTATTTCTACCTGTCCTTGGACAATCCTAGTGACAAATTCTTGGCCAAGAACATTCTAAGTATTCTAATTCATGTACACCAAGTTCATGACCCTGGTGAAGTGTTTATTGCAGTACATTGTGGTTACCTTTGGCATATATTCTTCTCTGTCCTTAAGTTCCTTCAGGTCAGGTTAATTTCCTGTTCATTTTATGAATATCTGGTGTAGTGTTTGCCACAAATGTGTCCAAATCACATTTCTATACAGACTCAAACAGACACCACTATGGGCTTGAACTTACACTTGCTGACATTCAAGTGGTCAGGGTTCTTACCAGAAGATATGTCTGTGCTTTCTTCTAACAGGTGACAGCCCAGTGGATGAAAAAAGCATGTCAGGGCTTGAGGATTCAAAGGTGGGTGTGGAAATAAAGAATGAGGAACAGAAACCAGCAAAGGAGCCCATGGAGGCATCAGAATGGAATAAAAGTAGCAGTAAGGATGTGAACATCTCAGATGCTCTGCAAGATCAACTGAGCGAACAACAAAAAAGGCAACCCTTGTCAGTTTCAGACCGCCACGTTTATAAGTATCGTTGTAATCACTGTAGCTTGGCTTTTAAAACTATGCAGAAGCTTCAGATACATTCCCAGTATCATGCAATTCGGGCCGCTACAATGTGTAACCTCTGCCAGCGGAGTTTCCGTACATTCCAGGCTTTAAAAAAACACTTGGAAGCAGGCCATCCCGAACTGAGTGAAGCTGAACTCCAGCAGCTATATGCCTCCTTGCCAATGAATGGAGAGCTCTGGGCAGAGAGTGAGACAATGCCCCAGGATGACCATGGCCTAGATCAGGAAATGGAGAGAGAGTATGAAGTAGACCATGAAGGGAAGGCAAGTCCTGTAGGGAGCGACAGCAGCTCCATCCCAGATGACCTGGGCTCGGAACCAAAGCGGACCTTACCTTTTAGAAAAGGACCCAACTTTACAATGGAAAAATTCCTTGATCCATCTCGTCCTTACAAATGTACAGTGTGTAAAGAGTCATTCACCCAAAAGAATATTCTCTTGGTCCATTATAATTCAGTGTCTCATTTGCATAAGTTGAAAAAGGTTTTGCAAGAAGCCTCCAGTCCTGTTCCCCAGGAAGCCAATAGCAGCACAGATAACAAGCCGTACAAGTGCAGCATCTGCAGTGTTGCATACAGCCAAAGCTCGACCTTGGAGATCCATATGAGGTCAGTGCTCCACCAGACAAAGGCCAGGGCTGCCAAGCTGGAACCAAGTAGACACCTATCCAGTGGGCCCAGCCTCACAGCTGCTGTAAACAGCCCTGGCCAAGGGATGTTAGAGTCCATGAGCTTAGCTTCAGTCAACAGCAAAGATACCCACCTAGATGCCAAAGAATTAAATAAAAAGCAAACTCCCGAATTAATCTCTGGGCAACCTACCCATCATCCACCACCTCGGTCACCAGCACAAATCCAGATGCAACTTCAGCACGAGTTGCAGCAGCAGGCTGCATTCTTTCAGCCACAGTTTCTAAACCCAGCTTTTTTGCCTCATTTTCCAATGACCCCAGAGGCACTGCTCCAGTTTCAGCAACCCCAGTTTCTCTTTCCATTCTACATACCTGGGGCAGAGTTTAGCTTGGGGCCAGATCTGGGCTTGCCCACCTCTGCCACATTTGGGATGCCAGGTATGACAGGCATGGCTGGTTCCTTGCTTGAAGATCTGAAGCAACAGATTCAAACACAACATCATGTTGGCCAAACTCAGCTCCAACTTCTACAACAACAAGCACAACAGTACCAAGCTGCACAGCCCCAGTTGCAGCCTCAAAATCAACAGCCTCCCCCACCACAACAGCAGCAAGCTCAACAGCAACCAAGCAAACTGTTGAAACAAGAGCAAGGTAGCCTGACAAGTACAGAATGCCAACTCATAAAAGACATGCCATCTTACAAGGAGACAGAAGAAGTGACTGAAAAGCAAGAAAAACCAAAGCAAGAATTTACAAATGATACTGAAGGACTCAAAGACAGCAAAGACATAAAGAAGCAAAAATCTTTAGAACCTTGTATTCCTCCACCCCGAATAGCCTCAGGGGCCAGGGGAAATGCAGCCAAAGCTTTACTGGAGAACTTTGGTTTTGAACTGGTTATTCAGTATAATGAGAACAGGCAGAAGGTTCAGAAAAAGGGTAAAAGTGGAGAAGGTGAAAACTCTGACAAGCTGGAGTGTGGGACCTGTGGTAAATTGTTCTCAAATGTTCTTATTTTAAAAAGTCACCAAGAACATGTGCATGGGCAATTTTTCCCATACAGAGCACTAGAAAAATTTGCTCGTCAATACAGGGAGGCCTATGACAAGCTCTATCCAATTTCTCCTTCCTCTCCAGAAACACCACCACCTCCACCTCCGCCTCCTCCCCTGCTACCTGCACCCCCACAGCCTTCTACTTTGGGGCCTGTGAAAATCCCAAATACAGTCTCTGCTCCTCTGCAAGCTCCACCACCCACTCCTCCACCACCTCCACCTCCTCCTCCTCCACCACCGCCACCCCCACCGCCACCCCCATCTGCACCTCCACAGGTCCAACTGCCTGTTTCCCTTGACCTCCCCCTCTTTCCCTCCATTATGATGCAGCCAGTGCAGCATCCTGCACTTCCCCCACAGCTCGCCCTGCAGCTGCCCCAGATGGACACCCTCTCAGCAGATCTCACTCAGCTTTGCCAGCAGCAGCTGGGGCTAGACCTAACTTCTTGAGACATTCTCAATTCAAACGGCCGCGGACCCGGATTACAGATGATCAGCTAAAAATCCTGAGAGCTTATTTTGACATCAATAATTCTCCAAGTGAAGAACAGATCCAAGAAATGGCCGAGAAATCTGGCCTCTCTCAAAAAGTCATCAAGCACTGGTTTCGAAATACACTCTTTAAGGAACGACAGAGAAATAAAGACTCTCCATACAACTTCAGTAACCCTCCTATAACTGTTTTAGAAGATATTCGAATTGATCCACAACCTACATCTTTAGAACATTACAAATCAGATGCTTCATTCAGCAAAAGGTCATCCAGGACAAGGTTTACTGACTACCAGCTTAGGGTTCTGCAAGACTTTTTTGACACAAATGCTTATCCAAAAGATGATGAAATAGAACAACTCTCTACTGTTCTCAACCTACCCACCCGGGTTATTGTTGTATGGTTCCAGAATGCTCGTCAGAAAGCAAGGAAGAGTTATGAGAACCAAGCAGAAGCTAAAGATAATGAAAAAAGAGAACTCACCAATGAACGCTATATTAGAACAAAGCAACATGCAATACCAATGCAAAAAGTGCAATGTGGTTTTCCCAGGATCTTTGACTTGATCACACATCAGAAAAAGCAATGTTAATAAGAGATGAGATGTGATGACCGCCCAAGATGAAAGCCAAAAACAAGAAGACTCCATGGATGCCACTGATCAAGTGCTGTACAAGCATTGCACAGTGTCTGGACAAACAGATACAGTCAAAAGCACTGCAGCTCCAGTAGCCAGTTCAGGCTCTGGACTAGCACACCCCTGATTCCTTCTCCTAAACCAGAACCTGAGAAGAATTCTCCAAAATCTGACTATCCTGCAGAAAAGACAAAGCAGAGTGACCCTACTCCTCCTCAAAGCATTAAGTCAACTCCCTCATCAGTATCAACTTCTTCAGAGTCACAGCAGACGTCCATACCCCAGCCTGCACCACAGCCACCCAAGCAACTGCAACTGATTGGAAGACCTCCCTCAGCTTCTCAAACTCCAATCCCTTCCAGTCCACTGCAAATTTCCATGACTTCTCTCCAGAACAGTCTACCTCCACAGTTACTCCAGTACCATGTGACCAGTGTACCATAGCCTTCCCGACTCTGGAACTTTGGAAGGAACACCAACACATGCACTTCCTGGCTGCTCAAAATCAATTCCTCCACTCTCCTTTCTTGGAAAGACCCATGGACATGCCCTACATGATATTTGACCCCAATAATCCCCTGATGACTGGACAGCTCCTGGGGAGCTCTCTCACTCAAATGCCACCACAGACCAGTACTGCCCACACTACGGCCCCCGCGAGTGTTGCTGCTTCCCTGAAAAGGAAATTGGACGACAAAGAAGATAATAATTGCAGTGAGAAGGAGGGCGGGAATAGTGGTGAAGATCAACACCGCGATAAACGCTTGAGAACCACCATCACGCCGGAGCAACTCGAAATACTCTATGAAAAGTACTTGCTGGATTCTAATCCTACCCGAAAAATGCTTGATCACATTGCGCGGGAAGTGGGGCTGAAGAAGAGAGTGGTCCAAGTCTGGTTCCAGAATACGCGGGCTCGAGAAAGGAAAGGGCAGTTCCGTGCAGTGGGTCCTGCCCAGTCTCATAAACGGTGTCCATTCTGCAGAGCTCTGTTTAAAGCAAAGTCAGCCTTAGAAAGCCACATTCGCTCTCGCCACTGGAATGAGGGAAACAGGCAGGTTTATAGCTTGCCTCCAAGCCCTTTAATATCCACAGAGGATGGAGGAGAGAGCCCACAGAAATACATTTATTTTGATTACCCATCTTTGCCATTGACTAAAATTGATCTATCTAGTGAGAATGAACTGGCCTCTACCGTCTCAACGCCTGTTAGTAAAACAGCAGAACTGTCTCCGAAGAATCTTTTAAGTCCTTCTTCTTTCAAAGCAGAATGTCCAGAGGATGTAGAGAATCTAAATGCCCCTTCAGCTGACACTGGGTATGATCAGAGTAAAACTGACTTTGATGAGACATCATCTATTAATACGGCCATCAGTGATGCAACCACAGGAGATGAGGGGGCAGCAGACATGGAAAACACGGGAGGTTCTGGGGAAGTGAAACCAGCTTTGTCTCCTAAAGAAACCAAAACTCTTGACTCTTTTCCAAAACCAGCAACCACACCCACCACAGAGGTCTGTGATGACAAATTTCTCTTTTCTCTCACGAGTCCATCGATCCACTTCAATGACAAAGATGGTGACCATGACCAAAGCTTTTACATCACCGATGACCCTGACGACAATGCTGACCGCAGCGAAACATCTAGCATAGCTGACCCCAGCTCACCAAATCCATTCGGGTCTAGCAACCCTTTTAAATCCAAAAGCAGTGATAGGCCTGGTCATAAGCGCTTCAGAACCCAGATGAGTAATCTTCAACTGAAGGTCCTCAAGGCTTGCTTTAGTGACTATCGGACTCCAACCATGCAAGAATGTGAAATGCTGGGCAATGAGATCGGTCTGCCCAAACGAGTGGTGCAGGTGTGGTTTCAAAATGCCAGGGCAAAGGAAAAGAAATTTAAAATTAACATAGGAAAGCCCTTCATGGTCAATCAAAGTGGAACGGATGGCACCAAGCCGGAGTGTACCCTCTGTGGGGTGAAGTACTCGGCCCGCTTGTCCATCCGAGATCATATTTTTTCCAAACAGCATATTTCCAAAGTGAGGGAAACCGTGGGTAGTCAACTTGACCGGGAGAAAGATTACCTTGCTCCTACCACCGTTCGACAGTTGATGGCCCAACAAGAACTGGACCGTATAAAGAAAGCTTCTGATGTGCTGGGCCTAACAGTACAGCAGCCAGGCATCGCAGACAACTGCTCCCTTCATGGTATCAGCTTGCCAGCAACCTACCCCGGACTCCCTGGCCTTCCACCAGTCATTCTTCCTGGAATGAATGGTCCTTCCTCCTTGCCGGGATTTCCACAAAATTCAAACAGTAAGTCTCTAAAAAGAGAGTCAGTCTACCTGATCAGGTGGTAACAGGCAGCCAAACATATGTGACCAAGAAAGAAGAGGCACATTTACATGTCCTCATTTCAGTAATTAAAATTGAAAAGTTACTTAAAGTATATATAATGTATAACACAAATACATACATATATGTATGCATATATGCATCTGTATATGTATACATAAGTGTATTTATATGCACATATATATTAGTATGTATATAATAATATGTATTACTGGGCATAATTGATAGCCAGAAGTAGGTAAACCTGAACAAAGACAGGAAAGTCAAGTTCACCTATAAAACAGCAGATTCTCAGAAATGGGTCATTTTCAGCATTACCTAGTTACTTTTCAGATATATTAACTTATTTCAATACAAATGGTACATTTGTTTTGCATGTTAAGAGGGTGAGACATTAAAATATTAACTCACTGGCATTTTAATTTATTTTATTTGCAAGGGGCATGTTTTTTTTTGTTTGTTTGTTTTGTTTTTGTTGGTATTTTTTTTTTTTTTTTGGATCTTGTTTTTGTCTTTGTCTCTTATTTGTTTTCTTGCCCCTGAGATTCAAACTTCAGGGTTCTTGGGTCACAGAAATCTACTCATCTGTTCCTCCCAAGTAATGAAGCCTATATTGAAATTTCAGTGACGAAAATGTGACTTATGCAGTCATTTGCAGGTTAGCATGCTATGAAATTGAAGGCTTGTAACTGCCATTTCTGTTGTGTTTCAGTGAATTTATAACTCAAGAAATCCATATTGCTCAATACCCTCTATTCTCCCTTCCATCAGCTAAGCTTTTTAATCAAGACATGACAAAATCATAGAACTATTTGAAGTAGCCTCAAATAATGAATCTAGTTCTATGTTCATGGTTACTGGAATTCATGCAGATTTTTTGAATATAGTATATGTAACAGTCAACATAACTAATATTTAATACCAGTTATACATAATCATCTAAAATATAAAGGCATATCTCTCTTGTAACTTGATTTGTTTTTAAATTTGTCAGTTGTTTTTTTTTCCTAAAAGATTGTTTTCATTTACATTCTTTAGATCTAGCACTTGCCAATTATCTGTATTTGCAAAGTTCAGAAAGAATGTCAGGAATGCCTATTCTCGGTATTACAAATTAGACTTTTATTTAAATTTCAATCTTTCAATATCATTCTTCTCTAACAAAAGTCTAAATCGTCACTGTGATCTTAAATTGTCTTTATTCTTACTTAGCTCTGAAGCTTCGGACACAGCAACATCCAATGTCCATTCTGCCGTGCTGCCTAGTTAGTTTCCCACCCTCAATCATCCTGTTGACTTTAGGTAGAAGAAGTATGGTACCAAAAAAGCATCTTCAATAAGTCTTCCATTAGCTTCCCACCAACTCCTCTATTCCCAAAATTATTTCCTGCCTAATTATCTGGATACTCTTGGGACTGTAAATGTTAGAGCTAGAAGACATTTTGGTTACATTGTTATCCTGTTTTATGTGCCATGGTGACTTTAATTGGCATATATATGTGTCTGATATAGAAACCCATGATTGTTCAGTCACAGAAAATAGAGTCTTTAAAACTAATACCATCAAAACAATTGAAAGATCTGCTTTATTTCACATGTCAATTTTGACTCATGGCGACCATGTCATCAGCTTTGTATGTGGTGGTCTTTCTCTGCACTGGGTCAGAGGCCTTTCTGGGACAAAGGACTTTTCTGCCAAATATCTGATATTAGAACCTAGAGGGCCCATATGATAAGAGTAAAGAATGAAAGAAATATTTATGAAATTAAACTATTTTTTTCATGCAACTCCACCATAATAAAATTTATATTCTTCCCTGAAATATATACCCTCTTTATAACTGTCAGAATTGCTGGAAAGATGTCGAAAAAAGGTCCTCCATAGTTGAAAATAAAGTTAAGCCCTCCAGGTACGCAGGAACTCAGCACTTCATCTCTTACTTTATTAAATTGTGGACAAAAACCAACCAGAGAGTGCTGTAAAAAGCAAAGTTCAACAAATGTTGCTGCCGACTAGAATCTTCAATTTGTATTGAATTAGTCATTTGTGAGGGATTTTAGACATTAGCACCAGAGAATAATCAACAGGCTCCCATCTCATAGCCTGAGTTCCAGCACTTCCAAGTGTACTGCTTTTGTAGGTTAATTTACCTGGTTCCAAATGGAGTAAAGCTGGCAACTCCATCTTTCCTTTATTTTCCTAGAATATTATTCTAATGAACTGGGTGTATCTGTCCCATAGTGAAATGTGGACACTCCAGAAAATAATAACAAATGAAAAATTCTTTCCAAGTAAAATGTGTCTGTATTTCTTTTTTCTGTAATTATTTTTACTAGCACATTCATCACATGTAGTGTTGGGTTTCATAAAAGCAATTTAATCAATTATATCATGTACATTGAACATATTCATCCCTATAACAAACCCCCTTCTATGCCTTCTTCCTTCCACTAGTCTCATACCTTTTTCTATTTTCCCATCTACTCTCATATTATGCACACATCTGTATGTACCTATCTCTGTGTGTGTGTGTGTGTGTGTGTGTGTGTGTGTGTGTGTGTTGTGTATATATATATATATACACACACAGAAGTATTTATACATGGTCATGTGGCTTTACATAAATTCTAATATATTCTAATGAAAAATAGCATATTTGTATTTCTGAGTCTGGCTTATTTTGCTATTAAGATAGCATTAATGACCAAAGTTGCTTTCGTTTCCCAAGAAAAGCCTAAAATTTCATTCTTCTACATAGCTAATTAAAACCCTATGTGTAAATATCCTATACTTTCTCTATTTGTACATCTTTCAAATCAGAGGGTCACTGAAATCCATCTTACTTCAACCAGAATGGCAATCATAAATAGTATTTCCATCATTGCTGGTGAAAATGAGTAGAGAGAAACATCTTTATACAGAGACACACTGCTGGCTAGAATGTAAGTGAGTGCATACAATATAGAAGTCAATCTGGAGAACTATCAAAACACTAAACGCATATTGACTCTGTGACCTATGTATACACTTCTGGATCTATACCAACCAGATATAGCAGCCTAGTTACTGAATCAACCTATATGCCCATGAATAGATGTCTCTATTTCTTATAAGCTATGGGTTCCTGTTATACTCTGTTAACTATATTGCTATACCATGAAACTATAACATTTTATCTTGGACCTAGGCTAACAAGATTTAGTTATGGAAAACAAAGTTCATTTTAAAACATCACATCCCTTTAAAGATGGGTTTGAAGCTTTTGATCTGGAAAAATAATGCTAAAACATACTCTAGGGAATGTGAGCCATTTGATAAATCTATTCCTTTGCCAAAGGCTGTACCCCAAATTTGGTTAATTGCAAATATATGTTGAGTTCTATTCACCAATCATAGAAGTTTTCAATTTAAACACTCATTTTTTTCTTTCTCTGGAAGGATATTGTTACTCTCCAATAATCATAGAATATCCTTTACTTCCAAGATATCTTCTCATGATTTATAGAATAAAACCTAATAGAACTTAATTAGAAGGGCTTGCAAGGAGAGCATTGACTATGTATTCCCAGTCCTAATCCAATATAAGCATTGTTCAGTTTTAAAAAGTAAATTGTTGGTAGCGTTTTTCACATTGTTATAGTGTTTTGCTGTTGTGATGATTTGCAAAGTGAGGGAAGAGCAGAAGAATCTTACATGCTTATTTATATCATATCCTGAAAAATATTAGAAACTCAAAACTTGCATTTTATCCTTAGGCAATAGGTTCCCCATTTCCCAAAACATGCTAGAAAAACTACTTGACTTTCTGATTTTAACTTCTTTCTCATTTTAAAGCAATGTGTGGTTTTAAATATTGCATTAGCATATGATAATACAAGCTAGCCCAGTTTTCTTATGGACTTTCTTTCTTTAATTACTTGCTTATTTTTGGAGCATGAAGAATACATCCCAAGTCCTCAGGCATTGTGGGCAATCCCTCTAGCACTGAGCCACACTTTTATCCCTCAAATGGGAGTGCAGAACCTTCCTTTGCATTTTTGACATACTTTGTTTTAATTTACAAGCACATTTAATGTGAATCTATGTAAGAATAACACCATAATTTTGGCATGACTATCTTTTGTCATTTTGTCCCATGTACTTAAGTACTCTTAGTTTCACCTCAATAATAAACTTTTCCTCTAAATAGAAAGACTGCATTTAAGTTCATTATGAGGCATCTAATAATATGTATATAGAGAAATAGAGATTTGATTTTTTTTTTTGAGACAGAGTTTCTCTTGGTAACCCTAGTTGTCCTGTAACTCACTATGTAGATCAGGATGCTCTTTAACTCACAGAGATACTTCTGCCTCTGCCTCCAAAATCCTCGGATTACAGTAGTGTACCATCACTACCCAAGCAGGCAGGCAATTTCTTTTGGAAGAATTATTATTAAGAAACAATAGATAATTATTTCAAATAAATCCAAAGAAAAGGATGATAGAATAAATAACCTTTAAATCTCTCAAATGAAATTTCTAAAAACTATAATAGGAGACGAAAAGTGGGGAAAAAACTATTGTAAGACTAGATGAAAGACATTGAATTCTATCTCTAGTTGGCTTTAGTTCTGTGCTGCTATAATTTATTCTGTATCACAACTATTATTTTTTCCTTCTCTTTCTGTTGTTTTGCATCTAAACTTTGGACTATCAATTTTTACAGATATATCATCTACTGGGAAATTTGCCATTTTAAAATTGTGTCTTCTTTTTCTAAAATTTTTACTGATTGATTAGAGTCAACTTATCTATCAAGACATGAAGTTCTTAAAAGACACATTGCTATATTTGACTATGTCCAGTAAGATTCCTCCTCAAGTTTCCAAAGACACCCTTTTACTTCATCTAGATTGAACCACTGGGATCCCATCTAATGAGAAAGTTGGAGTTGACAATTATTGATCCATCTATGGTCGTAACTATAAGTGCTGTTACTCATGTCTCTTAGGTCCCTTATATTGCTGTTGCATTCCCATGCAAGCATAGCAGTCAACCTAGCTATTTCCTCAGATGTAAGATGGGGAATGTTTAAGTAGAAGGGAACGCAGTTGCTGAAGCTGAGGATGCACCTTTGTATTAGACCAAGAATGAGCGAGCAAGCTAGCTCCTTCTCTATAACCATTGTAACAACACAAAGCCAGTTCTTCTGCCCTTAATTATGGCACTACCTGAGTCACCCAAACTTTAAATTTATTATGTACTGTTGTATGGTAAATAGCAGAGAATAATATCAAAACAGGATAGTACAAGAGAAAGGAATGTTTAAAATGACTCAAAGCTGGGATATAGCTCAACGGTATAGCCCTTGCCTATCATGTTTAAGGCATTGGATTTGATTGCTTGCACCATAGGCAAACATAATTTAGTATAAAATAGAACCCTTTCAGTAATAGTAATTTCATTGCTTTCTCCTTATAAATAAAGTTAAGAAGAACATATAGGTTCCTGATATAGTAAGTCAAGAGAGGAGGCAGACTTTACCTCCAACAACAACATAGTCACTTTTCTAAGCACTGCATAGCAAGTTGCATTAAGAAGCCATGAATGAGTAGTCTCCTCACTCACTCCCGTATGAGCCCCACAAAGCCCAATCCACTTTCACTGTGAAATTAATCTGAATGAGTGAGCCACATCTTCAATAGATTGTGAGCATTTGATATGACCTGATATCGGTTACTTTCCAAGGAATTTTAAAATATTTATACAAAAGAATTGATTCAGTGTGATGAGAATATAAGCCATGAGTGGCAGCTCTAAAATCTAGTCTCTCCTCTGGCTCTTCTTACTATTTACAGCTAGTGATGTGAAGTGAATGAAAACCTTATATATAAAAGTTCAGTGTTCAGCATGTATTCTCCTCAGCCATCAAAGATATTAGGAGGCTGTTTTCTAACATGGCAGAACCTCCTCAGAGATATCATGACTAAGACTATAAAAATTGTTCACACTCAGGTCTGAGAAGAGTTGGACATGGGAGGATAAAATGAGAAGCATTCAGTGGTGAGACTCAATAAAACAGCATGATTCTGATAATGATCAAGATGGGATCAATCACACTAGGACATACACACACAAATACCAAAATCATAGGCACCCTATGATATGCCATAGTGCTTGTATTCAATTATGTAATCCCCATCCTTATACTCTAAATTATCCCAGTATTACATGTAGTCAATAATAGAATGTAAATACTGTGCAAATAGTTTTGACATTATGTTGTTTAGTGGAAATGACAGGACAAAGAAATTGATATAGGCTCATTATAGATGCTATTTAAAGATACTTTGGATTCACGGTTAGTTGACATTAGAGCCAGTGTATGTAAATGAATGTGAATCCTATGAAGAACAAAGAAACTTGTTTTTTTTTACTGAAGAAGGGAAAAGAGAAGTTTGTACATATTTGCTTATCTTGTTTCTTAACAGCTATATGTTGCATTTGGTCAAGAGGCAAGACTAGGTCCCCAGTTACAAGATGATTCTAAATCCTAGGAACACTGCCTATGCAGCTATACACTGATAACTATATTTTATTCATCCTGGATTGATTCTATCAGATTCTGGTGCCTCCAGCATATTCCTTGTCCTTCTGATTTGGTGAACTCCCTTAGTTCCAGAAAAAAAGTACATCTGTTTCCCTTTAAGATTCTCATTATTCCTTCAGTAGCCAACATTATTTGCAGAAACATTTTCTGGAAAAGCACAGGCTTTTCCAATCCCCTTTCCAGCTTGAGCATGCCTTCAGCTTCTCAGAAGACTATCTGATAAAAATGGCTTTGTCCTAGGTAGTTGCTAGCGATGATAGTCTACCAAGGACTTGAGTCAGTGTGAAGCCCTCTGTATTTTGATACATGCCATTCTCGATGCCCTCACACTGCCTGCTGAGAATACATTTGCCTTCTGAAGTGGGTGACAAGCAGTTTCCCATATTATGAGCAAGCAAGGATGAATCATGCTTTGTAGGTGGCGAAGCTGAGTGGTAATGCATGAATTTTGTTGTTTTTGTTTTTGAGGATTCCATTAGTCCAGTTGTTTGGCTGGTAAGAAATAGGTTAACCTTTAAACTTTTAAAAACAAATGGTGGCTTACTGTGTCCATATCTAGCTACATTCAGCTGTGTCTTCACTGTTGTTTGGTTTTGTTTAATACATGATGGTTACTTACTGTTGCTACTTACTTAACTCACTGCCTTCCAGCCCCTGTGAGTGTATTCTTTTAAGGGAATTTAGACAGAGGGGCTTTCCTGTAATGTGCTAGTTACTTTAGTGAACTGATAACTGTAGGGGTTTTCAAATGAAGGATGGAGTCTCCCGTCCCATAGGCATAAAAAAAAAAAGATGGTTAAAATGAGTTGCAGAACATGCATCTTGTAATATGCCTCCTTTGGAAGTACCCATCATTGTTTACCATAATGTCTTTCTGTTAGATGTTATATTCTGTATGTTACATGTTATAAAGTTTGCAGTCCATCTCTATGGAGTTTCCATAGGAGTCACAATTAATATGAAGACTACCATGATCACAGATGAGCACTAAACTAGCTGTTGACCATGGGCTTTTATAGTTGTGCAAGGCATCTTTTTGATGTTGGGCTCTGATTAGGTTTTAAGCACGCAGACTTGGTGTTGCTCGTGCACTGACCATGGCATCTCTCTGTTGTTTGCAGCATTGACACCTCCCGGTGCAGGCATGCTTGGGTTTCCTAGTTCAGCTACTTCGTCTCCTGCCCTGTCTCTCAGCAGTGCCCCCACCAAATCTTTGCTGCAGACTCCACCACCTCCACCACCACCACCACCTCCTCCTCCTTCATCCTCTCTGTCAGGACAGCAGACCGAGCCACAGAACAAAGAATCGGAGAAAAAGCAAACTAAGCCAAACAAGGTGAAAAAAATCAAGGAGGAGGAATCAGAGGCCATCAAACCCGAAAAGCATCCCAAAAAAGAGGAAAAAATCTCATCTGCTCTTTCAGTGTTGGGCAAAGTGGTAGGGGAAACACACATGGACCCTACTCAGTTGCAGGCCTTGCAGAATGCCATTGCTGGTGATCCAGCATCCTTTATAGGAGGACAGTTCTTGCCATACTTTATCCCTGGGTTTGCATCCTATTTTGCACCTCAGCTCCCTGGAACAGTGCAAGGAGGCTACCTGCCACCAGTCTGTGGCATGGAAAGTCTCTTTCCCTATGGTCCCGCAGTACCTCAGACGCTGGCGGGCCTGTCCCCAGGGGCGCTGCTACAGCAGTACCAACAGTATCAGCAGAGCCTGCAAGATTCCCTACAGAAACAGCAAAAGCAACAGCAAGAACAGCAGCAGAAACCAGTTCCTGCCAAGACAGCCAAAGGCGAGGGCGACCAGCCACAGAGCTCCAATGAGGCTTCGGAAACCAAGGAAGAGAAAAGTACTGCTCCCGAAAGCACAAAAGAAGAAGCCCAGTTAGATTCCAAGAGTGCAGAGTTTTCAGATACTTGTATTGTTCCATTCGTCAAGTATGAGTTTATATGCAGAAAGTGCCAGATGATGTTTACTGACGAAGACGCCACAGTAAACCATCAAAAGTCCTTCTGTTATTTCGGTCAGCCATTGGTTGACCCTCAAGAGACAGTGCTTCGCGTTCCAGTCAGCAAATATCAGTGTCTTGCCTGTGACCTGTCTCTCAATGGGAATGAAGCACTTAGCCAACACCTCCAGTCAAGCTTGCACAAAGAGAAAACAATCAAACAAGCAATGAGAAATGCCAAAGAGCATGTTAGATTATTACCTCACTCAGTCTGCTCCCCTCCTCCTAACACCTCATCTACCTCGCCGTCTGCAGCTTCTTCTAATAACACCTACCCTCATCTCTCTTGCTTCTCCATGAAGTCCTGGCCTAATATCCTTTTCCAAGCATCTGCCAGGAAAGCTGCTTCGTCCCCCTCTTCTCCTCCCTCCCTTTCCTTGCCTTCAACGGTTACCTCAAGTTTGTGCAGCACCTCAGGGGTTCAAACCTCACTACCCACAGAAAGTTGTTCAGATGAGTCTGACAGTGAGCTGAGCCAGAAGCTACAAGACTTAGATAATTCTTTGGAAGTCAAGGCTAAACCTGCTTCTGGCCTAGATGGTAATTTCAATAGTGTCCGAATGGATATGTTCAGTGTGTAGGAGTGAAGACAGGATCCCGTGCTTAAAAAAAATTTAAAAATTAAAAAATTAAAAAAAAAAAGACTTTAACTGCAGTTCCAAAGCTTCTCTAACCCAAAAATTACAGTACCAAATGATTGACTCAGGATTGTTTTCCCATATTGATATGCTGGCAATATAGGATGGTATGTGGTGAAGAAGACTGATGCAGGTGGTTGAATGCGCTTGTAATATATGCTAAAATATGGAAAAGGAAAAATATCTCACAAGTTCTTTCAGAACTTGTTTCAAGCCAAAAACTCTCAAGACAGAAAATTGCACCTCAGCTGGGTTGATTTCCAAATGCCAGCATGGACGGTATGGGAGGACGATCCGGATGTTTCAAAGAGAACTTCTCTTAG